>OU343216.1:56221150-56311163 GCA_910596185.1 Chrysanthemum makinoi
AACAAGCGGGACTTAGGATGAGTGCTGATTTCTCTGTGGTGGCATCTTCTTGATAGGTTAGAGTATTGACCAAATGTTGTCCTCTCAATTTGACCCCACGAGTAATTGGAAGTAGGTAGATGTAGACATAACTAGTTAGGAGGATTGACTAGGTTAGCACCACTATTCCTCTATTGATTTCCTTTTCTACTATTTAATTGCTTTTATATTCACCATTAGAGTAGTTTAATTAACTAAAACCATATCAAACCATTTACATTCTGTGACAATTAGACTTAGTAATTATCCGACACACATACCAGCTCTTTGCAGCTTTACCATTTACTACACTACACGCGACCGGGTACACTGCCCGTTAGTGCGTTAGGGTAGACCATAGGTATAGCAAGACACTATAAATATTAAGACCTGGTCAGTAAAACCTGCATCAGTTGCACAACCATCTTCTATCAACTTTGGGAGGAATTTAGAGCAAGATAATTTGAAAGAAGATGATGAGACTCATACATATAAAGAAAATGAACCTCAAACTATTGAAGCACAAGTACATGTTCAAAATGTGAGCTACGAAGGAAGGCTGGGTTCAAAATCTTGGTGTTCCAGAAATCTTGATGATCAAGGTCTTCATTTAAGTCAAAAGTCACGGCTCTTCAAGGAACTTTTAGGCAAGAGTTAATTACACCAAGGTTGTTAGATTTTGAAGAAGAAGCTGGTCCTTCAACTGTATATGAAGAGGCTGGTCCTTCAACGATCATACGAGAAAAGGAAGGCGATACGCCCCCAAACCAATACACTTTGCAAGTGATGATGAAACTATAGGCTGAGATATTGCCGCGACTTATCAAAACCAAGAGGTGTTAGCATTCGAGTGTTCTGAAGAACAACCACAAACTTCTCAACCAGCTTTAGATCCTAAAGATAAAGGAAAAGGTAAAATGGTTGAAAAAAGAAGAAAAAGTTAACTTTAGCGAGTTAAGAGCCATAGAAGAGGCTAAGAATGAACAATTTGCTAGGGAGTTCTGAGGCTAAGTTTGATCTTTGAAATTGTTCAACCAATGAAAGAACACGAAGGCATTATACCTAGAATACCAATGAATAAGGCTAAAGAAAGAAATGCTATGATGGCATATCTAAAGGGTCAAGGGTATCTTGGATTCTGATGAAAATTACATTGAGATGAAATACTTGTATGAAAATGTTAGACAAGCTTATCAGAAGCAAGTTGAAAGTATTATTTCTTTCAAGGATGACAAGCACAAGGAGGATTTGAGTAAAAGAAGTTTAAAAAGAAAAAGGACTACTGAAGAGAAATCAAAGAAGATTGAGTTAAGATTAGATACAGTTGATGAATTGAGGAATTACATTAGAAATGTTGATTTTGAGAATTCCAAATTCAAAGATGTTGCAGTAAAAAAGACACAAATAATCACTTGTGAAGTTGTAAAGTCAAAAGATGGAGATTATTTGATGTTCAATAGGGAGGATGAAAGCTTTAAAACATTTAATTTACTATGGGATATATTGCACGTGACAACTCGTAATTTCAGGTCATTTTACAAACTTTGGAAATTTCACTATTCATCTCGGGAATCACTATTCATGAGTCACTATTCATCATTTTTCGTAAACTAGGTTTTACGGTATCAAATCTGGCGTAACACGGAGGGAAATTATTCATGGAATATCATCAAGGACATTTCATATAGACTAGATTTAGTCTACATATCATTGATAACATCATTTCATATCAATTTATGCATGGGTTTGCATTTTTTCATTAAACGTTTATTTTCCTATTAAATAAACGCTATCGCGTAAACTTCTATTTTGAATATTGATCCAACACTTCCAAAAATAATCATTATATATTTTTATACTCATTTTAAGACTATAAAAATTATATTATTAGTTTACCCGATGTTTTAAATTTATTTTGTATATAAATGGTTATATTTATATAATTACGACGGTTTTCGTATATGCAACTTGATAAATATTTATTTCACTCAACTCATGTAAGAAATGTATTTTTATAATTTTTATGACTTCAATACATTTTATTGCCTTTTAATACATAAAATATCTAAACAAAATACATAGTTCTACACTTTCAAAAGGTGAAAGAAACATGAAACCCTCTCATCCTCTTTGAAAAATTCGGCCATGGCAAGAAGAAGAAGAAACAAGATAATTTTTCAAGGTTCATGTGTTTATCAAGCTCAACTAGTAATCTATGTAAGGTTTTGAAATAAAAACCTAGGGTATTTAGGATAATCCTTGCTCATTTAAACCTCATCAAGTAACTAGTAAGCATTTCATGATCCTTTTCATCTTTCATATTCATTTTATGGTCACTTTATCATGCTTGAGAAAAATATGCAAGTTATATGGATGTCTATACCACTTTTAAATGTTTTTAAGTGTTATATATATATATATATATATATATATATATATATATATATATATATATATATATATATATATATATATATATATATATATATATATATATATATATATTTCATCCTATAATTACTCCTTGAAACATATCACTTTTGGTGATGTCTAGGAACCCATGACACCCTAAGAAGGTGTATGGTAGGATTAGAATAGCTTCGCAGTTGGTTTGAATTGGTTAGAATAGGTTTTCTTGTGAGAAAAACTCATTTCAACAACTAATTATAAAGGTCGATCATTTAGGGAAATCTGGAATTTTTGACAGTTGATAAAAAATTTTGGGCTAGATATTTGGAAAATATACTTTAAAACAAAAACGTGGCCGCTTGAACGGGTTAAAACGGAGTTATAACGAAGAAGATATGAATTTTTCAAGTTTGACGACGAAAACTATAAAATTCAGAAATTTCATCATGTTTCTTCCAATATTTTGCGGTCAAAAATGAGGCTTAAGCGTTATAAAATGTGTCGATTTATCAAAAATATATAAGTTACTTTGATACAAAAAATTTGGAGAACAAATCTTTTGGAGAACAAACATTTGGAGAACAACCATTTGGAGAACAAATCTTTTGGAGAACAAACATTTGGAGAACAAAAATTTAGAGAACTAATTTGGAGTACTTTTTCTTATAAAATGATGTCTCCTAGTAGAAGTAAGTTCGCCTAGCATATTTTCCAAAATGTCCAACCGTTAGTCAAGCGAGTTGTAACAAATAAAAATCACGGTCACTTAAACTTTGCCGAAAACCACCCTTAAACAATATTTCGGACACAAGTAGCATACTTTACCTATCTTTTTCTCCATGATCGAGACCTCTAGGATGAAAACTTAAATGCTAAAACTTTGAGATAATGATACAAGCTTCCCAAAACCGTTGAGTTCATTTCCTAACACTCGACGTGCACCATTTTATGACTAGCTTTTCAAGGCTACTTAGTCACCTTCATGAAATTTTCAATAACATTATTTTCTGACGAAAGTTATAATTTCATAATAAATCACTAAATGACTATCGTGGGATATCATTTCAACGTAAATACTTGTAAAGTATTTTATAATATGACGAGATGTCATAAACATACATTTCGACGTTAAACATTATTTTCAAATGTACAAGTGGTATGGATATCATATGAGTTTGTAGGCACGACATTGTTTCATGATTTACATTAGAACATATCATTCATAATAGGTCCGGTCGGAGGTTCGCCTCATTTGATATTGCCATTATATCATCATTATCATTCAGCAAATTGGTTTTCATAGCCCCGTTTTACAAGTTTATACATTATTTCAAACCTACGGGGAGAATACATTGCACATCATTTTTATTACGATACCAAGTATATCAAATTCATTACATTTCTTAAGTCACCTCATTTCGGTTAAATGTCCCCATTTCATAATCATGAACGTTAATTTCGAGGGTGAGTGGATATATCTATTGAGGTGTGACTCCTCCATCGGGTTGGTGGATTCAAGCTGGTTAAGCGGATGCATTTCACTTCATGTCAGAATTTTTGAGTTGTTTGGCAAAACACTCTGTTAGGCGAACATCATGATTAGTCAAGCCGATTGTGTCATGTGGTTAAGCAATTGTATCATTTTTGTGACATATTGTCATACATGGCCTATACTTGTGGTAGTCGTATTAAACATTTTCAAGAACTCTATGAACTCACTCAACCTTTGTGTTGACACTTTTAGCAATGTATTTTCAGGTAACTAAGGCATTCACTTCATGGCATGCATGTGGACATATCATAGAGTCGGGGTGACGACGCGTCTCACATGGGATTTATACACTTTAAAAATATCGTTTGACTTGTACCAAACTTATTTTCCACGCATGTTGATTTTCATTTGGGACCTATCTTTGTAACTCAAGAATGTTTTAATATATCAAGCGATGTTCTTTTCCAACGACACTTTAGGTCGTTCAATATACTTGGATTGTGGTGCTATGCCGATCAATCCCGAGAATTCAATCATTTGTAAAACGGGTAATTTGAGGGTGTGACAGTTGGCATCGAGCTTGGGTTATAGAGAACTAGGTTATCGTTGACCTAGACTATAACTACACCATCATAGCATCTCATCATTTCATCATAAGTGCATAGTCACTATACATGCGGTTTCATCGCACATTTGCGAGTTATTTACTTTCATTTCAAATCGATTGTCACATTAATGCCTTCAGATACCCATCCCATCACTTTCATGGAGAATGCCTGTCATTCCCTATCACAATTTTAACATCAGTTGACAACAGGTAACACATGATGAGGCTGAACCCTTTTAGGAGACGAGTTGCACCTACACCATCACGATCACCATTGATTCCTTTGTAGGATCGGACAATTTTTATCACTCTGTTGGGACAGATCATACCATTTGGTAGGACTTACAAGCTTAGTCCTAGTGGACCTATTAGTCATACATTTGATTTGCGGCAGGGAAGCGTGCATGATCTGACACACCACTACCATCTACCACTAAGACTACAGAAACTACACTATCTTATAGATTTAAGGACTTTGAGAGTTTCAAAGCATTTGTTATTAGACAACCTACTACTCCTACACTTGAAACATGATTAGACCATCAACGAGGCGATAATAAGTACCTTTCTAGCTAATGTAATCTTTATCATTTATTACCTCCACGATAATCACAATCTTTGTTTATTCCATTCCCTATTCCAATTGCTCAATTTTCAATCATTTAGCGACATACATCACTATCTTACTAAGGGTTAGGCCAACTTTATTCTTGACCAATTAGGAGACTATTACCACTCTATGAGGTTCTTCCATGTATCCTACAAACCATTCGACAAATTATATTTCAAGTTACTTTGCTACTACTTCATAACATTATTTCACTTAAATTTTATTTCAAGCTATTCTACACCATCTTAGAAACATTGTTTCATAAAGTTTTAAAACAAGTTGTTTCATTATCACCCTATCAATTGGTTTTCAGTCATTTTTATCAACTATTTAATACCATCATGCGAAACGATTTTCATGTTACTCCGAAAAATTATTGAGCCATTATCTTACAAACAAAGCGTTGAATACCATCTAAAACTTGGGAGAAAATAATACCATTTCAACAAAACCAAACATCACATCATTTGTCCTCGATTATAC
Organism: Chrysanthemum makinoi; assembly: GCA_910596185.1. Taxonomy (NCBI): domain Eukaryota; kingdom Viridiplantae; phylum Streptophyta; class Magnoliopsida; order Asterales; family Asteraceae; genus Chrysanthemum; species Chrysanthemum makinoi. Next base: position 56,226,770 of record OU343216.1, read on the forward strand.
ATGGCCTGATCACCTATGTATCATTCAGGAAGAATTATGTCATGAAAACAATCTTCACTCAAAAGAAAAGCTTTGTAATCAGATAAATTGTTCATAAACATTTCTTTTCTTAACACTCTATAGAAGCCTACGCCATTCATCCCTCACTCAACCGATAAGTTAGAATTTGACGAGTGACCTTTTTAGGAAAGGCTTCCTATACAATCTATGAGGAGGATTCCTTGATACAAGAAAACAATGAAAGGATTTCGGAATTACCAACAAGGACTAGAAGTAGGTAGCAAGATCTTTCAAAACCTAACAAAAATCTTAAGACATCACGAGACATTCCGGACCACTATTTTGGACTAGAAGCCAAATTATATCATTTCAAAAGTACTAGCTAGACCGAGTTACAAGATTTAGTACGAAGCGTATACACACTAAGCAACACTAAAGGGATCAACCAAGTCTTCTAGCTTGAGGCTGGAACATTCCATTAAACATGGCCTCAACAATATGTGAACTTTCCTACAATGAGTTTCCCTTAGAGGAAAATTTTGGTTAAATTTAGGTTATCGATATAAACTTCCCCTAAGGCATTGTGTTCTCTAGAAATTCTGAGATAGCCTCACTTCATATCAAGAGATGCAACAAGTTTGAACATATCGGACAATCAATGACTCTCCATCTACAAGTGAAATTAGAACAAACATTCTTCGACATAGTATGAGTTGATATCTATTTTCTTACTAGCATGATAGCAATATAAGTGATGAAATATTTTAGAAGCACTCAATATTGGGACAAATCTTGACAATCAACCATCACACCACATCACTTGAATATTTAAGGTTTTGTGATTTTACAACATAGAGCATGGAAACACTTCGATAATCAAACCATAAACATTTTAGTCATGGAGACTAAACACCTTAGGCAAGTAAGATTCAAATCATGACATTCACTGGAGCGAGAAGCGAGGAATCACAATTGTTACCCATAATCTATTCTTTTCAATAAGGTCATTTTTGACAGACTTAACATTTTGAAATTTGGCACGAGACACGTAGTATCAATTTCAGTTGTACATAATATAAGGAAGCCGATTTTCCTTAGATTTCTAGCAATCATTTCAATCTTTCCATGGAATCTATTAGGACATGACTACCACCTATTATCCTCAGCTCAATGGTTAGAGCGAGAGAACAATTCAAACATTTGAAGATATGCTCAAAGCATGTGTGATATTCTAGAAATGATTAGGTAAATCATTCTTCATCGAACAAGTTCCTTTACAACAATAGTCAACACATGAACATATTGAGTACACCAATTGAGGCACTCTATGGTTGAGGTGTCAATCACTTATTCACTGGTCAAAATCAAGAAAGTCCAACTCATTAGTACATGACTCATTCATGAAACAACAAAGAAATCGTACAAATCAAGAATCAGTTACAAGTAACAACATATAGCTAGATAAGCTACGTCGTATCTGACGCAAAATATGGAAGTATGTTCCATAAATCGCAAACCATTAGAATTTCAAGTTGGCAACAAATTTATGTTCAAATTCCCGTCTTGGAAGGTGCGTTACGATTGAGAAAAACATTGGACGACCCAATGCGATTCAAATATTCTCACCTTTTCATAAGTAACACCGTAGAACCTAACATGGTGAATTAGGGGACTGAATTCCTTTTGGATAGGCGAATGTGACAACTCGTAATTTCATGTCATTTTACAAACTTTGAAATTTTCACTATTCATCTCGGGAAATCACTATTCATGAGTCACTATTCATCATTTTAAGTAAACTAGGTTTACAGTATCAAATCTGGCGTAACTGGAGGGTTAAGTCGTATTCATGGAATATCATCAAGGACATTTCATATAGACTAGATTTAGTCTACATATCATTGATAACATCATTTCATATCAATTTATGCATGGGTTTGGAGTTTTCATTAGCGTTTATTTTCCTATTAAATAAGCTATCAGCGTAAACTTCTATTTTGAATATTGATCCAACACTTCCAAAAATAATCATTATATATTTTTATACTCATTTTAAGACTATAAAAATTATATTATTAGTTTACCGATGTTTTGAATTTATTTTGTATATAAATTGTTATATTTATATAATTACGACGGTTTTCGTATATGCAACTCGATAAATATTTATTTCACTCAACTCATGTAAGAAATGTATTTTTATAATTTTTATGACTTCAATACATTTTATTTTGTCCCGTTAAAATCTATTTTTAGTTAACGCTACAATTAATACCTAATTATATTTACAAAATACATATTATATCTACATTTAAATACATTTATACAACAAAATACATCAAACCCCAAGTACCCCATGGTCGGCCAACCCTCCCCATGACTCACCATATTTTGTTAAATATCTTGAGATATTATAAAATTATTCTTATCCATGACTAGGCCTTTTAATACATAAAATATCTAAACAAAACACATAGTTCTACACTTTCAAAAGGTGAAAGAAACATGAAACCCTCTCATCCTCTTTGAAAAATTCGGCCATGGCAAGAAGAAGAAGAAACAAGATAATTTTTCAAGGTTCATGTGTTTATCAAGCTCAACTAGTAATCTATGTAAGATTTGAAATAAAAACCTAGGGTATTTAGGATAATCCTTGCTCATTTAAACCTCATCAAGTAACTAGTAAGCATTTCATGATCCTTTTCATCTTTTATATTCATTTTATGGTCACTTTATCATGCTTGAGAAAAATATGCAAGTTATATGGATGTCTATACCTATTTTAAATGTTTTTAAGTATTATATATATATATATATTTTTCATCCTATAATTACTCCTTGAAACATATCACTTTTGGTGATGTCTAGGAACCCATGACACCCAAAGAAGGTGTATGGTAGGATTAGAATAGCTTCGGCGTTGGTTTGAATTGGTTAGAATAGGTTTGCGCGAGAAAAACTCATTTCGACAATTATAAGGGTCGATCATTTCGGGAAATGGAATTTTCGACAGGTTGATAAAAATTTTGGGCTAGATATTTGGAAAATATACTTTAAAAACGCGTGGCGGCAGGCGGGTTAAAAGCGGAGTTATAACGAAGAAGATATGAATTTTTCAAGTTTGACGACGAAAACTATAAAATTCAGAAATTTCAGCATGTTACTTCCAATATTTTGCTAGTCAAAAATGAGGCTTAAGCGTTATAAAATGTGTCGATTTATCAAAAATATATAAGTTACTTTGATACAAAAAATTTGGAGAACAAATCTTTTGGAGAACAAACATTTGGAGAACAACCATTTGGAGAATAAATCTTTTGGAGAACAAACATTTGGAGAACAACCATTTGGAGAACAAATCTTTTGGAGAACAAACATTTGGAGAACAAACATTTGGAGAACTAATTTGGAGTACTTTTTCTTATAAAATGATGTCTTCTAGTAGAAGTAAGTTCGACTAGCATATTTTCCAAAATGCCAACCGTTAGTCAATGAGTTGTAACAAATAAAATACGGTCACTTAAACTTTGCCGAAAACCACCATTAAACGATATTTTGGACACAAGTACCATACTTTACCTATATTTTCTCCATGATCGAGACCTCTAGGATGAAAACTTAAATGCTAAAACTTTGAGATAATGATAAAAGCTTCCCAAAACCATTGAGTTCATTTCCTAACACTCGACGTGCACCATTTTATGACTAGCTTTTCAAGGCTACTTAGTCACTTTCATGAAATTTTCAATAACATTATTTTACGACGAAAGTTATAATTTCATAATAAATCTCTAAATGACTATCGTAGGATATCATTTCAACGTAAATACTTGTAAAGTATTTTATAATATATTGAGATGTCATAAACATACATTCGACGTTAAACATTATTTTCAAATGTACAAGTGGTATGAATATCATATGAGTTTGCATGCACGACATTGTTTCATGATTTACATTAGAGCATATCATTCATAATAGGTCACGGTCGAGAGTTCGCCTCATTTCAGTATTGCCATTATATCATCATTATCATTGCAGGCGGAGAGTTTTCATAGCCCGATTTATTCAAGTTTTTACATTATTTCAAACCTACGGGGAATACATTGCATCATTTTTATTCACGATACCAAGTATATTCAAATTCATTACATTGCTTAAGTTACCTCATTGCGAGTTAAATGTCCCCATTTCATAATCATGAACCGTTAATTTCGGAAAAGCGAGGGTGAGTGGATAGATCTATTGAGGGTGACTCCTCCATCCGGGTTGGTGGATTCCAACTGGTTAAACGGATGCATTTCACTTCATGTCATAATTTTTGAGTTGTTTGGCAAAACACTCTGTTGGGGCAACATCATGATCATCAAGCTCGGTGTCATGTGCTTAAGCAATTGTATCATTTTAGTGACACATTGTCATACATGGCCTATACTTGTGGTAGTCGTATTAAACATTTTCAAGAACTCTATGAACTCACTCAACCTTTGTGTTGACACTTTTAGCAATGTATTTTCGGGTAACTAAGGCATTCACTTCATGGCATGCATGTGGACATATCATAGAGTCGCGGTGGCGACGCGTCTCACATGGGATTTATACACTTTAAAAACATCGTTTGACTTGTACCAAACTTATTTTTCAGCATGTTGATTTTCATTTGGGCCCTATCTTTGTAACTCTGAATGTTTTAATATATCAAACGATGTTCTTTTCAAACGACACTTTAGGTCGTTCAATATAACTGTGATTGTGGTGCTATGACAGTCAATCCCCAGGAATTCCATTCCGTTGTAAAACAGGTAATTTGGGGGTGTGACATTGCATATCATTGATAGAGCATATCTGTTTCAACTATACCAACTAGTGCAAGAATACTTTGAACATATTCCATCAAGTGGAGTTGGCTTAGTATTACTAGGAGATCTGACAACTATCTTGAGGAAACAAGCAATGATGAACTCGGCAAAACCAAGAAAGCGGGAGATTACAAGATGGAGATTCTTTGAAGAATCGGGGAGTTCATCTTTGTAGAATTGGAAGATGGAACTATGATTCACATGCTAGTTGAAAGAAGATATCCACTCACAATGATTTTATGGGAAGAATGCTAGATCATGGTATGGAGGTCGAGAGAATGAATGAAGCGACTCTTGTGTTAATTGAGTTGTTTATCAGATGGACAACAATAGCTGATGATGAAGCATAAGTAATGGTATGATGTTTACAAATATAAATTTTTGAAAAGTAAGTACTTTATTCAAAAGTCTTTAGCTGGACAAACGATATTTTAACTAAAGTCTTGCTACAGCAAAAACCGATAAATGTTTTTGAAAAGAAAAACTTTTTGTAAGTAAAGAATATTTTTTGAAACAAAAGTTAAAAGAAATAATGGTTTTGAGATGGTTATAACAATAGGTTATCAGTTCACCATGTTTACAAAAGAACTAGCTAATCCATGAGCAAAGCGGCTCAGTAGGATATCTCAAATCCGTTAATGGTTGACAACTTGCTAATAAGTTGTATGGTAATCAACTCACCATATCGGCAATGTAAAGAGTTAGCTAGCCCACAAGAAAAATGGCTTGTGGTAAAGGCTGTGGAAAAACCATTGGTATGGTAATTAGTTCACCATGGTTGCAAGCACTAATTAGTCCAAAAAGTACGACTTTTGGTAAAGATAAATCAAATCTATTGATAGTCGGTGATTTGCTAAAAATCGAGATGGTTATCATGTACCATGGTCTTACCCACCTAAACATTTGGCTACTCTAGAGTTAATGGCTTTGGTAAAGAGACATCAAAATCCATTAAATTTCAATGATTCACTCTCACGAGTTTACACACAGGAAGTGATGAGAAAAGGCTGAAAATTAAAGCTGAGCGATGTACAAATTGTCATATGTTCTTTGAGTTCTTTGAAAATATGGAGTTTGCAATTTGTTCTTTGAAAAAATTACTAATAAAGATTACTTTGATGATAATGATACAAGCACGGTGATCTACAAAGACAAAATCTGAAGATAAAGCCACAATCTCTCTTTGAAGACAAAGATGTTAAAGTTTACAAAGGAACTTGAAGTCAAGCAAGTAGAATTCAAGTTAGGGGAGGATTGTTGGGATATAGAAAGTTAAAGTGTCTTTGAAGTATTAAAATCTGAGGAGTCAAAGTCTTTGAGAAGAAGTCAAAGTCGCTAAAGTATAAAGTCAAAGTCTTTTTACTCGATTTATCAAAGTCTTGCATGCTTAGGACTGATATGTAAAATCGTTAAGATTATCTTGTAATTCTAGAAAGTTCTAAGATTAGTATAGTATTACTTGACGTACAAGGTTTGTAATTGTAAACCGACTAGGGTTATCCTTAAGCCTATAAAAGGACCCCTAGATTGGCATTAGATGTATGTGCATTATTAGAGCTTTTAGAGAATACGATATTAGACTATTAGAGCTGTTAAAGAATCTTTATAACAATAAAGTTCTAAGTATTAATATAACTATTGAAGTTAAAGTTCATTCTTCTTAGCTTTGTTAAGTAAATTCCGCATACTTAATAGAGATTGTTCAGTGTTTCATTATTAATAACTTAGGATTTATCCGAGGTTATTAAACCCTTAACAAGCTATATAAGTTAGTTTGGTTAGAGTACATCGATCCAACATTTATTCAAGAAGACTTGAATAAATCTTGGATACATCAACCAGCGTGATCCATGAGAGATGTGAGATAGCATACCATCTAAAATGAGCAGAAAAATTGAAGATCGATTTGTAGCCAATCCTACCAAAGCGATATGCTATATTGGATCCAAATTGCTCCCATGAAGTACTTTTAGAACTGATACAATGAAGTAGGACATGAACCAAGTACTTCCAATGCAGACTAAATAAGGGCTTCTTGAATGTTGTTTAAGTTAAAGACCCTTCATACCCAATATCTCTCAAAGTATCCCAAAGAAGCTGTTTATCAAAACGAATAGCTCATTCGTCATCATCAAATAACAAATCTTCTCGAATTGAAGCTTTACTAACTTTAACAATCCTTCCAGCAACCTTAGCTTGTATATACGAATAATCATTCTCCATGTGAGTCCTAGCAGTTGCCCAAAATTGTTGAATCCAAGGCTCAATGACATCTGGTTCAACCAAAAGTGCATAACTAATTGGAGACCCCGTGAGAAAATCAATAATGTCATGAAATGCGACATTAGCTTCAGTCTTATCTGAATTCGCGACAATGTTGTGTTTAGAAACTGTATTTTGGTTCGCCATTGATGGTTGTATAAGTGATTGATTTGATGAATAAGTAATTGTGAGAGAGAGAGAAATATGGAAAAGATTGATAAGAATAAAGATGAGAGGGAAAATCGGAAAGTAGTTATTTATAGGTAGGATTTGAAAAATCACAGCCCATAATAACAAAGTTACCGTTATTTGATTTTTACACCTCTTTTTGACCGTTGGAACAGTACGTTGATAAGACAAGCAATGCTTTCCACGTGCGATACTTTCAGTACTTTCGAGGCATTTCGGTCACGATACTTTTATATGACAAAACAGGAGTACTTTTCCAGTCTTCTCTTCACAATGGAAGAAACTTGTAAATAGGCATTGAATTACCTCCCCTCAAGCAATGCATAGGACTGTCTAACTAACTAATCAGTCTTCCCCTTAAATGTAGCTTAGTAATTAATCATTGTAGGATCGATATATTTATTGTGTTGATTATTCGGGTGGTCTTGGATGATCAAAATACATGTTTGCCATTAGAGAGAGTAGTAGAGAGTTGGGAGATTTCTTGGTAGAGACTTGTAGAACAAAAATGTGAAAGGTTAGATTGAAAAGCTCCACCCCTTCCATGGATGGAAGGGGTATTTATAGTTACACAATACACGAACTCCTATCGGCATGGATCGGGTATACGATTGGGTAAAGACCCGTCCTTCCTACACGGTGTTACTCTAAACTATTCTACGCATCGACTAACTAATTAACTGTTAAATAACATAAACAACGACAAATCTACGAGCTAACATATGCTAGACCATTATTGGGGTAACCGACATTTTAACATGGAATTTCCAATTCCTAACAATCTCCCCCTAAGGGAGGTCACCCCATGAAATACATTTTGCTTCCTAGCATTCTATCTTTGACTTTGTTCTTGAGCTCGTAGACTTGAATTCTTCATTTCCGCAATCTTTGTGCTTAAGTAGCGATTCTTTAAAGTCTGCGTTGATTTGTACTTTAAGTGGAGGTCTTTGAACTGATCCACATCTTTGTTGATCTTCGAGCTTTCATTGAGATCATCAGCCACAATAAATCTCTCTGGATCATCCATAGTTGTGTTGCCTTCATGTGATGTTGTGACTTTTGGACCGACATGCTCACACTTTTGAATCATGACATCTTTCCATTAGAGTAGCGGAAGCCTTACTGGTTCATGATATTTGTAGCAGCGAAGCATAGTATGAAATATCGAGCCGAGGTTATGTAGATATGCACAGTCATGATTTCTTCAAATTAAGTGTGGATCTTTGTGAGCATGCGGCTTTGGATTGACCGCTTAATTACGATCAGCTACAAGCTGTCCAAATGTACCTACAAACAACAGTTAGCAATAAACACACGAAGTGTCTTTGATCACTTTCGTTGAATTGAGGTACACGGCCCACGATTCCCGTTGATCGTTACAAGAACTACGTGATCGGGTATAATTTCGAGAATCTCCTTGACGGGGTTTTCGCATTTGCTCTAGCCGTTCTCAAACCAGAATGCCTCTAAGAAGACAACACGGAGTGAGTGAACCAGCGAATTGAGTTTCACTGATTGATGAAAAATTGATTTGAAAAACAATCGTGTCTTTGCTCAATAGAAATTGTTTTTGCAATACAACGAAGGTTTTTGATGAAAATCAAATATCAATCATAAACACCTTTTATTTTGAAATATAAGTACACAGTCGATGTGCTAAAGAAAAGAGTTTTTAAGCACAATGACCGGTCTTTCAATGGTATCCGTCAATCCATAACCTGAACCAGGATTGATTCAAATGATTGAATCGCCCCATTGTTTCTGTTCAGTTGTCACATGGTTGATCTATTGGGTAGATCTCACATGCCACCCACCAGTAGCTTGTTTGATGTTGGCTCTAGAAGGCTTTCCATCTTCATTGTGAATATGTTTGCATATCACTCAGATGTTCTAGAAATACCACAAGGATAATGCGTATGACTCATAAGATGTAATCTCTCTTTCCACATTGTGTGAAACAGAGAGTCTTCATTGAAAGTGTCCTAATGAGATATTGTGGATGATCTCTAGGCTCTAGACTCAATAGTGCACATTTGATTTCCTATGTCGGAGACTAGGGAGAGGGTCTCCTTCTTCAATATCAACAATCTCTAAGAGAAAGTCGATAGATAATGTCGGTTCCCCGTGAGAATGAAACAAGCCCTGTTAAGAGGAACTTGAGTAGCTTGGGAAGTTTAGTGTAGTGCGTCACTAGGTCCATGATGTCTTGTCTTCAATACCAATGTTACCTTAGTAACCACCAGTAGCATATGTATTGAACCCGGTTACTGCCCTAAGGTTGAATTATTGGAGGGCTATTTCTTTTCACCCTTTTCTCATTTCATTTCTTTTCATTCTTCAACCCTTCGTGCTTACGAGACTTCATAACTAGAACCTTGTTGGGTTTATTCCGATTACTAGCTACATCTCGGTCCGCACTCTTCCCATATTCTCATTTTTCTCCTTTTTTCATCATACCTGCGGACTCTACACTAATCAGTGGATTGTCCATGGGTAGATCCCTACGGTTCTGGCTGGATCGTGGAAACGAATACCTAACCTAACCATCCTTATAACTCCATGCATAAAGTAAATTGGTCAGTCTTTTGGTATTGTTCATTCTTCCTTGAAACCAATTGAAAAATCATTTGGAAAAACAATCAAGGTACTTGTGATATGAGATCAAAGCATTTTGTACCGTAATAGTTTTGATCATTTAGAAAACCTCCCCCTCAACATGTGCATATGATTTAGAAATTGTTTAGCACATGAAGGCAAGAGGACTTTGAAATATTTTCTTTGATCACAATTTTCATACGAAAAAGCCATTTGATTTTCATGGTAAAATTCTCCCCCTCAATATGTGCATAGGATAAGTGAAATCATTTTATCACATAGAGGAAAGAGTTCTTTTGAAGCACATCCACGATCACAAAATCCATTAAGAAAACCATTTGAAAACTCAATCAAGGTACTTTATGTTAAAACATAAAAGCTTTTGTTCCTCGATAGTTTATTTTCTTTTAAAATGCTCCCCCTCAATATGTGCTTCGAAATTCAAAAGCGTTTAGCACACAAGGGAGAGCAGCATGCACATTTGAATCAAAACGATCACCTTTTATCAAATTTCATTATTAAATCACAAATTCTCCCCTGATAAAAAATATCAAACCCTTTGAGATTTAGGATCCCAAGTGATTTAATACGGTTTAGAAAACATTGGAGAAAATGTGCATGTTTTAAAAACTCATCTTGTTTTTGGATAAATGCTCCCCCTCAACATGTGCATTATGTATATTGAAATCGGTTGGCACATGGAGGCAGGAGTGCCTTTGAAGGACTAAAACCAATTCCATTAAAATAGATTTGTGATTTAAAACACGATCTCTCCCCCGAAAAAGAAAATTCAAACCAATTGAGATTTTAGATCCCGATTGATTTAAATCATTTAGAAAATTTTTAGGGAAAGACGTGGCTAAATTTAATTTTGAAAAATAACAGATAAGGACCAATTTAAGACATTAAAGATTGTTAGTGTCAGGTATGATTGTTTTAAGAGATCTTTAAGTAAAATAAAACAATTTCACAATCAAACAAGAACAGAAAAAATTTCATTTTGCAAGATCTTTGAGTTTTGAAGAAAATCATACCATGACATAACATTAAATCTTTAGATCACCACTTTTTATTGTACAAAACGGACTTTTATGAAGAAATATTGTATGAAAATAATTTATTTTAAATCACTCTCCCCCTCAATCGATGACTGTAGTCGTTGATTGAGTGACTTAGATTTTGATAAAAATAAAGTCCGGTGATTTTCAAAATTTTAGTCCAATTTATTTTCAAAAACAATATTTTTCATTTTCAAAACAATTTAATCAAATTTTTTCAAAATTGTTTAAAAATGATATCCTGCACAAAGATACGTTATGTAACAATTCGCATTTTCGGGTCACTATTCATTTTTACTATTCACTATTACTATTCATTTTTACTATTCATCATATTTTGGGTCATTATTTAAACTCAAACTTTTTTCCGAAAATTACTATTCACAAATTACTATTCACGAGTTACTATTCACCGTAATTTTTATTATTTTGATTTACCTAAATTGAACAAGTAAATACTTTTACACAATTTTCATGCATAAACAATGTACTCTGTACTCATAATATATAAATATTTAGTTACTATTTATAAATATCTAGATATTTTCAAAAATATATAAACACTATTCATCAAAATATCTAAACACTATTCATCAAAATATCTAGATATTTTCGGATATTTTCCCTATAAATAGAAAGAAAACTAGTTCATTTTATTTCACGAGAAAACACACATTTCCTCCTCTCTCTTTGATGTAAGCCACCCCTCCATACACCTCCATACTTGATTTTCAGACTCCGAGTTATACACATAAGTTGAAGGCATAAGTATTCTCTACGTAAAAATTAAGTTTATTTTGTATTTCCATGGTTGGATTAAGAGCTACACAATGGTGGGTTGGAGCCTGGGTCCCAGGAAAATTCTCAAAACTTTTGCAAAGATAGATCGGGCAATATTAAAGATGGGTTTTTGTTTTTGAAGCTATTGGAATAGTTATGGGGTAGATATGAGGTGATTTAGAGGTTTTTATAGTTTAGGAAATGGATTTTTGAATTTAGATGTGGAAGCGCTGCCCAATTTTCTAGTATCATTCATAAGTTATTATCAGGTGAGTTTCATAGCCCCTACTTTTATACATTTTGAAATTACTTTTGGGGGAGATACATTCTCAACTATTTTCATTTACTTTCATAAGTACTCTAAAATTTTACTGATTATCGTGAGTTCGTAGCCCCACTTTTACTCGCTTAATTGTTTTACAAACTCTTTGGGGGAGATACATGCTCAAACATTTGCTTTATACTTTTTTACAAATACTCAAAGCATTATACTTGATTGCATTATACTTGATTGCGTTATACTTGATTGCATTATACTTGATTGCGTTATACTTGATTGCGTTATACTTGATTGTGTTATACTTAAGACGATGATAAGTCTCCCATATACGGAGCGAGTCCCCTAGTTCGATAAATTGATGGTAAGTCTCCCAACATACGGGAGGTCCCTGCTTCGATAAGTCGATGGTAAGTCTCCCAACATACGGGCAGATCCCGTTCACATGATAAGTCGATGGTAAGTCTCCCAACATACACGGGCGGTCCCCTCGTAAACTTGAAAGTCTCCCAATATAGGCGAGAACAACACTAAGTGCAATAAATGTGAACTATTATGATTGTATGTGTGCTTGACTATAAAATGTACTATATTTTAGCAGTGGGTTGTGAACACACAGGTTGCAAGTTCTTTATGGCGGAACTTGGGCTGAGTGGATTTACAATGCCTTTCTTTGTGGGAACATTCTTTAAAGGCTTTTCAACTTATTCAAACAAACTCTATGAACTCACCAACCATTGTGTTGACACTTTTTAGCATGTTTATCTCAGGTTATAAGGTGATAGCTATTGCATGGAACTTAGAGTCGCACGACATATTTTGAAGACTTATGTTTTTATCATTTACCATTCGAAACATTTTGTAAACATTATATATTATACTTTGGGACCTCATTGTTTGTAACTCTGATTTCATTAATCGAATGGTAACTTTTCAAAACATCTCATTTAGAGGTCGTTTTCTATAACTTGTACTTTGTATTATGAAGTAGCACCCCAACGACACAATCTTCCCATCAGCGATATTTTTTGGGGTGTTACAGATTGGTATCAGAGAGTTGGTTATAGGGAACTAGGTTGCATTTAAGAGCCTAGACTATAACTGCTTTATCCGTTAAGACCCTCCACTATGATTGCCTTACACACACGTGCATATGCTTCTTGTTAGTTGTTTGCTTAGATTCACGTTGTTGGATGATATGACTTTAGTAATAATAAGGAAACCACATAATTTAATTGAGTCATTAAAAATATGGAGCTCAGTAATAACTAATTATTTAACTTGATCTTGTGACAGTTCTTGTTTGATGAGACATGCGATTTGGGGTTAAATAATATTATTACTTAGCTTTAGGGATTTGATGCCTTGGTTATCTTATTATCTGTCTGAGAAAGAGAATTTTGTGTCGGGAAATCTTAAGTATGATGATATATAATCTCCTTATTTGAATGGATTGGGACGCCTGTTTATTCAAATAAAGAAGTTATAAACCACCGAACCATAAGTTTATAATCCATTAATTACATAAATTTGGGCCTTCTTTATGTAAGTAATGAATTATAAATAAGTGGCTTATTTGCATCCGATCGATTCCCTAACCACATTATGGGTGTATTACAAGCGTAACCCATACACTATTCTGTTGAATAAGAGAATCCCAGTTTTAGAGACCACACTTTTCTTAGACAGCTATAAGTAGTTAACATCAATGAACTTGGACGAAGTTCCCATAAGGTAGAGGCTGTAACAATTCGCATTTTCGTCACTATTCATTTTTATTCACTTTTACTATTCATTTTTACTATTCATCATATTTTAGGTCATTATTTAAACTCAAACTTTTTTTCCGAAAATTACTATTCACAAATTACTATTCACGAGTTACTATTCATCGTAATTTTTATTATTTCTTGATTTGCCTAAATTGAACAAGTAAATACTTTTACACAATTTTCATGTATAAACAATGTACTCTGTACTCATAATATATAAATATCTAGTTACTATTTACAAATATCTAGATATTTTCAAAATATCTAAACTATTTATTCATCAAAATATCTAAACACTATTCATCAAAATATCTAGATATTTTCAGATATTTTCCTATAAATAGAAAGAAACTATTTCATTTTAATTCACGGAAAAACACACGCATTTCCTCCCTCCTCCTTGATGTAAGCCACCTCCATACACCCTCCATACTTGATTTTCGGGCTCAAGGTTATACACATAAGTTGAAGGCATAAGTATTCTCTACATAAAAATTAAGTTTATTTTGTATTTCCGCGGTTGGATTAAGAGCTACACAATGGTGAGTTGGAGCTGTGGGTCCCAGGAAAATTCTCAAAACTTTTTCAAAGATAGATCGGGCAATATTAAAGATGGGTTTTTGAAGCTATTGGGATAGTTATGGGGTAGATATGAGGTGATTTAGAGGTTTTTATAGTTTAGGAAATGGATTTTTGAATTTAGATGCTGGCTGAATTTATAGTATCATTCATCGGTAGATTATCGAGGTGAGTTTCATAGCCCTACTTTTTATACATTTTGAAATTACTATTGGGGGAGATACATGCTCAACTATTTTCATTTACTTTCATAAGTACTCTAAAATTTTACTGATTATCGTGAGTTTGTAGCCCACTTTTACCAAACTTAATTGTTTTACAAACTCTGGGGAGATACATGCTCAAACATTTGCTTTATACTTTTTATAAATACTTAAAGCATTATACTTGATTGCATTATACTTGATTGCGTTATACTTGATTGCATTATACTTGATTGCGTTATACTTGATTGCGTTATACTTGATTGTGTTATACTTAAGGCGATGATAAGTCTCCCAATATACACGGGCGGTCCCTAGTTCGATAAGTCGATGGTAAGTCTCCCAACATACGGAGCAGTCCCTGTTCGATAAGTCGATGGTAAGTCTCCCGACATACGGCGGTCCCTCGTTCACATGATAAGTCGATGGTAAGTCTCCCAACATACGGGCGGTCCCCTCGTAAACTTGAATGTCTCCCAATATAGACGGAGCAACACTAAGTGCAATAATGTGAACTATTATGATTGTATCTGTGCTTGACTATAAAATGTACTATATTTTAGCAGTGGGTTGTGAACACACAGGTTGCAAGTTCTTTATGGCGGAACTTGGAACTGAGTGGATTTACAATGCCTTTCTTTGTGGGAACATTCTTTAAAGGCTTTTCAACTTATTCAAACAAACTCTATGAACTCACCAACCATTGTGTTGACACTTTTTAGCTTGTTTATCTCAGGTCGTAAGGTGATAGCTATTGCATGGAACTTAGAGTCGCACGACATATTTTGAAGACTTACGCTTTTATCATTTACCATTCAAAACATTTTGTAAACATTATATATTATACTTTGGGACCTCATTGTTTGTAACTCTGATTTCATTAGTCGAATGGTAACTTTTCAAAACGTCTCATTTAGAGGTCGTTTTCTATAACTTGTACTTTGTATTATGAAGTAGCACCCCAACGACACAATCTTCCACGATATTTTGGGGTGTTACAGATTGGTATCAGAGAGTTGGTTATAGGGAACTAGGTTGCATTTAAGAGGCTAGACTATAACTGCTTTATCCGTTAAGACCCTCCACTATGATTGCCTTACACACACTTCGTGCGCATATGCATCTTGTTAGTTGTTTGCTTAGATCTACGTTGTTGGATGATATGACTTTAGTAATAATAAGGAAACCACATAATTTAATTGAGTCATTAAAAATATGGAGCTCAGTAATAACTAATTATTTAACTTGATCTTGTGACAGTTCTTGTTTGATGAGACATGAGATTTGAGTTAAATAATATTATTATTTAGCTTTAGGGATTTGATGCCTTGGTTATCTTATTATCTGTCTGAGAAAGAAAATTTTGTGTCGGGAAATCTTAAGTAGGATGATTTATAATCTCCTTATTTGAATGGATTGGGACGCCTCTTTATTCAAATAAAGAAGTTATAAACCACCGAACCATAAGTTTATAATCCATTAATTACATAAATTTGGACGCTTCTTTATGTAAGTAATGAATTATAAATAAGTGGGCTTATTTGCATCGTCGATTCCCTAACCACATTATGGGTGTAATACAACGTAACCCATACACTATTCCTGTTGAATAAGAGAGAATCCCATTTTTTAGAGACCACACTTTTCTTAGACACGCTATAAGTAGTTAATATCAACGAACGGGACGAAGTTCCCTTTAAGGGGTAGAGACTGTAACAATTCGCATTTTCGGGTCACTATTCATTTTTACTATTCACTGTTACTATTCATTTTTACTATTCATCATATTTTGGGTCATTATTTAAACTCAAACTTTTTTTCCGAAAATTACTATTCACGAGTTACTATTCACGAGTTACTATTCACCGTAATTTTTATTATTTACCGATTTCACCTAAATTGAACAAGTAAATACTTTTACACAATTTTCATGCATAAACAATGTACTCTGTACTCATAATATATAAATATCTAGTTACTAATTATAAATATCTAGATATTTTCAAAAATATATAAACATTATTCATCAAAATATCTAAACAATTCATCAAAATATCTAGATATTTTCAGATATTTTCCCTATAAATAAAAAGAAAACTAGTTCATTTTATTTCACAGAAAAACACACACATTTCCTCCCTCCTCCTTGATGTCGCCACCCTCCATACTTGATTTTCAGGCTCCGAGTTATACACATAAGTTGAAGGCATAAGTATTCTCTACGTAAAAATTAAGTTTATTTTGTATTTCCGCGGTTAGATTAAGAGCTACACAATGGTGGGTTGGAGCTGTGGGTCCCAGGAAAATTCTCAAAACTTTTGCACAGATAGATCGGGCAATATTAAAGATGGGTTTTTGTTTTTGAAGATATTGGGATAGTTATGGGGTAGATATGAGGTGATTTAGAGGTTTTTATAGTTTAGGAAATGGATTTTTGAATTTAGATGCGGAAGCGCTGCCCAATTTTCTAGTATCATTCATCAGTTATTATCAGGTGAGTTTCATAGCCCCTACTTTTATACATTTTGAAATTACTTTTGGGGGAGATACATGCTCAACTATTTTCATTTACTTTCATAAGTACTCTAAAATTTTACTGATTATCGTGAGTTCGTAGCCCCACTTTTACTCGCTTAATTGTTTTACAAACTCTTTGGGGGTGATACATGCTCAAACATTTGCTTTATACTTTTTTACAAATACTCAAAGCATTATACTTGATTGCATTATACTTGGTTGCGTTATACTTGATTGCATTATACTTGATTGCGTTATACTTGATTGCGTTATACTTGATTGTGTTATACTTAAGGCGATGATAAGTCTCCCAATATACACGGGCGGTCCCTAGTTCTGATAAGTCGATGGTAAGTCTCCCAACATACGGAGCGTCCCGTTCGATAAGTCGATGGTAAGTCTCCCAACATACACGGGCAGTCCCCTCGTTCACATGATAAGTTCGATGGTAAGTCTCCCAACATACACGGGCAGTCCCCCGTAAACTTGAAAGTCTCCCAATATAGACGGAGTAACACTAAGTGCAATAATGTGAACTATTATGATTGTATGTGTGCTTGACTATAAAATGTACTATATTTTAGCAGTGGGTTGTGAACACACAGGTTGCAAGTTCTTTATGGCGGAACTTGGGTGAGTGGATTTACAATGCCTTTCTTTGTGGGAACATTCTTTAAAGGCTTTTCAACTTATTCAAACAAACTCTATGAACTCACCAACCATTGTGTTGACACTTTTTAGCATGTTTATCTCAGGTCATAAGGTGATAGCTATTGCATGGAACTTAGAGTCGCACGACATATTTTGAAGACTTACGCTTTTATCATTTACCATTCGAAACATTTTGTAAACATTATATATTATACTTTGGGACCTCATTGTTTGTAACTCTGATTTCATTAATCGAATGGTAACTTTCAAAACGTCTCATTTAGAGGTCGTTTTCTATAACTTGTACTTTGTATTATGAAGTAGCACCCCAACGACCCAATCTTCCGCTGCGATATTTTGGGGGTGTTACAGATTGGTATCAGAGAGTTGGTTATAGGGAACTAGGTTGCATTTAAGAGCCTAGACTATAACTACTTTATCCGTTAAGACCCTCCACTATGATTGCCTTACACACACTTCGTGCGCATATGCTTCTTGTTAGTTGTTTGCTTAGATCTACGTTGTTGGATGATATGACTTTAGTAATAATAAGGAAACCACATAATTTAATTGAGTCATTAAAAATATGGAGCTCAGTAACAACTAATTATTTAACTTGATCTTGTGACAGTTCTTGTTTGATGAGACATGAGATTTGCGTTAAATAATATTATTACTTAGCTTTAGGGATTTGATGCCTTGGTTATCTTATTATCTGTCTGAGAAAGAGAATTTTGTGTCGGGAAATCTTAAGTAGGATGATTTATAATCTCCTTATTTGAATGGATTGGGGCGCCTCTTTATTCAAATAAAGAAGTTATAAACCACTGAACCATAAGTTTATAATCCATTAATTACATAAATTTGGACGCTTCTTTATGTAAGTAATGAATTATAAATAAGTGGGCTTATTTGCATCCGATACGATTCCCTAACCACATTATGGGTGTATTACAACGTAACCCATACACTATTCTTGTTGAATAAGAGAGAACCCCACTGTTTTAGAGACCACACTTTTCTTAGACACGCTATAAGTAGTTAACATCAAAGGAACTTGGGACGAAGTTCCCATAAGGGGTAGAGACTGTAACAATTCGTATTTTCGGGTCACTATTCATTTTTACTATTCACTGTTACTATTCATTTTTACTATTCATCATATTTTATGTCATTATTTAAACTCAAATTTTTTTTCCGAAAATTACTATTCACGAGTTACTATTCACCGTAATTTTTATTATTTACTAATTTCGCCTAAATTGAACAAGTAAATACTTTTACACAATTTTCATGCATAAACAATGTACTCTGTACTCATAATATATAAATATCTAGTTACTACTTATAAATATCTAGATATTTTCAAAAATATCTAAACACTATTCATCAAAATATCTAAACACTATTCATCAAAATATCTAGATATTTTCAGATATTTTCCCTATAAATAGAAAGAAAACTAGTTCATTTTATTTCACAGAAAAACACACACATTTCCTCCCTCCTCCTTGATGTCGCCACCCTCCATACACCCTCCATACTTGATTTTCAGGCTCCGAGTTATACACATAAGTTGAAGGCATAAGTATTCTCTACGTAAAAATTAAGTTTATTTTGTATTTCCGCGGTTGGATTAAGAGCTACACAATGGTGGGTTGGAGCTGTGGGTCCCAGGAAAATTCTCAAAACTTTTGCAAAGATAGATCGGGCAATATTAAAGATGGGTTTTTGAAGCTATTGGGATAGTTATGGGGTAGATATGAGGTGATTTAGAGGTTTTTATAGTTTAGGAAATGGATTTTTAAATTTAGATGCGGAAGCGCTGCCCAATTTTCTAGTATCATTCATCAGTTATTATCAGGTGAGTTTCATAGCCCCTACTTTTATACATTTTGAAATTACTTTTGGGGGAGATACATGCTCAACTATTTTCATTTACTTTCATAAGTACTCTAAAATTTTACTGATTATCGTGAGTTCGTAGCCCCACTTTTACTCGCTTAATTGTTTTACAAACTCTTTGGGGGAGATACATGCTCAAACATTTGCTTTATACTTTTTACAAATACTCAAAGCATTATACTTGATTGCATTATACTTGATTGCGTTATCTTTGATTGCATTATACTTGATTGCGTTATACTTGATTGCGTTATACTTGATTGTGTTATACTTAAGACGATGATAAGTCTCCTAATATACGGAGGTCCCTAGTTCGATAAGTTCGATGGTAAGTCTCCCAACATACAGCAGTCCCTCGTTCTCGATAAGTCGATGGTAAGTCTCCCAACATACACGGGCAGTCCCTCGTTCACATGATAAGTCGATGGTTAGTCTCCCAACATACACGGAGACGGTCCCCCTCGTAAACTTGAATGTCTCCCAATATAGACGGAGCAACACTAAGTGCAATAATGTGAACTATTATGATTGTATGTGTGCTTGACTATAAAATGTACTATATTTTAGAAGTGGGTTGTGAACACACAGGTTGCAAGTTCTTTATGGCGAACTTGGGCCGAGTGGATTTACAATGCCTTTGTTGTGGGAACATTCTTTAAAGGCTTTTCAACTTATTCAAACAAACTCTATGAACTCACCAACCATTGTGTTGACACTTTTTAGCATGTTTATCTCAAGTCATAAGGTGATAGCTATTGCATGGAACTTAGAGTCGCACGACATATTTTGAAGACTTACGCTTTTATCATTTACCATTCGAAACATTTTGTAAACATTATATATTATACTTTGGGACCTCATTGTTTGTAACTCTGATTTCATTAATCGAATGGTAACTTTTCAAAACGTCTCATTTAGAGGTCGTTTTCTATAACTTGTACTTTGTATTATGAAGTAGCACCCCAACGACACAATCTTCCGCTGCGATATTTTGGGGGTGTTACACGTTAGGTGGTTCAGCTGCTTTTGTTGATGTTGCTGCTGTAGGGCTTGGAAGAGAAACCGTCTGCAAATGCAGTGAGACTTCTTACATTGCATTTTAATGCCAACTGAGGTCAAATTAAGCTCCGTTTCTTCAGTCACTTAGAAGAAAACCATCTGCTGATGCAGTGAGACCTCTTACGTTGCATTTATGCCAACTTTCCATTGAAGTCCAATTAAGCTCCGTTTCTTCATTTGTCAACCCAAGATATAGTTACCCTTTCCTTTCGGCATCCAATCATCATATTATGTGGGATCCGGATCGGGAACATTCTTATACCAAAATACCTGCATACGTTAGTGAACACACATACAGATATATGGTGGTCGACATCACCCAAACAACAATCAACTAATTAAAAGTCAATGCAACATATCAATCAGTTCGTATAAAGCATGGGAATAATGTGTTCATCAAACTATAATCATCTAATCCTAACAATCACATCCTAGAAACCTAGTCCTTCAACATAGGCAATTATATATTTTTAATTAAGCACGTAGGATAATTAAGAAAGTCCATTAGATGATGTAAATTTGAAAACATTCTCCCCCTCAATCAATGACTTATTTTCTGAAAAGTTTAAAAGCGCTGAACTCATTGATTGAGTTTTCAATTTATACAAAAACTCTGAAACTGATTGATTCGCAAGCAACTCATTTACCACCATTTTTGAAAACACCAAATATTTTTCTGAATAATTTTAGACGGAAAAACATTTGTGTAGGAACAGCAGTCCTTCGACATACTTTCCTCATTTTGATTTAGGATAAGTGCACGAAATATTTTGAAAATTGATTTAGCGCAACACTTTCCTTTCTTAGAAAAACGGGTTGCTATCAGAAATAATAGCAAGCCATAATTTGAAGCCTGGGTTACAGTCAGAAATAACTGTAAGCCATATTTTGAGACATGTTTTGAAAGGAATATTTACACCTCCAGCTCGAACTTCATCTATGGTCCCTTGCCATTATTGAATGACATTTCTAAGACCGTAGATGTTATCGATACCAGAAGACATGTAATGTGAAAACATATTTTTGGTATTTTTTTGAAATTTTCTGATTTTATGGGATTTTGATGGTTTTATATTTTTCTATTTTCTTTTTGTTGGTTTTATATTTTTGTATTTTGTTTTTCTGATAAATATATACAAAGATAGAGTAGATGATATAGTTTAAGAAAGATGATGATACGAGTACCGAGATAAGGATATCGAACAGCCCCGTTGAAGAAGATAGAAGTCATAATCTTTTAAACATTCACCACCAAAGCTTCCAGGGCTCTTGAATCGAAGAAAGAAATTGAACCATCTGAAAGTGAGACTTTGGCAGTTTCCCCCCAAATCGAAAATCCTTTAGCTTAGCAGATTCGAAGCTCTATTTCAAGCTTTCCTTAGCCAGGTGCACAGAGAAGCACACCATTGTCATAAATCCAGCTGCTCCATTTAAGAATGATAATCGAGATTCTCCGTTCGGGGTTATATCATCAACAAGAACAGCAACGTATCATCCCACTCATAAATAATCTTCTCAAGTTTCATAACCACTAAAGTCTGACGCAATCCATTCCAAAAGGTGTCAAGAGAACACTTCCCCCCGAGTAGTTGAAATGATGCAGCCCGTTTCTTAGAATAATGCTCAAGAACTCTCCTGAATACACATCATGAGGGTAATGAAGAACACCTCCCCTATGTTCACATCTTTCATCCCTGATGAATGTGTATGAAGCTCAAGAATCCGAAGTACACCAATATCCAAGAACTCTCCTAAATACACATCATGAGGGTAATGAAGAACACCTCCCCTATGTTCACATCTTTCGTCCCTGATGAATGTGTATGAAGCTCAAGAATCCGAAGTACACACATTCCCAACGAGAGAATAACTGATAACACCTCCCTCATGTTACACATTTATCTTCCCTGAATATGTCGTACTTGTGTACCTCATTTATCTTCAGAAACTTTCACTAACATCACTTCCCCCACGTAGTTGGAATAATAACACTAAACGCCTTGATGAGTAAAACCTTGAGTTTCTCTGCGGTCATGAAATTTATTTTCCCGGGATGTCTTCAATCACTTAGAAGAATTAAGTTCATCAAGTTTACTCGCCATGAGTCAAACCTTGAGTTTCTCTGTGGTAATAACATTTGTCTTCCCGGGATATCTTCAATTACTTAGAAGTATTAAGTTCATCAAGTTTACTCACGTTTAGATGCGTGTCTCCTTCCCCCTTGCTGGTTTTGACACTTCAGAATCAACAACACCTTATAAGCCCGTATACTAGAAATTTGTTGAGAAGAACACTTGAACTCTTGTGAGAATCAAATTCCTGAAGTACATTGTGAGCAAATCTAATTAGGGATTAAATTCGACTTTTCACTCTCCCCCAATTAGTGCTCTCCCCTAAACCGACAATTTGTTTGATAAATGCCCATATTAAGAACAAGTCTTTAGATCGTTAAATGCAACTCGTCTTTAGTCTTCTAACATGTATTAGAAAATGTAGAACAGACTGTAGACTCGACCTTCTTCAAGATTGTCCAGTTGGGGAATAGATAGTTAACATCTTCATCACACCAAAAAGCATCCCAATTAACTTACATCTTGCAAATCCCCTTAACGAAAAATCCCTCCCAATCAAACAAGAACAGAAAGATGTTCATCAAGGAAATCAGCAATCAGCCTGCAACGAACACACTAAATGGTAACAACAAACTACCAATCACATCAAACAAGAACAGAGAGATCGTTCGAAATCATCATGTTGATGTGTATGTGAAGCATTAACCGGAAACACTTTGTCAATAAACTCACCAGTCCGTACGAAGATGTCAACCAACGGCTTTAAGAAGAAACACCATGTAAAGATGACCCTAATAAGAAGAAGCTCGGTTCTTACATGAGTTTGGAGCCGTTTGACCATTTATTCTCATAAATCAATTAACCATGCAGAATTATCACACTTCTTCTCCCCCTCAAGCACTGCATACGGAGTTGCCATTCTTGATTAAACAAGTGATTATCATCTAAATGTATTCTATTCACACTTCTCCCCCGCGAAATTAGCTCATGATGTCGCCATCGTCAATATAGTTGAGCAAGTGGAAGAAGGAAACAATCAACAGTAGTTCGGTTCACTTGATGACTGAAGCGCATGGAAAAAGCATGAAGCATGTTGATGAGAATGGTCATAATAAGAAGATTTCTCTTCTTCCGAAGATAATGCGCACTGAAGCGTACACATTTCTTTTCTTTGAGAACGAGGCATGAACTGTTGTGTTCATACGTCATAAGAAGATTTCTCTTCTTCGGAAGATAAAGCGCACTGAAACGTACACTTTTCTTTTCTTTAGAGTACGAGGCATGAACTGTTGTGTTCATACGTCATAAGAAGATTTCTCTTCTTCTGAAGATAATGCGTACTGAAACGTACACATTTATTTTCTTTGGAGTACGAGGCCTGAACTGATGTGAACAGACGTCATAATCTCCCTCTTTTCAATCTCTTGGCAAAACTTGTAATCAACCCCATTATCATTCAGTAGGCTTTTTGACGTGACAGCTGATGGAGTCAACCAAATATGATGAATTTGACCCTGAAGTAAATTAACCCGAACTCGTGACTTAAACTTGCACATATGTAACAAAGAGCGGTGACGAGACTTCATCCTCCATTGAATCTCTAAGTACTCTATACTCTTCAACCAACCAACCATCAAGTATTAGACGTACATCACCTCTTGAAAATCCACAATTGAATGTGACATTGAGCAATACAACGTAACTCCTTAAAGTGATAGTTATTTTGTGGTGATACGAGCCCAATTTCCCCTCGTGGTAAAAGAAAAAAAGACTCCCAAAAATAACTAGATTTCCAAGTCTTCGTTTTTGGAAAAAGCTCGAACAAGGATCATGAAGAATCTTCATCCAACCATCCCCAATACCTTCAGATACTAAGTACACTCGCCCATGATATTTCACTTCAACCTCAAATAAATAATACTGAATTAACGCCGTTGTCACATCTTCTGAACTGCTCAAATCTAGCCTTCTTTGACATTTAAATGAACTTTGATAATGGTTTCATCCCGACCACGGCTAAAAGCACGTAACCCCGTAAAACCATGTAATAACCAAATTGCCATGACGAATATCCAAACACACATCCAATTCATGAAGTACACTCTTTTATCCCTTTTTTTTGAAATAGAAACCGTAGCACCAACATCAAATAAGATCCCGAAATACACTTTCCTTTCTCCAAGATGGTTTCATCAAAACGGGATTTTACAATGTCAAGACAAAACCGTAAACAATGTCAGCTTGAATGTATTATAACAATTTTGGTTTTGGTGAATATCTGTTTTAGGGGAACATGCAGCGGTTCATCAACGGTTCATTATCCAACATCAACATTAACATCATCAACCATCCAATCAACATTTTGGTAAACACATCATTCACGCATTCTGTCGGCTATTGTATTGACCACTTGGAGAAGTAAACCCGATATACCAAACTTGATCATGAAGTAGAAATCCCCAGATTTGTTACTTAAACTTGTACTAATCCCCGTGAAAAGAAATGGTGTACCCAATGTACAAAACCTCTTGACATTCTCAACTAAGTGAGACACCGAAATGATAGTTACGTTGTGGGTTAAGCGAGAAAGAGTCACAACCGTAATTAAATAGCCAAGTCTTTATCACACTCCATAAATGCCCAAACAAGTCATCTTCGCGGAGGGGTAGAAAGAAAGAAGACGAAATAAGTAAACGAGCCCAGAAAACTTCACTTCAATGCCAAATAAGAAATACCGAACAACAACCTCTTAGTCAACTTTGATCAATAACCAATTCAAGCCGAGACATAATATATTTTGTGAAAACGCATAAACCAAAGTATCAAACCTCATAACACAACAAGTCTCATCATCATACACAATCACATAGTCGAATACCTTCAACATATCTCATCATCAAAGCACATGATCAAATATCATAATCTATCAAATCACATTATCTCACATCTCATCGTTAAATCTCATTGTCATCATCCGATCAAGATCATTAAGTCCGATTCAATCCATTCATAAAATTTAAGTCCATTTCATTTTTTGCAAATCTCGCACAGTCGACTCCAAATTAGGAGACCACCTTGAAAGATCGTCTCACCAAAGTAATGTGAATATGTCCCATCCTGAATGGCATAAATCCAAATCTGTTAAACAAGATGCAAGTTTTGCACAACACTTTACAACCACATTATAAATTATTTCACATCATTCCCATCACATGCGATTTATAAAGTGTGATTGTAAACTCCATTTAACAGCTTATTTCAAGTAAATAAGCATGACAAGATCAGGACCAACATAGATATGTATGAATGACCCAGCAATATACCTAATGGAGTTCGAACAATATCAACATACATGCATTACCCGGTCCAAGCCCATAACATTCGACTCATATGACACAAGACGTATAGTCCAGAACATCAAAACCCTAACAATTAGGGGTAGTATAAAACACAACCATCCACTTAACCCTAAATAGACTCCTCAATATTCTGCCCCCATTTCTCTTACAAACAACTCGCCACTCATCATAATCTGCTATTCAAACCCAAATAAATCTTACACATGAAACCCTACCACTACATCATAATAACTCCGCCTCCTTGAATCTCTTTCACAAATCCAAATATATTATCCATTCGCCTCATCTCCGAAAATCTTCCCTAATATTATTAAAAGCACAGCAACAAACTCACCACATGGATGGTTAGAGTTCAATAAATAACGCCACAGGGATGGCTCGGGTGAGTATTATTTATATGTTGGTAGTTTATATTGATAATCGAAACAAAGAAACAAGGACTAACGAAAGTGTTATATCCTTGATTCTTTAAATTCGTACATAATCAAAGCTCTTGGATCAATGATGAAACGTTATCTCGTGTGTATATAAGTTTGACATATCTTTGACAATCACGAGATACAAAGTTGAGATCAAATCACTTAACAAATATTTTCGTGTATTTATGATTTTAAAAGAATGAATCTGTGAAGAAAAAGTTTCGTGTGATAGACCCTTGGTGGTCATGATTTGGCTTCGAGTAAGCATGAGACTTATCTGAGATGACTTCGAATAAATAATCTTTAGAGTCTTTTTGATGTTGGTAGATGATATGTTGATGACGGTTTAGTCTTGGACCAAGGATTGATAACTTGAGGTCGCGACTTGTGTTTAGGTTTAAGATGATATTGTGGTAGTGGTCTTGTGATGAGTCTTCTCCTTCATTTCTGTCTAAGTCAAATTCAACGTGGTTAACAAGTCGCTACAGACTTTTTTGAAAAACACAATTTTCTTGTCATTAAAAAATGACAAGTCGCTACAAGTTATCAAGTCGCTACATATAACCAAGTCTTAACCAAGTCGCTAACTTTTTTTTTTTTTTCAGTTAACAAGTCGCTAGCAGATTAGCCAAGTCGCTATAACAGCTTTAACGCACAACTCGCTACGACTTGTAAATACAAGTCCCTAGGATGATATATATCACAACTCGCTATACTGTGGTTTTGACAAATCACTATAAACTTGACCAGATGACTTTCCGGCGAGTATTCAGACCAATATTTCCGACCATATACATAATGTACCCAAAAAAATATCATAAATTTGCATCCATACGACCCATTTGACCACAAGAAAATGACTATTTATCTATTTGGACAAACCAGAAATGACCATAAGTTGATAACAAGTGAAAGGATTTCACTGATATACAAAATGTCATAGAAAGATGATGACCCAAATATATCATATGACTGTTAACACCAAGACACATAAAACTTGTTTTAAAAAAGCTTATAATACAAAAAGTGGAAAAATAAATTTCCGAATAGTAGTTATATTCAGATAAAACAAGAATCGAACCACAAAGAATCATTAAAACACAAAAACCTTGGCTTTGGTACCATTTGTAGGATCGATATATTTATTGTGTTGATGATTCGGGTGGTCTTGGATGATCAAAATACATGTTTGCCATTAGAGAGAGAAAGTAGAGAGTTGGGAGATTTCTTGGTAGAGACTTGTAGAACAAAAATGTGAAAGGTTAGATTGAAAAGCTCCACCCCTTCTATGGATGGAATGGGTATTTATAGTTACACAATACACGACCTCCTATCGGCCTGTGGATCAGGAATACAGTGGGTAAAGACCCGTCCTTCCTCCACGGTGTTACTCTAAACTATTCTACGTTACTGACTAACTAATTAACTTTTAAATAACGTAAACAACGACAAATCTACGAGCTAACATATGCTAGACCATTATTGGGGTGACCGACACTTTAACATGGAATTTTCAATTCCTAATAATCATTCCAATGCTCACCACCAAGTGATTGAATCGTGAAACATCAAATCCTTTGGTGAGTAAATCTGCTACATTATCATCTGTGTGAACCTTGACAACATTAATGAGCCTGTGCTCATAATAATCTCTGATGAAGTGATGCCTAATCTGAATATGCTTGGTGTTGGAGTGATAAACAGGATTCTTCACAATGCAAATTGTACTCTCATTATCAATGTTGATAGGAGTATTCTTAAAGTTGAACCCATAATCCAAAAGTTGATTCTGCATCCACAAAACTTGTCCACAACAGTTTGCAGCAGCCACATATTCTGCTTCAGTAGATGATGTTGCTGCAATAGTTTGCTTCTTCTATCATAGTTGTCACCTGCATAATCACTATCTGAAAAAGCTTCCAAGTGAAAAGGTGAATCCTTTGGATACCACAACCCCAACTTAGGTTGTTGTTTCAAATACCTAAAAATTCTCTTCACTGCATTCATATGAGAGACCTTAGGTGAGACTAGATATCTTGCACATAAACAAACAGCAAACATGATATCAGGCCTAGCTGCAGTTAAGTACATAAGACAACCAATCATAGATCTGTACTGCTTGACTTCAACAGTTTCACCATCTTCATCCTTGCCCAATGAGTTGATAGACTTGATAGGTGTAGTGACTGGCTTCATAGCATCAAAATTGAACTTCGTAAGAATGTCAGAGACATACTTAACTTGACTTATGAAAATTCCTTCCTTTGACTATTTAACTTGAAGCCCTAAAAAGAATGTTAATTCACCCATAGAACTCATTTAAAATTCATGTTGCATCAGCTTCTCAAACTCCTCACCATGGACTATTTTGTAGCTCCAAATATGATATCATCTACATAAGCTTGAACTAGCATGATATCCTTCTTATCTCTCTTGATAAACAAAGTCTTGTCAATTGCTCCCCTCCTGTAATCATGTTGCAATAAGAAAGTAGAGAGCCTTTCATAGCAAGCTCTAGGTGCTTGATGAAGGCCATAAAGAGCCTTAACAACTTTGTAGACTTTGTTTGGATGTGCAGGATCTTCAAAACCAGGAGGCTGTTTAACATAGACCTCTTCTGTAATCTTGCCATAGAGAAAGGCACTTTTAACATCCATTTGATAAACCTGAAATCCCATATATGATGCAAAAGCTAGGAATATTCGGATAGCTTCAATCCTTGCAACAGGAGCAAATACTTCATCATAATCAACTCATTCTTCTTGTCTGTATCCTTGTGCAACTAACCTTGCCTTGTTCTTGATGACATTCCCTCTTTCATCTCTCTTGACTCTGAAAACCCATCGTGTACTAATTAATTTCTTTCCATCTGGTAGATCACATAGTACCCAAACTTCTTGAAGTTTGAACTGAAGAAGTTCTTCTTGCATAGCTTCAACCCAACTCTCTTTAGTTAATGCTTGAGATATATTCTTGGGTTCTTCTTGAGAGATAAAACAAGTAAACAGGCATATTTGGTGATCTTTATGATTTAACCTGTTTTGTTTATAAACAAAGCTAAGCAAAGCATTATGTGGTGTAGAGAATCCTTTAGCTATTGTTTTTGTAAGCACTCCATGAGTAGAAGGTCCAATGATTTGACCAGTAGGATGATCTTTATGAATTTTTAATGTAGGAGTCTGTGGAACTTCCAAATTATCACCCAAATTTGTGAAATCCGCATCTTCATTGGAATCTGAGAAAATACCTTCATCTTCAAACTCATCATCAGTATCTTCTAAGCCAGGCATGTTAGGATCATCCAAATCATCCAAAGTGCTGTCAACAGGTGCAGCAATACTTTGATCTAAAGTACTGTGATCTAAAGTACTGTCATCCAAAGTACTGTGAGAGAACTCTATAGTTTTGTTCTTTTTCTTTGCTTCCTCATAAGCTCTTCTTTGATCTTCATCATAAGATTGTGCTACTATATCTTGAAAAAGCATCCTCTCAAGCTCATCTTGAATGGCTTGATCCTTAGCAGACAATGAGGATTTTGGTTCATCAGTAATTTTCTTTGTTTCAACAGGTATGGGTTCTTCATCAGGAGCAACATCAGGTCTAATATTGACTCCATGAACAATGTACTGTAAATCTTCTTCCTTGTGGACAACTTGATTTTCTTTTCTAACAGGTACATAATTCATAGAAGGAGTCAAAACCTCAAGATCAAACATCCAATCAGGACCTTTACCCTTCTGATTTTCTTGATCTTCTAAAAATTCAACATGAAGACAATCTTGAACCTTTTTGGTGACCCTGTTATACACTCTAAATCCTTTGCTATTGGTGCAGTACTCCAATAAGTATCCTTGTTCTGACTTGCCATCAAATTTACCCAAATTATCAATTGTGTTGAGAATAGTCAGAGGGCATCCAAAAGGCTTCATAAATCGAATGTTGGGTTTGTTTCCCATCAGCAACTCATAAGGTGTCTTCATCTGAGGTTTGGTAACTGATACTCTATTAAGCACATAGCAAGTAGTACTTACAGCTTCAGCCCAAAATTGAATAGGCAGTAATGAATCTGCAAGCATTGTTCTGGCTGCTTCAATCAAATTTCTATTCTTTCTTTCTGCAACGCCATTCTGTTGTTGAGTTCTAGCAATACTAAACTCCCTCTTGATTCCTTTCTTAGCACAAAACTCATCCATAAGCTTGTTCTTGAATTCAGTCCCATTATCACATCTAATACCTCGTACTTTGTGTCTTAGTTGATTTTCAAGGGCTATTATAAGATCATGAATAGCATCAAAGGTATCATCTTTAAATCCCAAGAAAAATACCCAACTAAATCTACTTCAATCATCTTTCACAACTAGATAGTACTTCTTCTTGTTTAAACTAGCAACAGAAACAGGTCCAAATAAATCCATGTGCAGCAACTCCAAAGGTTATCTAATAGTTCTTTCCTCAAGCTTCTTGCATGAAGCTTTGTGTTGTTTACCCTTCTTGCATGCCAAACATGAGTGATCATTCTTGTAAGTCTTAGAAGGTAAACCTCTAACTAAATTTCCTTTAACCAATTTGTTGATATTCTTGAAATTTACATGACCTAATCTTCTATGCCACTGATGTGCTTCTTCAAGTGTTGCCTTTGCTACTAAACATGTTGCTCTTCCAGAAGAGTGAAGACTCTTCATATCCAGACTGTACACATCATTGGATCTTGGTACTTTCAGTATCACCAAGTTATCATCAACAAGCTTGAACTCAGGGGAAAGAATGAGACATTCTATGTCAGTGAATAACACAGGGTGCTTCTTGTCACAAATCTGAGATACTGACAACAGGTTGAACTTGAGGTCCTTCACATATCTAACATTCTCAAAATCTATGCTCCCTGACTTAGTAGTTCCTTTGCATGTAATTCTTCCTCCACTAGCATCATTCCCAAATGCAACTCTTCCTCCACAATAGGATCTAAAATCTGACAGAATATCTTTGTCTCCTGTCATGCTTCCAGAGCAACCACTATCCATAATTAAATGATCTTTAAGCTCCTCTTTTGGGTTGCCCTGCACAAAGATAAAAGAGTTAGTTAATTTTAGGAACCCAAGCCATTACTGACTTGTGTTCCCCTTGTGGAGTCACATATTTAAATTCTTTAAGTATGTAATTTCCACTGTCTTTAAGCACATGATCAATTATATTTGGTTGTTCAAAAACTTGTGTTGGTTTTTCAATAAAAATCTCTTTTTCATCAAAGTTCTCTTTATTATTTTCAACAAAAATCTCTGTTTCACTCACACTTGCTGAAAGTATTGTTTGTTCCCCATAAGTACTTTCCTTCTTAACCCAACATTTTTTAACTTCTGGTGTAGAGTCCCTTGGTCTAGCTACCCTCTTTGAGTTGTAACACCTTCTAGATTGATAGTAATTAGATCTCCTAGGGTTTCTATTCCAAAAAGTGTTAGGTGAAAACTGAGCAGTACTTTGAGAAGGTACTGTTTCTGACTTAACAGTACTGATATGTGCTTAAACACATATCTTTTCATTATCAAATCAGACCCAAAATAACCAAGAAAGAGCCGTTTATTGCTAATATTTGTTGTTTTCTTGAGTTTATGCATGTGCAGGTACGGATATAATAAAACAGACAAAAGAAAGCCAAAACCGAAGAAAACCGAGGACGAGAGAAAGAAGAATGCTAAAAGCCGAGGCTGGGAAAGGAATTTGCAAGTTTGGACAATCAATTGTCAAAATGGCAGTTTTAGTCCCTGAAGATTCAGATTTGGCAAACATGGTCCCTGGATTTATTGGAGAGTGTCAAGACTAGTCCTTGGTTCACTTTTCAGAAACTACAAGATTGGTCCCTTGAAAATCAGATTTTACACATATGGTCCTTAAAAGTATTACATGGTTACCATTTAAGTCCAAGACCATCTTTTATTACACTAGCCCAAATAAAGCCCAAGTCAACTAATCTTATACCCGTGACCCTTATAATCCCATACCCGGTACCCGTCCACCCAAACCCAACCCATACCCGGTCAAAGAAAAACGAATTATATTAAAAAAACCCAAAAACAAACGCGCCAAAATTCCCCCAAACTCCCCAGAACCTGAAGAACCCTAAAATACCCTCGAAACAATTAACTAAAATCAGTACAATTAAAGGGTACGATGGTACATTACTCTTACATGCTGACACAAGGGAATGCCAGGTTGGCAATCCACAACCTCTCCTAAGCTCTGATTGGCTATTCATACGTGGTGAGTCTTATCCAAGGGCTGATATTGATTGGTGATGTGTGGGATATGATCAATGGTGATAAAAGACTCCAGAGAAAGCACAGAATGCAGCTTCCAGATCCTTCCTTGGCCTCAAGCATCACTATATATACCCTATTGATTCACAGATGTAAAAAAGGAGAGTAGGAGTAGGATACTAGTAGTTTCTGAGTAGCTTATTCACTATTTAATATTTTTAATATTTTGATTTCAAATTCAGTATTGTATTGTTTTCATTATTAAGAATTCAAGTTTTAATAAAATTGTCTTATTTAGCACTTATTTCTGTTAAGCATTCAGTTGTTCTCAACAACTTTTTAATAGCATTCTTATGATATTAGTTTAATCAGTACTTAATTTCAGCTTGTTTTTTTATATTTCATCAAAAATCATCAAAAACATAAGAAATTACTTGAAAAATAAAAAATACATCAAATCTGTTCTAAGTTTGTTTTTATGGTTTCTAAATCTCTTATAAGCTTAATTCTAGGTTATTAATTGTTTTTAAGCTAGCTACTCAGTTCTTACTCTCAAATATACATTGGTCAAACAAAGTCAACTGGCAGAAATTCAATTCTCTTGGTTCTGATTTGCTGATAGATATGGGTTGATTATAGTGGTTTTGGGTTGAGATCAGTGTAGGATAGGGTATTTAGTTTTGTTTGGCAAGCCATAGTGGCAGGACCATTTGTAAGTTCTAAAATCTTTTTAGAATTGAGTATTATTGCTGTTATTGTTTAAATCTGATATAATGTGCATTAGCTGAATTCTGAGGATAATTGTGGTATAGATTATTTCATTTACGTGTTTATTGATATAGTAGATCTAGGTTGTTTAGTAGTTTGCATATTGCACTTTAGTTATAGAAACTAGTGTTCGGCACTAGCATTTAATCTGGTATTGAGGTCTAATTAGGAGTTAAGTGTTATTGTTTTAAGTCTTTCTAGGTTAGCTGAACTTAGCTTAATCCATAGTTTACATTCATTCACTCTTAAAGTCAAAACCAATTAAAATCTGTCCTAGGTTCAAATCAGTTAAGAATTTAGAGATCAAAAGCTGCATTCTAGTTTAGTATAGGTTAATTTAGCTTAATTCAGTTTAATCACACCTTAGTACATCACAATCAGTTCAATAATTTGATTCAAATCTCACAAAAGTCAAAATTCTCAAATCTATTTCAAAAGTCAAAAAGTAGTAAAACCAGTTTTTGCAAAACTTTGTAAATTTCTCATGTATTCAATTCTGGTCAAAAGTTGTTGAAACTTTGGGATTTTCAAGTTCAGTTGGTCTAGTTTTCTAAACATATTTTGTGAAATTTTATGAGTTTTTATAACCACTAAATCAGCTTGTGTTTCAGCTCTAAAATCCCCTGTACACACATTCAGCTTAAACTGAGTGTGCACAAGCATCTTGCAGAGGCTCTAGAAAGCTAATTATAGCTTCTCTAGGGCTCAATTTTGGTTTGTAGACTCTTTGGTTGGTGTTCTTGAGGGTCACAATTCCAGTTTTGCCAAAAGCTCTTTTGATAAGCTCGTGCTTAAGCTAGAAGGTAGTAGGTTAGGCTGTTTTGGCACTTAAGTTTTTATATCACCAAATCATTGTAGCTTATAATTCAGAGGTTAAGCTTAGTTACTTTAGGTGCACTTAAGTTGATTTTAGCTTTGAATAGCTTCTGGTAGCTTTTGGTTCAGTAGAATAGCTTTTTGCTTAATTTAGGTAGCTTATTTCATAAGCAGTTACACTACAGCTCCCATTTCTTGCACACTAGCATAGGTTTTATTGTTTTTCCTAGAATAAGAATAATATTTTAGATTTTCTCTGAATTTTTCATAATTTTCCTGCACTGTTTACTGTTTTTCTCATTTAAAATTAGTTTTTAATTACTTTTAAATACAAATTAATCAGAAAAGCTTCAAAAAAATAAATTTTCATTTTTCTTAGATTAAGATAAATATAAAAAGCAAAAAAATAATTTTTCCAGATTTTTCCTAGTTTAATTTTTAATTTTTAGCATTTAAATTAGTTTTAAATAGTTTTTAATTCATATAAATTCAAATAATCACCAGAAAAATACAAAATTAGTTTTGAAAAGTCTTTTGAGTTATTTTAGATTTTTGAAAAATAGTTTCATAATTTTCACCTTTATTTTTATAATTTTTAGTATTTTTAATTAGTTTTTAAAGTTTAAAATTAGTTTTTAATTCAAATAAATTCCAGAAAAATCATAAAAAATAGTTTTAAATCTTAGTTAATTTTCTAATATCATTTTTAGTTTAAAAATATTTTTAGATCATTTTTAGGACTTATTTTGGTATTAGTTGCATTTTTATTTACGTTTCATTTTAGTTTTATTTGCATATTTAGGATTCCCCGTAGTGTAATTTCCCTTTTATGTTTCCCTTGCCCCGTAGTTTAGAAAACATCAAATTATTCCCCTTTTCCATTCAAATCCCGATAATCGCGACGTGAGTTGGAAATTCCATTCAACCCTCGTTCGGAACGATCTTGGTGCTCAAACCTAACACGTTTGAGTTACCTGTATTACTACACTTCTCATTATTGGTTTCCCAGCAAATCAAGTACCTTGAAAAGTGTTTGAAGGTACTAGAGGTTTTGAAAAAGGTCTTCTCTAGTGAGGGTACATATAGTCTTGTGAGAAGTTGCTATGGTTAACCCTATGTGAATGACTCCAAACTAGTCTAGTCTCCCTAGGTTTTTGGTTGGCAGTTCTGTTCTTTGGGAATTTGCTTAGGTACTCTGAGTGAAAGTCATAGTGCTTAATCAAATGATCAGGACTGTAACAAACAAAACACAGTTTTTGACCTGTAATCCCAAAATTTCTTCCTCTATGTCTATGACCAAAATTACCTTAACCTTTTGGTGAATGATGAAAATTGTTTTGACCAAAATTATCCCAAAAAGGTTTAGCAGTATTTTGAAAAGGTTTTCTTAAAGGTACTGCTGAAGGTGTAGCAGTACTTTGAGTTGAAGGTACTGCTTGGATTTTAACATCATCTTCCTTAGGTTTCTCAGATGTTTCTTTTGAGGTTTCAGACATAGATTGACCAATAAGCTTTTTCCTAAACTCTAGATTGTCTACTCCAAAACGAGAAACATCTGTCCTAAGTGGTTGAAAACTACCAGTGGGATGAGGGATTGCATGATAACCTGTGGCTTTCTTATATTCAGGAGGTGATTGACTAATTTACTGGATGTGTCTACATAGTTAATGAGTTCATCATCACTAGTTGTTATATCCTCAAAATCACATTCATCCTCATCACTAGGTGGGTTTTCTATGCTATTAAAGTCCATACCAAAACCTAGTCCAGTTCTAATGTAAGCTATTCTCTGTTTTTCAACATAACTAACATGAGAAAGTCCAGATTGTCCCCAAGCAGCAAACTTTTCTAGTAATTCATCCCTTTCTTTAGTCATCTTTTCTAGTTCAGCAACCTTACATCCTAACTTCCATTTACTTAATTTTAACTGATAATCCTGTTGTTCATACTTTTCTACCCAAGCTATTCCATTATTTTCATGTGTTATTATTTTGGCTTCCAAAGACTCCAAAGTAATTTGATAGCCAGCTACCTCAGACCTAGCCCTATTATAATTATCTCTTTCAGTTACATAATCAGTAAGCACCTTTTGATAAAAATCATGACACTTAGAACATACCTCAGAGATAGGGGGTGAACTTGGTGAAGTAGCTACCATAGCAACCAGAACAGGTTCATCTTCACTCTCCTTGCTCCAATCAAAGCTTCCTAGACCATCTCTGGATTCCAAAGCAGCATGTCCAGGTTCCTCATCAAAAGTTGTGCTCCAATAAAACTCTTCTACTGAGTCTTCTACTGCTACCATACAATAGGTTACTGGTTCATTATCAAACTCAGCACTCCAGTCAACCTCTGATAGATTCTCTTGAGCAACCAAAGATGTTGTTTCAGTAATAGGAATTTCCGTTAGTTCAAGCTTAGGTTTCTCAGTCATCCTATTTGCCTAATATTTAGCAAACTTGCATTCCCTTGCAAAGTGTCCAGTCTTTTGACAGTTAAAGCATTCAATCTTGGACTTGTCAAAAGTGATACCCTGTTTTGGTTTGAAGTCGATGCCTCTTCCTATTTTCTTCATGAACTTCTTGATCCTTGCAGTGATCATAGCAACTTGCCACCTTATATCAATTTCTTCAAGAGCATCCTCTTCAATTTGTGACAAATCCTCTTCATAGGTAACTGGTAAAGTAGCTTGCTGAGCAAGGAATGAGCATATAACTTCATCAGAATGGATGGTGCTTGTTGGTGATGATGTGGGTTTAGTCATGGTTGTGATAGAATGAGCAGGATAACCAGTAATTTGAGCAACAATACTTTGAGTAGGGTAAGCAGTAATTTTAGTGGAAGTACTGCCTCTCTTTTCAAACGACACAAAAGCTATACTGTGAGACTTTGAACTTGTTTGGCCATTCATCTCATGCTCATACACCTTCAGATGGTTGTAGAGATCATCAAAGTCCATAACATCAAAACCAGGTTGTCCTCTGATCATAGTAGCAATCACATGCCATGTAGATGGCAAACTCCTTAAGAACTTCAGATTGGCATCTTCAACAAATACCTCTGCTTTGTATAACTCTAGCATGCTGAGGAGATTTTGGAACCTATCATAGGGAACATCAAGACCTTCTCTTTCACCAACAGTGAAAGTTTCAAACTGTTGCTTCAACAGATTTCTATGCATCTTCTTGGAAGCATCATTACCTCCAAACCTTGTCTTGAGAGCCACCCATAATTTTTTAGCATCCTTAGCATCATGAAACTTTAGTAGGTGACCATCAGGTATAGCAGACAATAGGATGTTGAGAGCCTTCTCTTGATTTCTTATTGTAGCAGCTGTCAAAATGGCCTTAGGTGGTTTAGGTTGTCCAGGAATTTCTAGAGGATCTGCAACAACTTCATTACCATCGACAATTACATTCCACAGTGCATGGTCTGTAATAGCAATGTACTGCCTCATCTTCATACTCCATAGATCATACTCTCCCTTCTTGATGATTGGTATTCTGAGTGAGGTGATGGATGGGGGTGGTGCAGCTTCAGTCGACATCTTTAGGGTTTGTTGTTAAGTAGGTTTTAAGGGTTTCTTCTTAGTCAGAGTTTCCACACAAGCTCTGATACGACTTGTTGGATCGATATACTCTAACGAAACTAACTTATATAGCTTGTTAAGGGTTTAATAACCTCGGATAAATCCTAAGTTATTAACAATGAAACACTGAACTATCTCTATTAAGTATGCGGAATTTACTTAACAAAGCTGAGAATAATTAATCTTTAACTTCAACGATTTTATTAATACTTATAACCTGCTTGTTATACAGATTCTTTAAACAACTCTAAAACTCTAATATCGTATTCTCTAAAAACTCTAATATTGCACGTATCTCTAATGCCAATCTAGGGGTCCTTTTATAGGCTTAAGGATAACCCTAGTCGGTTTAAAATTACAAACCTTGTACGACAAGTAATACTATACTAAGCTTAGAACATTCTAGAATTACAAGATAATCCTTAACAATTTTGCATATCAGTCCTTTAAGCATGCATTACTTTGATTAATCGAGCAGTACTTTGACTTTATACTTAAGCAGTACTTTGTCTTCAGTACTTTGACTCTTCAGCACTTTGATTCTTCAGTACTTTGACTTTTTATATCCCAACACTTCTTACACTGAATGTACTAATGAATACAATAAGGAACACTGAATATTTTAACAAAACATACATCGTTTATTGATCAAATTACAAGGTTCCTATCACTAGTACAAAAGATAATGAAAATGATGTCAGTTAAGATGGATCCCCAGTGCTTCAAGCTTTACTTTCTTGGTGATAAGTGTTTCTCTGTCAGGGTGCTCTCTTATCTTGGCGTTTAGGTCAGCACAGAACCTGACGTTTGCAGGAGTCTGAATTTGAGAGGCCACAGGTATGTAGCTCAGCATTGCAGCCACACCTGCCTGATCAATGTCACTCCATCTTTGAAATGCTGGGTTTCCATAAACATCAATGTGGAATAGCCCTCTTTCAGGCTTTTCAATCACTAGACAGTTCACAAACTTTACACCTTCAGTGCTCCCTGTTGCATTCGAGTCCAGGTACTTTAATCTCGGTGGAACTCAACCCTCTTTCTTTTGCCTGTGATGGCCGAGGTTGAGATCCTTGTGGTGCAGTTAAGGCAGTGAATCCTCGGTTGTGCTGGTGCATCTCTCAGTCTTTTATATATTTTCTTTGAGCATCTTCATCAGCTCCTTAACCACCGCATTCTTCTTCTTTTCAATTATTGGACCAAGCTCATCGAGTTCAGTGATCCCCAAGTCAATGAATTTTAGGGGATCATGAAATTCGAAGTGTCTTTTGTCATCCCCCTGTAAACATTCATTGCCAGTGGTTTGGAATTGGGGATGATCTTAACGTCAGTGATTTTCTCAGGAAGCCTTCTGCTAGTCATAGACCAGTTGTAATGGTCTATTCTTCCTTGCCTGATGGCTGTTGTTCTTTTGTTCTTTTATTCCAACTTCTTTTTCATTTCAGCCATCTTAGCAGCCTGAGCATCCTTGAACTTTTGTCCTGCCTGAACCTTCTGAAGCTGCTTTGGATCAATTCCCAAGTTCTCAGCTTCTTCAGCGACAACTTTTATCAGTGCTTCTTTGCTCTTCCTTTCCTCCTCAGCTAGTTTATGTTTCCTTTCTTCTTTTGCAAGATAGGTACTAAGCTGTTGTGGTGAGAGCAGGTATTCGGTGTCGCCTATCTTGTAGGGAATCTTCTCTGGCTCAGGAGTTTTCATTATGCCTTTTCCTTTATCTTGGCCTGAGGAAGATGATGTTGCTACCAGTGGTGGTGGTGTTGTTGTGATGGGTGTAACCGTCAGTGTTGTTGTTGTTGGTAGTGGTAGGAGTGATGAGATGGGTGTTGCTGAAACTGGTGGTGTTGGCTCCCCCTCAGTGTGAGAAGGAGTTTCTTCAGCTATATTCTCCCCCTCAACTGAGCGTCAGTGAGGGCAAGAGTTGTAGGTGGCACTGAGGGAGTCTGAGTTGCTTGACCCTTAAAAGATTGATAAATCTCAGTGACCATAGCCTTGATATCCGAAGTATCTGTTTGAATGCCAGTGACCTTTGCTTCCAAATTAGCCTGAGATACTTCCAAAGCAGTCATTATGGGCCTAAGATTCCAGGCCATAGAAGACGAGGCTTGAGCCAAAGTAGCCACTTGAGTATCCAAAGAGCCCAATGTAGTCTGAAGAGACTGGACTGAAGATTGAAGACCCTGAACATTTGTAGATTTGAATATTTTGATTAGTTTAGTGAGGCTGGAGGAGTGTTTCAGGTAAGACTCAGTAGCCTCCAGCGCTTTGGAGTTGAGCGCTGGGTCTTCTTTGAAAGATTCCCTGATTTCATCTATCTTTGTGCTAACACCCTGAAGGTGTCTGAGAAATTTAGCGAAGTTGTCATCCAGTCTGTAAAGATTGTCATACATCATATCCCTGTGCTCATCGATGTTGGTGTTGAAATCAAAAACTTCAGCTTTTAGATCTGCATAGCTGGAAGCAGCTTCAGTATGTTGATCCCACAGTGTTTCAGTAACTCCAGCATATAGCTTCCTAGATGCTTTTGTGATCCACTAAACCAACTGTCTTTCAGTCAGTGGAAGAACATTATCAAACCGCTTGAATTCATCAGAACTGGATAGCGTCCACTTCTTCCCCTGCTGATAGAATTTCATCTTCACTTTCAGCCTGCTCTTCATTAGAGAATAAGATCCCAGTAACATCAGCCATAGTTAACAAGGTGGGGGTGATGGGTTCCGTATCAGCGGGTGGTATTTATCCCTCTGAGTCTTTGTCCCTCTTTGACCCCTCAAACACTGGTGGGCATTTCCCAGTGTCTTCTCTGGAGTCTGGATTGGTTGTGGGTTCCATATCGGCGGGTTGTTTCTTTCCCTCCGAGTCTTTGTCCCCCTGTGACCCCTGAGACACTGGTGGGGTGTTTCCCAGTGCCTTTGGCAGAGTCAGTGGCACTGATATCCCTATCAATGGGTTGTTTGTTTCCCCCTGAGTCTTTGGGATCATTCAGTGTGCCCTCAGACAAAGGCTGTGATTTGCTAATGTCATCCTTGGGCGTTGTGGAAGGCGCTACCCTACCAGCGGCTTGTATGTTTCCCTCTGGATCTTGGGGAGTAGTAGTTGGGACCAAGGGCACTGATTGTGATTTATCAGTATCCTTCGTTGTCACCATGGTGGATGTTGCTTGGTCTCCAATGGGTGTCTATTCAGTCTAGGGTTTTTTTGCCTTTTAGGCACTGTTCATGAAGCCTCAGGGCCCTGAGACTTGGGTTTGGTCTTAGTCCCAGTCTGAGACTTCCCCTTTCTCTTTTTAGGAGCAGGGTTAGGAGACACTGAATCCCTCTGGTTGTTTACAGCAACCATATTGGCCGTCAATACAATATCAGTGACTTGGGATGGGTCTTTTTGAAAATTAGATTGACTCAAGGTACTAGGTAAAGCAGTATATTTGTACTCCTGAGGATAATTACAACCCAGTAACACTTGCAAAGCGCATGAGACAAACCTAGGATACGAAACGTATTTCGTCCTAGTTTTGCTCAGTAGCTTGGT
Source organism: Chrysanthemum makinoi (assembly GCA_910596185.1). Classification (NCBI taxonomy): domain Eukaryota; kingdom Viridiplantae; phylum Streptophyta; class Magnoliopsida; order Asterales; family Asteraceae; genus Chrysanthemum; species Chrysanthemum makinoi. The sequence continues at coordinate 56,268,272 of OU343216.1, forward strand.
TACGAGATCACTGTAAATGATCTCTCCCATGTCGAAAGTGACCCCATTCATCAAATAGTATGCCATCATTAACTGAATAGAATTAACTTGTTCAGTGGATGAATGGTTCCCACCGAGAACCTGAATCACGAATGTGAATAGGATCTTCCAAGCCGTAGGGAATGAGTTTTTGGTGACTGGGGTCTTGTCCAAAATTTTTGGATCCAAAACGATTTGTTTTAACCCATCCTTCACTATGGAGGGTTCAGGATGGGCGACATAAGCACCATTATTATAAACTAACCCTGTTGAAGTGCAAAAAGTTTTATAATCCAGGGTTAGTGACTGTTCCCCATTGAAAAGACTGAACTTAATGAGATACTCCCTGAGTGGTCGTAGGTCAGTCTCATTAGTAGAGGGTGACGGGTCATAGGCCGTGGTTGTAGCCCAAAACTCCCTGAGGAGGTTTTGGTACAGAATTGAGGGACATTTAACAAAGGCCGTTTTCAGTGGGCAGTTAAACAAAAATTTCATAATGTCCTTATAGGCTGGGACAGTTTGAGGGTATTCAAAATTGCCTATGACATTATTTGTTTTAAATTCAACATTGCTAAGATCCCCTACCCACTGAGATGCAAACTGGAGAGATTGTGTTCTTGCCATTTTCTTTAGAAGATTTTTACGGTTTTCAAATAATGTTTGAACAAGAACAATCAGACTTTTAAATCTCTCAAGTTTTTGATGAAAAACTTTTGTAAATGTTTACAGAGAAGGTTTTTCAGAAAAGGATTTGATGAACAAAAAGATTTATGGGTTTTAAAGAGATTTTGACAGAGTTTTGTTAGCAGAAATACTTTGTGTATATTTTAAGGATTTTGTGAGGGGTATTTATAGAGTGATGAGAGGGGTAAAAATTATATAAATGAGGATTTGAAGAGTCAGTTTTTGAAAACGTTTGGAATCTCTTCATTTATTGCCACCACTCCACTACCCGCAGTAAAATCCCGTTTTTCAAGGAAACAGTTGCAGTGAACAGTAAAAGTGCACTTTTGCAGTAATAAAATATCACAGGATATTTTATGTGTGAGGAGGCATTTAATGCCAAGTGGGATGAGGTAAGTATGAGGGACCCCTGACAGTAAGATACAAAGACATATATTGTTGAAAACTGTTAGACCTTGAAAGATCTTGAGCTTCGTTGATCGTTAGTATCGCTTGTGTAATCACAAACAAACTAAAAGAAAATCTCTACAACTTGTATTCTTTAGCGGAATATAAATACAAGTATAAAACACAGATAACTAAGAACTCTTTGATCCTCTATGGATCGTTATATTAATAAATTGTTTAAGCACATGTACATAATACATTCTATTGTGTTCCTTTTATAGACAAGGAACCCTAACTTCTTTTCTAAGAAACGTATAACTATGAAACTAAATAAGATATACACAATCACTTCCTAATAAAGCTCATGTATATCCTAACTAATTCTAGAATATACGGAATACTATTTCCGCAGAAACCAACTACGACTAATATAACTTCAGCATAATCATGTCTTCAGCAGAATCCAACTTCACATCAGCATAATTCATCAGCAGTAATATCAGCATGATTCATACTTCACATAATTCCCAACAATCCTCCCCTAAACTGGAATTTGACGTGGTTAAGTTCCAGTTTCCTGATAGATCTTTAACCTTGCAGCACTAGAGGATTGTACGCAAACATCATCATCAAAGAATCAAAACAAAAACATCTCGATGATGAATAAACTCTGAAACTCCATATCTTTGCAGCAACAAATGACAACATGTACATCAAAACATATAAGTTTCAAACTATTCTCATCACATCCAGGTGTGTTAACTCCTGTGAGAGGTGAATCATTGAAAATAATGGATTTGATGTCTCTTTACCAATAGCCATCACTACTGGAGTAGCCGAATGTTTAAGTTCGTAAACTATGGTACACTGATAACCATCTGATTTATTAGCAAATCAACAACCATGAACGGATTTGAAATGTCTTTACCTGTAGTCGTTTGCTCAGGACTAGTCAATTCATAAAATTGGTGAACTGATTACCAAATATGGTATTCCACTGCCTTTACCACAAGCCATATACATGTGGGCTAGTCAATTCTTGGATTCCTAAAAGGAATAAATCATGGTGAATTGATGACCATACAACACTCAGCAATTAAGCATGGGTGGTTGCAAACCCTATGATTTTGAGCAAACCATTACAGCTATCAACAGATTTGATGTGTCTTTACCAAAGCTCTACCCTTTGGACTAGCCAACTTTTTTATATACACAAGGTATATCTGGTGAGTCAATAACCAGTAATATGATACAACAAATCTGCAATAAAAGTTAGTAAAAACAAAACATATACATTTTTTTTAACTAAGAAATAAACAAATAAACAAAAATTACAAACCATACAAATTACCATAATCATGATGAACTTCTATGTGCCATAATCTGATTCTTAATAACACCGACACATTGTTCAGCATGCAAAAGATCATTGCCAACCGGATCTGGAGGAACTTCCAACTTCTGGAGAAGCATTCTTTCCATAAGCTTCACAGATAATGGATAAGTTCTCTCAGCAAACATGCAGACAGTAATACCACCCTTCGTCTCAACTACATGCACACGAGGCAGAGGATAAAATCTCCAAGATGTAACCTGCCATAAGTGGGAGTTCTTCCAAATAAAATATCCTTTACCATTGGGAGATATTGAATCAAACAAAATATGAAGATCACCCAATAAATATAAACCAGAACCCTTTGGTGCATTAGAATGGTAATACTTATTGACAAGGTTATATAGCGTAACCAAATCTACTCGGTCCACCAGATGCAAGATCTCCTTCAAAAAGTTAAATTCCATGATCGGTTGATCCAAACGATGAATCACATTAAGTTCATCCTTTTGCAATGACCAATTAACCAAAACATCATGAGACCCTTCAGAAAAAACATCAGAAGATCCCTCTTTAATAAATGTTGAATCAGCAGCTTTGAGATCCAAAGAATCAACCCGTGAAGATTCCTTAACCGTAGATATATGTGTCTCAACGGATTTTACAGATCTCCAGAAAGAACCAGATCATTTTCTAGCCATTCTTTTCTTCCTCCTACCTGGTAGATAAATGTCTGAAGATGGTATAGGTTCTTCAGTAACATCTTTAATATGCATTGGAACAACACCACGTAAGACATACATCTTCTCAGCTACTGCTCTGGCCTTTTTAGATTTAGCTGCCTGTATTTCAGCTTGACAACCCAACTCTTTTCCAACTTTGTCAATAGGATCAACTTTAGATACTGCATCATAAGATGATATTCCAGATGAAGCAACATAAGGTTCATGATTGGTCCCAAATGGTCTACCAAATTAACCAGGTAAATGGTCAACAAGAGTCAAACAGCTTGAGAACGCAATGCAATTATCCAGGAGAGTTTAGTGTATCCCCGGGTCGTTAAGTCCCAACGAGCTGTGCGATTGAATAGCTAAACGCGTAGTGGTCAGGTGATATTGAACAGGAAAGGGGTTATGATTGATTACACTAAGGAAATTAAATCTAATAAAGACTTTGAAGTCATTTTAATTCTATATTTAAAATCGTTTAACGATTAAAACCTAAAACGCAGTACGTTTGAATTTTACGTAAACGTACAAAATAAAACGTAAATTTAAAATAATAAAACACCTACGGATACGAAAATGATATTTTTACAATCCTAATAAATAAAGAAAATTTTAAGAAAAAGAAAAATAATTTTTACACTATTTAAATATTTAATATTAATTAAAACTAATTTAAACTAATTAAAATTAAGAAAGATAGGAAATGAACAGTAAAAATTATGAAAAATTTTCTAAAGTTATTTTATATTATATAAAAGCTAGGAAAATATAAAAACATGGTTTTACTTAATAAAAATTAACTTTACTATTTAATACTTTAATATTAATTAATTATTAATTAAACTATTATTAATTATTAAAAATACTAGATGACAAAGGAAAAATCTGAGAAAATTCCTAAAAATACTTTAGTATGACAGAAACTTAAGAAAAATATAAAAACATATAAGTGCTTAATAATAAGCTGAAAAGAAAATTAAAAAGCTAATTTCTATTAAATAGAAGCTATCACTAATTTCATTTTTGGATTTTTCTGGTTTTTCTTTTACAAAACTAATTTATAACTAAAAAGATGAAACTTTTACAAAGACAACTAAGCTAGAACTAAAAAAATAAGCTAATTGAGAATCAAAAAGCTTGACAGTTGGATAAAAGGCAAAATTTAAGCTAAAAGGCTCAAAATAAGCTATAAGCTGGAACTAAATGGTGGATTATTGTGTAAACAAGTTTAATGGACAGAGAATAAGCTAGAACAATAAGAGAAACGCGCTGAATAAGCCAATAAAGCCAAATAAGCAAATCCAAAACTTGACACTGAAACAGCCCCAAGGTGTCAACTTGCAGGGCTGATTTAGGAGGGGGCAAGGGGAGATAAGCTCCAAATAAGCTTTGAACTAGATAGGCAGCTGGGTGGTGATTCCAAAGAACCAAGAAACACCCACTGGGGCCAACTGAGGTGGCCTGTGGGACCCACAGAAGTGGTGAAGATGGCCACTGGTGGTGGTGCAGCAGCTGCACAGGGGAGACACTTCCCCTGCAGCTCACTTTGAGGCCATGTGGGGCCCACACAAAAATTCACAAAAATGATACAAAAATACTAGAGAGTACACAAGCTGGGACTAAATGATTTCCCAAAAGCTCATAAGCTACAACACAGTAATAAGCTTATTAAAAATCCCACAAGTTTGGGCAATTTTCCTGTCACACTAGTTTTGACTTTTGAAATTATGAAGCAGTTTGACTTTGGAGAACTTGTGGGTGAATTTGTTGACTGATTTTGATTAATGGTGTTACAATAAGACTAATTTTAACTAAAGTAACAATACTAGAGTCAATATGGAGTATTTAGACCCCTAATTCCTTGACAGTGTACTGTCAAGGGTGTTTAGAGTTGATTTTGACTATTTGCTATTAGGACTAGGTTTTCAGGCTTCCTTATGACTTAACAACACTAAGAAAACATGTATGAATCACAAGCACAACAAGACTACGACAATAGAGCCAAGACAACTCTATTCCAAACACCCTATATCTAGGCAGTTTTAATGTATTTCAAAGAAAAAAAAAAGATTTTTCAAGTTCTAAAACTGAATTATCTAATTATTTATCATAAACTAAGCTAGAACTAAGCATAATACACAAAGAGTAGGCAGCAAATGGACCAATGAGCAAAGCATGATAAAACTTTAGGCAAAAAGAAAAATCTTACAAGGGTTTCCAGAGCACAAGACTGAACCAAGGACCATAAAACATTCCTAAAGGTCCCCAACAGAACCACTAACCCATATCCATCTGCTTTCAACTCTGCTTCAACATTCTTCTTCTTTTCTTTGTTTTTTTTTTTTTTTTTTTTTTTTTTTTTTTTTTTGTATTTTCTGATTTTCTAAGCTAGGTAATTTTAAACACTTAAGTGACTTGAGACTTGTGAAAACTAGTTTAATGTGGTCTATTGGAGTACCAAACAACAGTTTTAACAATGTCTAATCAATATAAGAAATTTTGATGAAAAAACTATGGAAACTGAAAATAGTGGATAAAACTTGAATATATTGCTTAAACTGAGTTTCACATACACTTGAGAACTGAAAAAGATACTTTGAAACTTAAATTATAACTAAAAAACATTACAAGTCAAATTTGGAAATTTTACAAAAAACTATATTACACTACTCTCCTTTTTTTCAGCTTCTCTCCCCTCTATTTATTGACAAAAATGTTCCCCCTTGTCCTCTGAGTAATTCCCACCACTTTTCAGAGCCATTGGATCACTTGGGCTCTTTTTAGCCGTTGATGAGTTTTTGGCGGGAAAACGATTTTAGCAACTTGGGGGTGGATTGAGCAAGGTAAGAGGATGCATTAAATGCTTTTGGACGTTTGGTGAGGTGGAGTGATAAGGGTGGTGGTATGTGAGCTGGAGGTATGGTTGTGGGAGTTGGTTGCAGAGAAGTGGGTGAAGGAGGTGGGTTTGGAGGGAAAACGAGGGAGTGGGTTTGACTGGCTTTGACCAGTGTTTTATTAATAGGAGAGGTTCATTTTGGGGGTTCATGGGGTTTTGGACTGGCTCAAGGGTCAAGTCGAGGGGTTCAAGGGTCAAGCTCAAGTTGGGCTTGGGTAGTGGGCTGCAGATTGGTGGGTTTGTGTTTGGGTTTGTAATTATAAAAGGTCCGGTTGGTTGTAGCTATTAACACAAGGACCATTCTTGCAATTCATCCAAACTTGAGGGACCGAAATTGTAATTTTCCAAAATTTATTATAAGGACCATTTTTGACAAGTTTAAATTACCAAAGGACCAAAAATATTAATTTTCCAATTTAAAATGTCCAGGGGTAAATTCTGTCAATCTTTGAAACTTCAGGGACTAAAGTTGCCATTTTGCAAAACTGAACTTTATAAGGGTAATTTTGACAACTTGAAAAATCCCTGAGGGCATTTTATGAAAAGTTACATGTTTGAATAACCAGGGACTAGATTTTGACAATTATTGCATAAAATACAGTCTAAATATTTTTTCTGTCTTTTTGAGACTTTTCAAAGTGTTTTTGACTGTTTTTGCAGTGTAGAAGGAACAAAAATGATGAGTATTTACACACTCATCAATCCCCCACACTAAAACATTGCTAGTCCCTAGCAATCTTTTGAGAAAACTTAATGGTTTTGAATCTCTTTACTAAAAGCCATTACTTCTGGAGTAGCCAAATGTTTTAGTTCAAGTAAGAACCTTGGTACATCGATAACCAAATGATTTTGAGCAAACCACCAGCTTTCAACAGTTTTGATTTGTATTTACCAGAAGCCGTTTGCTTCTGGACTAGCCAACTCTTAGATAAAATATCTTTGGTGAGTCGATTACCAATAATGTTTTCCAACTGCCTTTACCACAAGCCATAAACTTGCGGGCTAGCCAACTCTTCACTAATTAAAGATATGGTGAGCTGAACACCATACAATTTTAGGCAAATTGCAAGCCGTCAACGGATTTGAGATATCTTTACCCAGAGCCGTTTGCTCCTGGATTAGCCAATCCTTTTGTTTATTAGACATGGCGGATTGATAACCGTAAGCTGAGTAAGTGCAAAACACTTACTCCAATTTTTTTTTGTTGCAAAAAATGGGAGAATTGGGTGGTATAATTACATGATAAAATTCGTGAGAATTCCCCCCCCCCCACACTAGAAATGAATATTTCCCTCAATATTCAAAGTATCGGCGGTTATGCCGAAACATAGAACGTAAAAGGGAAATACTACGGCCATTATTTTTGTGATGATTTTTTTTTTTTTTTGAATGAAAAACTTATATACAACAGTGGGGGCAACTCCCCCACACTAGGGTGGTAGAAAGTAGAAAGAAGTCAGAAATATGGGTGAAAACCCATATGGTGTGCTACTTTTTTGATTACCGAGTCGCTAGCTTGACTCGATCCCCGCATTCATTGGTTCATGGGGAAAGTTTGTAGATCCGGGACAACGGGTGGAATGTCCTCTCCAAAATAGTGCTTCAATCGATGACCATTCACTTTAAAACTTGGACCATCGGGCTGAGATAACTCAATGGTTCCATAAGGAAATACTTTAGTGATGGTGAATGGTCCGCACTGGGATTTTAGTTTTCCTGAGAAAATCTTCAATCTCGAATTGAAAAGAAGGACTCGATCACCGACGTTGAAAACGCGGTTCTTGATTTTGGAGTCATGAATCTTCTTTGTCTTTTCTTTGTAGATCAAAGAGTTCTCGTATGCTTGATCACGAGTTCATTTAATTCATTCATTTGAACTTTCCGGTGATCACCAACTGTCTGAATATCGAAGTTGGCATGTTTCAAGGCCCAGTATGCCTTGTGCTCAAGCTCAATTGGCAGATGACACGCCTTCCCGTATACAAGTTTGTAGGGCGTACACCCAATGGGTGTTTTATAAGCTGTACGGAAAGCCCAGAGTGCGTCATCTAGCTTATCCGACCAAGAGGCACGGTTTTTGCCTATTGTCCTCTCCGAATTCTTTAATCCTCGGTTGGAAACTTCCACTTGCCTACTTGTTTGGGGGTGGTACGCAGTAGAGAGACGGTGAGTTACACCATACTTTTGCATGACTCTATCAAATTGGTCATTGCAGAAATGCATACCACGATCACTGATTATAGCTCGTGGAGTTCCAAACCTAGCAAAAAGAGATTTTAAGAATTTCACAACAATTCGGGCATCGTTGGTAGGCAAAGCTTTCGCTTCGACCCATTTTTGACAAATAGTCAACGGCCACGAGTATGTATTTATTTCCTCGAGATGAAGGAAATGGCCCCATAAAGTCAATGCCCCAGATGTCAAAAATCTCACACTTGAATGTCGTTTTGCGGCATTTCATTTCTTTGTGAGATATTTCTGTGACGTTGACAAGCGCCGCGGTTTTGACAAATTCGTGGGCATCCTTGTAAATCGTGGACCAATAAAATCGGAATCAAAACCTTCTTGGCGGTGTAGTTGGGGCTATGATGTCCCCCAGTAGGTCCAGAATGGAAAGCCTTAAGAATGTCATTGGCTTCACGACCATACACATCGCCTGATGACTTGATCCGCGAAATTTTGAATAAGTAGGGTCGTCCCAAGTAATGTTTTACATATTTAAAGAATTTGTTTTTCTGTTGGGACGACATCCCTTTCACCACAAAGTTACCCGCATGGTAATTTGCAAAGTCAGCAAACCATGGGGTAGAAGAGTCTCCACGAAAAGAAACCACATTGAGTGTTTCGAGAGGAAATGTTTCGTTTATTTCCTTTTTCTCGAACACATCCTGGTGAGGGTTTTCTAGATGGGACAGATGATCGCAGAGGTTCTCGTGCTCCTTTTTATCACGTATAATGATATCAAATTCTTGTAGGAGGAGAACCCAACGGAAGCAATCTCGCTTTGCATCTTGTTTAGCAAAGAGATATTTGAGAGCCGAGTGATCCGTATACACCACGCATTTGGTCAAGATTAGGTATGGCCAAAACTTCTCAAATGCATACACCATGGCTAGTAGCTCTTTTTCTGTAGTGGTGTAATGGGTTTGAGCTTCAGTCATCGTCTTACTCGCGTAGTGGATAGGCTGAAAATGCTTGGTTTTACGTTGCCCCAGGACTGCACCGATAGCAAAATCACTTGCATCGCACATGAGTTCAAAGGGTAAATCCGGTCGGGGAACGAGAATGGGTGCTTCATTAAGCTTTTTCTTTAATGTTTCAAAAGCTTCGATGCACTCGGGTGAGAAGATAAAAGGAGCATCCTTCTCAAGGAGATGAGTCATAGGCCGAACGATTTTAGAAAAATCTTGTATGAATCTGCGATAAAACCCGGCATGACCTAAAAAACTCCTAATACCTTTGACGGTAGTAGGATGAGGCAATTTGGCAATGACATCCACTTTCGCTTTGTCAACCTCAATCCCGTTTTTGAAATCTTATGGCCTAGGACAATTCCTTCCTTGACCATAAAATGGCTCTTCTCCCAATTTAGATAAAGATTGGTGTCTTCACACCGTTTTAGCATTTTTCTAAATGGGAGAGACATGTTTGAAATGAGTCCCCAATGACCGAGAAGTCATCCATAAACACCTCCATTGTTTCCCGATCATGTCGTGGAAAATTGCCATCATACAACGTTGGAACGTGCCAGGAGCGTTACATAGGCCAAAAGGCATGCGTCTGTAGGCAAAAGTTCCGTATGGGCAGGTGAATGTGGTCTTTTCTTGATCATGTGGATCAATGGGGATCTGAAAATACCCCGAGAAACCATCTAGGAAACAATAGTATTCGTTCCTTGCTAATCTCTCAAGCATTTGGTCCATGAAGGGTAGAGGAAAATGGTCTTTACGGGTGGCTTCGTTTAACTGGCGATAGTCAATACACACACGCCATCCCATAACCAATCGAGTTGGAATTAACTCGTTTTCTTCATTTGTGACAACAGTTATGCCACCCTTTTTGGAACACAGTGAATGAGACTGACCCAAGGACTATCAGAGATCGGGTAAATTAAACCGGCATCAAGAAGTTTGAGAACCTCTGGTTTGATAACCTCATGAATCTTAGGATTCACCCTTCTCTGATGTTGGACTGCTGGTTTGAAATCATCCTCCAATAAAATCTTGTGCGTACAAAATTCAGGGTTACTACCCTTGATGTCGGAGAGTCTCCAAGCAATTGCTTGCTTGTGCAACTTCAAAACCTTTATGAGAGCAGTCTTCTCCTCCTCAGTTAAGTCCTTAGCAATTATGACGGGTAATTTATCATCACCCTCCAAGAATGCATACTGAGATGAGGAGGTAGGTCCTTAAGTTCAACCTCGGAGATTCTTCAGTAGATGTTTGTACGATTTGATTTCTTCAATCGTGATCTCTTTCGGAGGAGTGGACGGTGATGGATCTTCATTTAATAATTGCTCAAGATAAAGGATATCTCCCTTCGAATCATAAACACCATCATCAATTCCCGGTGGAATCGATTCATCATTAGCAAGAAACTCATCGATCTCTTCTAAAAAGAAGTCACCTCCCTCAAACGGAGTAAGAGAGGGGGAAGAATCGACAATAATTGGTTGAGAAGATGTGGTGGGATCCCCACTCACAGAATTTTGAAAATAACCAAGAAACTCTTGAGAGTACTCCTCTGAAGCAATATCAATTACATCGATTCGATTAACCGATTCGAGATCATAGTTTGAGGAGTACCTCGAAGTTTGATCAAGGTTAAAGGTGACACCTTCATTACCCACACGTAATGTGATTTCTTGCTCAAATACATCAATGAGAGCACGGCCCGTTCTCGGGAATCCTCGTCCAACAATGAGGGGAACCCGATGATCGGCATCGAAGTCAACAACCACAAAGTCACCTGGAAAATGGAACTTTCCTACTTTCACGAATACATCCTCGGCGATGCCAAGAGGACGCGATAGTGAACGATCGCGCAAGCTCAAGAGTCATGCGGTAGGAATAAGTTCAGGAAGAGAAAGTTTCTTCCATACTGAATAAGGCATCAGATTGATGCTTGCACCAAGATCGGCGAGGGCAAAGCATTCAATCATTCCTGGAAAAACACAAGGTAGCAGAAATTTTCCAGGATCTCCAAGCTTCTCGGGAAGCTTCTTTAATGTGAATCGCTGGCGCAGTTCGTTCGAGAGGAGTTTTAGCCAATTCAAACAGCTTTTCCTTGTTGCTTAACATGTGTTTGAGAGTTGATGCAAACTTGGGCATCAGATGATAGCATCCGCAAAGCTTATGTCAAAATGTAGTTCTTGGAAAATTTGAAAAATTTGTCCATTTGATGACTGGCTTTTTCGCGGAGCTTTTGCTCATTTAAACGTGATGGGTAAGGAATAGAAGTTTTGGATTTGGGGTTTTCAACTGGAGCTACAGGAGGTTCAAAAACAACTCCTGGTTTGGATTTGGGTTTCGGGACAACTTGAGGATGGACATGTGTTGTGCTCTATGAGCTAGTGGGTTGCACTTGGTCCTTTGTTGCCTCAGGTTCACTTTCCACTACCTTCGGGAGAGAAGAAGAAGAGGTAGTAGGAATAGTGGGTCCATCATATGAAGCACCACTTCTGGTTGTGATCGCCTATGCATCGCCCCTCGGATTAGCGATCGTGTTGCTAGGTAAAGTACTGAGCCGAGGGTTGATCATTTAAAGACTTCTTAATGTCAGAATCGGCTAACCAACAACCTATTCATATCCTCTTGGGATTTCATGAATTGCTTCAACAACTCATCAGATGATGGTCCAGTTGGAACAATGGCTTGATTTTGTGTAGGAAAATTCTGGCCTCTATTGTTTGGATTAGGGCCTTGATTTTGGAAATTTCCTTGATTATTGCCATGAAAATACCCGGGTTGAAATTTCCCTGATTACGGTTTCTATTAAAATTTCCTTGGTTTTAGAAATTTTGACTTTGATTTTGAAAACCGTTATTCTGACTAAAATTACCTTGGTTTTGAAAACCTTGGTTCGTTCTATTCTGATTTTGATTACGGTTTTGGTTTTGGTTGAAACCAGGTGGTACAGGGTAGTGGTTAGGACGGTGGTTCAGGTCCATAGGAGCACGGTATTGGTTGCCTCCTGAATTGGAAATCCCGCCTACAGCGTTTGCTTCAAAAGGGTTACCATCGGTGGCCATACAGTTGTAATAGGCATGGGGCCACCGCAAGTAACACATACTTCCACTTTCTTAACTTCAGCAGGAGGTGAAGTTTGTGGAAAAGAAACTTTCTTTTGGTTGGAGAGAACCAAAGCTTGAATTGCTTCCGTGAGTTTGTCAATCTTAGCATCGGTGCTAGATTGACTCACGGCGATGAAGCGAAGGACCAACACCGACTTGGGAAACAACCGTTTGCTTCGTGCAGGCGGACTTTAGACTTGTTTTCAATTATCGCTAAAGCTTCTTTACGTTTTGCTCAAGAAATTTCCTCCAGCGGAGGAATTGAGAGAATCTTGATCCGATTGACTCACTCCATTATAGAAAGTATCGAGTTGCATCAACTCGGAGAAACCATGGTGAGGACATTTGTGGAGCAACTCCTTAAAACGATCCCACGATTCACTGAAGGATTCATCAAACTTTTGTGTGAACTTGATGATTTCGTTTTTAAGACTCGCGGTTTTAGAAGGTGGATAGAACTCGTTCACTAATTTCTTCACGTGTCTTCCCATGTTTCGATCGATCGAGGGTTGTTTTTCAAGCCAAATCCGGGCTTGTCCCTCGAGGGAAAATGCGAACAGAAGAAGTTTGACAGCATCGGTAGGGACATTCTTGTATTTGATGGTAGATGCAATCTTGTTAAACCATCGAATATGAGCATGAGGATCATCCCTCTCAAAACCATAGAATTGACTTGAGGTTACAAGATTTGGTAACCCGGTTTTGAGTTCAAAATTTTCGACCACAATGGTGGGATAACAATAGCATCTCCACACCCATCGATGGGTGCTTGGAGAAGCTTGCACATAGGACGTTCATCCGCCATGATAAGGGCGAAGTAGTGCGAGGTCCGGATCTCAATCCGACTGATGGGGCAGAACGTCTACGGATACGCCTTCTTGGAATCCTGCCAAGCTCACGAAATGGGCTCACAGACCTAGAAGAGCGAGTGCGCATACACTAGAGTTGACTCTAAGAAATCTCAGAGTCAAGGGAATTATGAAAATGAGGAAAGAAGAATCTTTTTGGGTTTTATGGTTTTAAGATGTTTTTGGAGTTTAGGATTTTTATAAGAAAATATAAATATATATAGATGGTATGAACAAGGAGTGAATATTCAAATCACTAATCTGCTAAACGTAAGACTATTAGCACAACACTCCAGCGGCCAAAATTTGATTGGTCCCAAATGGTCAACCCAAATTAACCAAGTAAATGGTCAACAAGAGTCAAACAGCTTGAGAACGCAATGCAATTATCCAGGAGAGTTTAGTGTATCCCCGGGTCGTTAAGTCCCAACGAGCTGTGCGATTGAATAGCTAAACGCGTAGTGGTCGGTGATATTGAGACAGAAAGGGGTTATCATTGATTACACTAAGAAAATTAAATCTAATAAAGACTTTGAAGTCATTTTAATTCTATATTTAAAATCGTTTAACGATTAAAACCTAAAACGCGTCGTTACTGAATTTTACGTAAAAGTACAAAATAAAACGTAAATTTAAAAGAATAAAACACCTACGGATATGAAAATGATATTTTACAATCCTAATAAATAAAGAAAATTTTAAGAAAAGAAAAATAATTTTTACACTATTTAAATATTTAATATTAATTAAAACTAATTATTAACTAATTTAAACTAATTAAAATTAAGAAAGATAGGAAATGAACAGTAAAAATTATGAAAAATTTCCTAAAGTTATTTTATATTATATAAAAGCTAGGAAAAATATAAAAACATGGTTTTACTTAATAAAATTAATTTTACTATTTAATACTTTAATATTAATTAATTATTAATTAAACTATTATTAATTATTAAAATACTAGATGACAAAGGAAAAATCTGAGAAAATTCCTAAAAATACTTTAGTATGACAGAAACTTAAGAAAAATATAAAAACATATAAGTGCTTAATAATAAGCTGAAAAGAAAATTAAAAAGCTAATTTCTATTAAATAGAAGCTATCACTAATTTCATTTTTGATTTTTCGGTTTTTCTTATAAAACTAATTTATAACTAAAATGATGAAACTTTTACAAAGACAACTAAGCTAGAACTAAAAAAATAAGCTAATTGAGAATCAAAAAGCTTGACAGTTGGATAAAAGGCAAAATTTAAGCTAAAAGGCTCAAAATAAGCTATTTTGGAACTAAATGGTGGATTATTGTGTAAACAAGTTTAATGGACAGAGAATAAGCTAGAACAATAAGAGAAACGCTACTGAATAAGCCAATAAAGCCAAATAAGCAAATCCAAAACTTGACACCTGAAAACAAAACCTCAAGGTGTCAACTTGCGGGCTGATTTAGGAGAAGGGCAGGGAGATAAGCTCCAAATAAGCTTTGAACTAGATAGGCAGCTGGGTGGTGATTCCAAAGAACCAAGAAACACCCACTGGGCCCATGAGGTGGCCTGTGTGACCCTGAAGTGGTGAAGATGGCCAGTGGTGGTGGTCAAGAGGCACAGGGGAGACACTTCCCTGCACTCACTTTGAGGCCATTTGGGGCCCACACAAAAATTCACAAAAATGATACAAAAATACTAGAGAGTACATAAGCTGGGACTAAATGATTTCCCAAAAGCTCATAAGCTACAACACAGTAATAAGCTTATTAAAAATCCCACAAGTTTGGGCAATTTTCTTGTCACACTAGTTTTTGACTTTTGAAATTATGAAGCAGTTTGACTTTGGAGAACTTGTGGGTGAATTTGTTGACTGATTTTGATTAATGGTGTTACAATAAGACTAATTTTAACTAAAGTAACAATACTAGAGTCAATATGGAGTATTTAGACCCCTAATTCCTTGACAGTGTACTGTCAAGGGTGTTTAGAGTTGATTTTGACTATTTGCTATTAGGACTAGGTTTTTAGGCTTCCTTATGACTTAACAACACTAAGAAAACATGTATGAATCACAAGCACAGCAAGACTACGACAATAGAGCCAAGACAACTCTATTCCAAACACCCTATATCTAGGCAGTTTTAATGTATTTCAAAGCAAAAAAAAAAAAAAAAAAAAATTTCAAGTTCTAAAACTGAATTATCTAATTATTTATCATAAACTAAGCTAGAGCTAAGCATAATACACAAAGAGTAGGCAGCAAATGGACCAATGAGCAAAGCATGATAAAACTTTAGGCAAAAAGAAAAATCTTACAAGGGTTTCCAGAGCACAAGACTGAACCAAGGACCATAAAACATTCCTAAAGGTCCCCCACAGAACCACTAACCCATATCCATCTGCTTTCAACTCTGCTTCAACATTCTTCTTCTTTTCTTTGTTTTTTTTTTTTTTTTTTTTTTTTTTTTTTTTTTTGTATTTTCTGATTTTCTAAGCTAGGTAATTTTAAACACTTAAGTGACTTGAGACTTGTGAAAACTAGTTTAATGTAGTCTATTAGAGTACCAAACAACAGTTTTAACAATGTCTAATCAATATAAGAAATTTTGATGAAAAAACTATGGAAACTGAAAATAGTGGATAAAACTTGAATATATTGCTTAAACTGAGTTTCACATACACTTGAGAACTGAAAAAGATACTTTGAAACTTAAATTATAACTAAAAAACATTACAAGTCAAATTTGGAAATTTTACAAAAAACTATATTACACTACTCTCCTTTTTTCTTCTCTTCTATTTATTGACAAAAATGTTCCCCTTGTCCTCCTCGAGTAATTCCCACCACTTTCAGTGAGCCATTGGATCACTTGGGCTCTTTTTAGCCGTTGATGAGTTTTTGGCGGAAACGATTTTAACAACTTGGGGGTGGATTGAATGCACGGTAAGAGGAAGCATTAAATGCTTTTGGACGTTTGGTGAGGTGGAGTGATAAGGGTGGTGGTATGTGAGCTGGAGGTATGGTTGTGGGAGTTGGTTGTAGAGAAGTGGGTGAAGGAGGTGGGTTTGGAGGGAAAATGAGGGAGTGGGTTTGACTGGCTTTGACCAGGTTTTATTAATAGGGAGGTTCATTTTGGGGGTTCATGGGGTTTTGGACTGGCTCAAGGGTCAAGTCGAGGGGTTCAAGGGTCAAGCTCAAGTTGGGCTTGGGTAGTGGGCTGCAGATTGGTGGGTTTGTTTTTGGGTTTGTAATTATAAAAGGTCCGGTTGGTTGTAGCTATTAACACAAGGACCATTCTTGCAATTCATCCAAACTTGAGGGACCGAAATTGTAATTTTCCAAAATTTATTATAAGGACCATTTTTGACAAGTTTAAATTACCAAAGGACCAAAAATATTAATTTTCCAATTTAAAATGTCCAGGGTAAATTCTGTCAATCTTTGAAACTTCAGGGACTAAAGTTGCCATTTTGCAAAATTGAACTTTATAAGGGTAATTTTGACAACTTGAAAAATCCCAGAGGGCATTTTATGAAAAATTACATGTTTTGAATAACCAGGGACTAGATTTTGACAATTATTGCATAAAATACAGTTTAATATTTTTTCTGTCTTTTTGAGACTTTTCAAAGTGTTTTTGACTGTTTTTGCAGTGTAGAAGGAACAAAAATGATGAGTATTTATACACTCATCAGTTCAACTGATTGAACTTGAACAACTGAAGGAATAGCTTCAGTAGATACTGAAGGAATAGCTTCAGTAGATACTTCAGAAGCAACAACAGAAGTACTTGACTTTGAAACAGGATCCTCAAAAGAATCTAGAATTTCAACTATCCTTGGTCTTTTGGATTTAGGAGCATCTGAAACATCAGCAATTCTTTTCAAAGTAGATGCAGAAGCAGGACTAGATGAAGTAAACTTCATAATCTTATTATAATAACTGATTAACTCAGCATCAGTAAAGCCTTAACACATGCTTCATAGTCATACCAGAGTTATAGAGCGAGCAACTCTGATATTTCACTACTTTCCTCATATAATCTTTTGTTGGAGCAGCAGATTGTGCTCTCATTTTCTTAGTCATGTTCTTTTGAGTTTGAATAGCTTTCCTTTTTGCCATAGCTTCTTTCTTCTTTTGTTGTCCAACAGCCATCATCTAAGCCACAAAATCAGCACTATTAAAATCTGCTCCCAAAATACTCTGTGCAAGTGAAGGATTAGAAATAGCTTGCTGAGTATAAACATCCCAGTGTTCATCAGGCATCTGAGTAGCCATTTCATCAAATTCTTTTTGTCTCTCATGAGGCAATTTAGAAATAGACTCAGTTTCAATCTGTTGAGCCAATTTAGCACTTTTCTTCAAATTAGCACATTCATCTAACATCCTATGTTGTGTTAACCTTTCCTGTTTACTTACCAGATCTGGACCAAGCTCAGTATCAACCATTACTCCTTTCCCTTTATCAGTAGATTCAAAAATAGCATCAGCTGAAGGAGTATCCATAAAAGGAACTTCAGAAGATTCGTCGGATGTGCTTGAAGAAACATGTTTAAAGAAATCTTCAACAGGTGTAGAAAATACATCTACTTCTAGATTCAAATTAAACTTCCTTCCAGGCAAGGAAAACTTAGAAGCAGATTGAGATAGCACATTTGAAGCTTGAACATCAACACCAACAATGTCCATCAAAGGAGTATCAGCAACAACATGTTCTTCAGTAGTTGAAACATCTTCACTTTGCACTATATCCTTATGCACAGATTGCTTTCTCCTTTGTCTAGTAAACATAATTGGCTCCTTTTGTTGTACAGATGTACCAACCTTCGGTGTAGAAATATTAGATTCTTGAGCCACATTAGCCAACATATCAAGAGACTGAAACTGATCATCCATGGTCTCCTCATTAGAAGAAACATCCAATCTCCTTTTTCTTCTCTGACCCATTTGTGCCTCCAAATCCTTAACCTTTCTTTTCAATTCAACAATCTCACCACCAAGCTTAGTTTTAGTCTCTGCAAGCTCCTTCTTGAGATTAGTAACCTCAGTTCCATACTTGTTCACTAAAGCATATAAAGATGTAAGTGTAATAGACTCCTCGGCTCCACCAGATTACTGTGGGAATGGGAGCATCATTGGGCCTTTTAGAAGAAACATCAACATGCTCAATGAATGGAACATTATCATCAATTGGATCTCTAACGTGACTAGGAGTAGGCAGCCTATTAAAGTCAGTCTCAACCACATCATGAGGAACCTGTGTAGGTGGTGGACTAGGTCTAGGTGAAGGAGTGGACAAAGGTTGTTGGGAGTAACAAGATGTGCTTCAGCAGCATTAGAAGGACCTTCATCTATTGTCACTAATGGATTCCCATCGCAGCAACTTGAGTAGTAGAAGGTGGAGAACCAACAACATTTCTTTCTTCAGCAGATTCATTGCCCTGAGGCAACATAGCCGCTAGCAAAGGATGATGTGCCCCCTCATACTTAGTTCTCATTGAAGCAAATAGTTTAGCAGTTAAAGCTCCTATGGGATAAAAGTCTTGGGCTTGTGTGGTAATGTCTAAAATTATCCGAAGAAACCTAGGGTACATCAAAAACTTATGCTTTTTCCTATCTATATTTTCAACCATATTATCAAAAATATACTTAGAGAAATTATAAGTCAAACCCCGAGAAAGACAAACAATACCACATCCCATTCGTAGAAAATTGATCCCATCCTCCTGATTTATTGCTCATACACTGAAGCAAGGTGTGAACCAAAAATCTCCACATAGGACACAATTGATTCTTCAACCACATATCAGTCCTTGCACCCTGATATCCAATAGCTCTTAATCCAAAAAGAATATCCACCGCATTAGAATGATAAACCCCATTAGCATCATCCAAACGAAGTTGTCTTCTTATCAGCTCCTCTGTCACAACATACTCTGTTCCGTCAATAATAGCTACAATCTCTGTATCATTCCACTTTTCAGCAGTTGCCCAAAATTGTTTAACCAACGATTCATAACTCACTTCTGGAGAATGTGTTAAAGCATAATGAATCTTGGACCTCTGTAAGAATTCTACCATTGGTTTATACAACTCATCACCCTTAGCTATTCCCAGAAAAGCCACTTTATTATGATAATGCTTGAATTGAAGCGCCATGTGAAAAATCGTAAGTTAGGGTTAAGATTCACACAAGTGGAAGTGTTTTGAATGTGAGTACAGAAGGAATCGTTTAATTTGAGATGAAAATATGCGAATAGAGAATAATTAGTAGTTTCCCAATTTTGGTCAAATGTTGACCAGTGCTGACGTGTACTACTACTTTTACCCAATTTAACTTTCAACTTCGGTAGAAACACTAATCAGTCTGCTGAAGAATACTAATCAGCAGATATAGATCATGTATTCAAGAAGCTTCAGTAAATATCTTTTTACTGTTTCACCCACACGCATTAAATCTCATTAATTCTTGAAACTGTCTATAAAACAATCCCAATGCACACATAACTCTTCATCAAAAACCCCAAATATCATCACAAACCCTAATTGCATCAATGCTCCAAAATTAACCACAATCAACCATGAGTACTCAACCTGAGATCATAGATCTCACAACATCATTTTCATCATCATCATCATCAAGCGATGATTCAAACCCCTGGCTTCATTAGTTTCCTCAACCATATTCACGACCAAGTAAATCACCTTTTATCCCTTCTTCAGAAGAAGATAGTGTAGTGAATCCAAGTGAATCTGCTAATGATTCTGATGACTCCTATAAGGAGAGAACATCTTACTCACAACCTCCAGCACCTCAGCCTCAACGAAGGCCACGTGCCAGAAATCCGCCACTCCCTAAGGATAGAGAGGTGGTTCTAGCACTTCCTGCATCATATCATGGTGCATCATCATATATCGTATAAAAGAAGGAGTTAAGGAAGGTGGAAGAATTGCTTTTTGGTGAAATCAGCAGATGAACCACAAAGGACATATTATTTTTCTTCATCATCATGTGTGGTCATCTTCATCATCATCGTTTTCATCAATCCATCCTTCCCATTTTGATCCTTAGCTTCCTCGTCATAGTAGTCATGTATCTCCAGCCATCGAGATAGAATGAATGGGTGGTTATGCAAGACTTCACAAACGCATATCCAGCATCTAGTGTGAAAGATGTGAGCGATCATGCATATCCAACAGCCTGTTAGATGTTGGAATAGATGATATGAACTAGGTTAGGATTAGTAGATCATGTAAAGCACTTTCCTTGTAGTTGCATTTGATGTTGATTGTACTCTGTAAGCTGTAAGTCAGTATAGTTTCTCGAATGAATGAATGAACAATTTGCTTCTTTACTTTTCTTGAATGAACATTGTAACTTCAGTACTTTGTCTTCAGTGGAAACAAATAACTCACTTCAGCACTTTGAATTCAGTAGAAACAAGCTTTAGAGCTTTCTTGACCATATTCCAACTTAACAACCATGGTAAATTCCAACTTGAATAACCAATCTGCAAATCATAACAAACACAGAGAAACACACAAACCAAACAAAGACAAACAAACTATCATTACATTAGCTGGTTAGTGTTAGAGAACAGAATCATAAATTTACATAAAACAAGGCAAAGTATACACAAATCCTCCCCTGAGGCATATGCCTCCCCTGAGGCCTATGCCTCCCCTTAAACTTTGCGGTTAAGGGTTAAGCATACCAATATGGACCACAAGGTGTTGAAACCTTGGTCCATCAAAAGCTTTTGTCAACAAATCTGCCACATTATCATCAGTGTGAATTTTAACCACTTTTATCAAATGTTTGTCATATGCATCTCTTATAAAGTGGTGCCTGATTTCAATATGTTTTGTTCGACTGTGAAAACTGGATTTTTAACAATGCATATGGTACTTTGATTATCAATAAAATTGTTGTGTTCATGAAGTTATACCCATAATCCAACAATTGATTTTGAATCCAAAGAACCTATCCACAAGCAATTTGCAGCCGCAACAACATCTGCTTGTAGATGAGGTAGCCACAATAGTCTGTTTCTTGCATTGCCAATAAATCAATCTCTTTCCAAGGAATTGGCAACCTCCAAAGAGTGGACCTCCTATCCAGATTTGCACAAGCATAGTCACTATCACTATATGCTTCCAGCTTAAATGGAGATTCTTTTGGGTACCAAAGGCCTAAGTGAGGTTGACCTTTGAGGTACTTAAAGATCTTCTTAACAGCATTGAGATGGGAAGTAAGTGGAGTAACTTGATGTCGAGAACAAACACTCACAGCAAAAGTAATATCAGGCCGTGAAGCAGTTAAATACATCAAAGAACCAATCATAGATCTTTAAAGATGTACATTCACTGGTGGATCTATTTCATTGTTGATCTTTGACTTTGTAGCTTCATAAGGTGTACTGGCAGTCTTTACACTCTCCATACCAAACTTCTTCAAGATGTCCCTCACATATTTGTCCTGACTGATAAAAATACCATCAGGTTTCTGCTGAACTTGGAGACCCAAAAAGAAAGTCATTTCTCCCATGGCACTCATCTAAAATTCTCCCTTCATTAGCTCCTCAAACTCCCTGCACCAAGCTTCCTTTGTGGAGCCAAAAATAATGTCATCCACATACACTTGCACAAGAACAATATCTGTGGAATTCTTCTTCAGGAAAAGTGTTTTATCAATAGCACCTCTTTGAAAGCTTTGACAACCTTGTAAACATGAGTAGGATGATCAGGGTCTTCAAATCCTTTAGTTTGAGTGACATAAACCTCCTCTTCTATTTCACCATACAGGAAGGCTCCTTTAACATCCATCTGATATACCATAAAACCCATATAGGATGCATAAGCCAAGAAAATCCGTATGGCCCCAACTCTTGCCACAGGTGCAAATACTTCATCATAATCAATCCCCTCCTCTTGTCTATAACCCTGAGCAACCAATCTTGCTTTGTTTTTAATGACAACAGCTCTTGTATCTCTTTTATTTTTTAGAATCCATTTAGTCCCAATTGCATACTTGCCCTCAGGTAGTGGTACCAATATCCAAACTTGCTGATTTTGAAATTGTTGCATCTCTTCTTGCATTGCCTCAAGCCAACTTGAATCTTCAAGAGCCCGAGTAACACAAGGTTGGTTCCACTTGAGAAAGAAAACAAGCGAACAGACAATGTTCATAGTCTGTGTGATTGTCTCTTTGCTGATCTGAGACATAAGAGATAAAAGCCACTTGACCATATTTAGAACTTGCCACAGTACCCTTGTTCTAACAGGTGCATTAGGATCACCAATAATATTTGACTGTGGATGAGTATTGTGAATCCTTTTAGTAGCAGTGGTGTTGACTTCAATGGAAGAATCAAGATTAGTCATAGTAGGTTCAAAATCGGTGTCATAAGAAGGTGAGGTGAAGATTCCACTTTGGTTGATGATTACCAAGATCTGTGGGTCTTGGAAAACAAGTATAAGGATCTCCAAAGTCTGTGGACACTCTAGTAGAAATAGGAGTAGAAACAATATAGCCTTCAGCAGAATTGGTAGGAGAAACAGAATCACATTCAGCAGCATTGATGTTTCCACTGATTGCTTCACTGGCACTCTCCTCAAAGGCATTCCTTCCAAAGCTTCTAAATTAGCTGTATACTCCTGTGTCTTTAGCCTAGCAAGGTCCTCTGCATAATTGGACTCGTCTTCACTCTCATCAGAAGTAATTTTGGAAGTGTCACCTGTAAAATTGTTAGGGGAGAAAGAAGACACTACAATAGGTTGTTCATCATCTTCAAACTCACCGATCGATCCGAGGTATCTGCGCGTCATGTAGTTGGAGACTCTTGAGTACTTGCATTGCCATATGTCTAGAATAACCCAAATAATCAGTCAAGTAATCAAGGTTCAATGTCTCCTCAATCTTCTTAGCAGATAAATTGTAAACTCTGTACGCCTTACTATGAGCTGAATATCCCACAATATAACCATCATCAACCTTCTCATCAAATTTTCCCAATGGATCACTTGTATTCAAAATAGTCACTTGACACCCAAAAGGTTTAAGGTAATGAATAGTAGGAACTTTTCCATAGAGAAGTTCATATGGTTTTTTGAAGTGTGATCTAGTAATGGACACTCTATTCAGTACATAACAAGCTGTGCCAATAGCTTCAGTCCAAAACATGGTGGGTAGCTTAGAGTCTCCAAAGATAGATCTTGCAGCTCTATTAAGGTCCTATTTTTTCTTTCTGCCACCTCATTTTGTTGTGGGGTTCTTGGAGTGCTATAGTCCCTTTTTATCCCTTTTGACCTACAGAGTTCTATAAGTATTGCATTCTTGAACTCTGTCCCATTATCACACCAAATTCCTTTAACCTTTTTGTTCAACTGATTCTCAATAAGGGTAATAAAGTCTTTCAGCAGTGGAGATGTTTCATCTTTGGTCCGTAGAAAGAATACCCAACAAAATTTGCTATAACCATCAGTGATAACTAGACAAAAATACTTTTGATCAATGCTTCTAACTTGAGTTGGACCAAACAGATCCATATGAAGCAACGAAGAGGTTCGAAATAATGCTCACAGCAGTCACAACTTTGTATGAGGCTCGTGTTGCTTTCTGTTGCAGGCAACACAATTATGATCATTAGTGAAGACTTTGGAAGGAAGACCTTCAACAAGACCCAGTTTAGAGAGCTTGTTTATGGTCTTGAAGTTGACATGGGCCATCCTCCTATGCCATTTGGTAGACTCATCCAAGGATGCTTTTGCCACTAAACAAGTTAAATCACCTTCTAGTTTAATATCAGTTAAGTTGAATGTATAAAGATTGTGATTCCGAGGAACTTTCAGCAGAATTGAAGTTTCTTCTGGGAGTTTGAAGTCTTCAGATAACACAAGACATTCATCCTCCGTGAAGAGTACTTTGTTCTTGGTGTCACAAATTTGTGAGACTGAAAACAAATTGACGTGTTGGAGTTCCTTGACATAGTATACATTCGAAAGTCCGGTTGAGGTGTTTTGATGGTCCCTTTCCCCGTAATCCTTCCATCACTTCCTCCAAAGGTTACATTGCCTCCTCCTTCAATTGATACAAAGTTATGCATCATATCCCCGTTTCCTGACATACTTCTTGAACAACCACTATCAACAATGCCAACATCTTTATGCTTAAGAGGATGATTCTACAACAACAAAAATATACAAAATATTAGTACACTATGGAGGCTCAAGTCATTGCTGACTTGAACCTGCCTTGTGGATCATATGAATTATGCCATGCAGATGTATAGGATCCACTATTGTTCTTAGGTTTCCATTGAAATTTAGGACCCTTTTTATTCCAAGAACAACCTGCTGAGGACTTGACAGCAGTATCCCAGTTCCCTTTCCCATCAGTCATTGAGTCAACATATCCAGGCCAATAACCATTCTTAAAATATGAACTTGTAGTTTTTATATATGGTCTTGCAACTGGTCTTCTCCAAGGAAAAGGAGAATTAGTTGCTTGTGGAACATAAGGTGGTATAGCATTAACATTGGTCCACATTGGTCTAGATGTCCTAGAATCACCACACCTATCCATCCTTTGCTCATGAAAATCACAATCCTTAATTAAATGAAATTTACTTCTACACACAAAACATGTCTTCTGTTTAGAAGATTTATTCAAACCAAAAGATGTTCTATTACAAGCAGAAGTATTCAAACCAAAACCATGAAAAGAATTGTTTTTAACAGGATTATTATGCAAAGAATTAAAAGGCAAGTCTTCAGAGGCAACTGTCTTGGAAGAGGATTCCTTGGCAGCAACTCTGACATGCTTATTGGTAGTCTTAAAAGGTGCAGGCGGGTGAAGACTTGGGAAGGTTGTCATTTGAATCACACTCTGTAGACCCTTGCTCGGAGGACTTGTCACCGTTAACACAAGAGACAAAGTCATTAGAAGAGGTATCAGGGTCAGGCAAGTCATTTGACTTTTTGCCATAGAGATGATGTGATCCATCAAAGTCAAAAGAAATGGAAAGGTCAATGGGCATGTGCTCACCTCTAATAGGTCCACGCGTCACATGTAGAGCACCTTCTTTCACAAAATTAGCTAGGCCTGGGTAGATTTCGTGATGTCATCCCCTCTAACCCTACATACTTCTTAAATCCTAATCCTATAGAAGTATTTGGAGTTTGACTAGCATAGATGTGACTAGCTAACTTATTTCCATTTAACAACCATTCATTATGCCTAGCAATTTCCTCATCTAGTTTCACCTTCACTCTAGATTTTCTCGACACTACATCCGCTCTTAACTTCTCGAGAATATTTTAACTCATTTTTAGCATTAGTAAGATCTCTTTCTAACACACTTATTTTCTCATCATAAGCTATTTGATTCTTCTAAAACCAAACTTTTTGTCTTTCTAGTGTTTTTAAAGCCTGTTTATAAGCTTCAACTTCTACAAAGTATTCATTATATTTAGGTTTCAAAATATCATAAGCTTCTTTGAGTTCATTATAACGCTCACTACAACCAAACAAACGGTTTTGTACCTGAGAGATGCCCATCAAGGCAATCTGATCATGCCTATCCTCTGAAGTACGACTTTGCAATCAAACCAACATTATCAGGATCATCATTATCCTGCTCATGATGCTTCCAGTCCACATTGCTATCAAGAGTGACCAAAGCTGCTGATCCCTTTGAAGTTCCGGACTCCCTCGATTACTGATAAGTAGAGTATCTCGTCTCATCACCAGCTTTCCTATCTTTGCATTCTCTGGAGAAGTGACCCATCTGTCGACATGTGAAGCACTTGACCTTCCTTTTTCAAACCTCACTGGATCTCTTCCTGGAAGCCAAACCTTCACAGCTTTGCCCTCAAAATTCTTGATATCCATGGACAGCTAGCCACCACCACTTCAGCTTCATCTCTTCCATCTCCAGTGGATCCACCTGATCTCAATCCTCATATGCCAGTTCCTGCACGAGGATCATAATCGCAAAGAAGGATCCAAACACATCTTCCATTATACCTCCAGATTGAGAACTTGATGGAGTGGTAGTGTAAGATGATGATGAGTAAGTTGGACTTGGACCATGACTCATCTTTGGGGTAGAGGCTCCAACGAATGTTGTATGACTAGCAGTAGATGATGATCTAAAAGGACTTCTTACATCATGTTCAAGAGCTTTAAGTTTGTTGTACAACTCATCAAAAGTAAGCATATCCAAACCACCTTTTGCTTTTAAAGCAATGCTCACTGCATGTAGCAGTTGAGGTAAAGACCTCAAGAACTTAGAATTATAAATCATCATTATCTGGCTTTGCTCAATGACAGTGATTTAGCTGACTTAAAATCTTGTGAAACTTGTCATAGCCCTTATGAATTCCTTCCTCTTCGTGGATTTGAAAGTCTTAAAACTGTTGTCTAAGCATGGACTTTCTCATTCTCCTAGACTCCTCATTCCCACCAAACTTAGCCTTAATTGCTAACCATATGTCCTTGGCATCTTGCATGAAGTGAAAATCACTCAAGTGATCCTCGGGAATAGCTTGAAGAAGAATGGTTTTAACCTTGGTTTCTCTCTGAACCGCCATAACTCTTCGGTTTGGGAGGAACATAAGTCATCGTTCCAGGCAAGATCTCAGTAGTTTTTCTTCAACCGCTTTCCCTTCAATACTATATCCCATAGATTCCAATCAATGTTGAGATCGGCTTTGCATCTTCATCGCCTAAAGATCATACTCTTACCTTTCGTGTAAGGAAACTTAGCATTGCTATTTAGAGACTTAGTTGTTGGGATGGGTGGAGTTTTGGTTGTTGGTGAGTTCAAACACGCTTGGAAACCGTGCATGATGAGTTTTTGTTTTGGTTGTATGGGTGTTTAGAAATACCTGTCCTTAGTATCGTAGAGACTCTCACGAGGCTCTGATACCACTTGTTGAAAACTGTTAGACCTTGAAAGATCTTGAGCTTCGTTGATCGTTAGTATCGCTTGTGTAATCACAAACAAACTAAAAGAAAATCTCTACAACTTGTAGTCTTTAGCGGAATATAAATACAAGTATAAAACACAGATAACTAAGAACTCTTTGATCCTCTATGGATCGTTATATTAATAAATTGTTTACATGTAATACATTCTATGGTGTTCCTTTATAGACAAGGAACCCTAACTTTCTTCTAACGATAACTATGAAACTAAATTAGATATACACAATCACTTCCTAATAAAGCTCATGTATATCCTAACTAATTCTAGAATATAATGGAATACTATTTCCGCAGTAAACCAACTACACTTACTAATATAACTTCAAAGATAATCATGTCTTCAGAATCCAACTTCACTTCAGCCAGTAATCCATCGCAGTAATATCAAAGATTGATTCATACATAATTCCCAACATATATTCCTATATTTAATTAGTGTGACTTCCAACCTAGGACATTTAAGTAACTAATACTTAGATGTATTTAGTTACTCATTCAATGCTCAATATCTAGAGTGTCAGGTCCCCTGAATGAGTCTTACTCATTCAAAGGAGAGGGTTGCTTTGGGATTTTGTTTAGGATGAACCATTTCTGAAAAATTTATGAGATTGGGATTGGTTTTCGTGTTGTGACTTTCAATATCTAGCATTCCCAATTCACAAATTCCCAAGGTAGGTTCATCTAAGGGTTTGGGGAATATATTAGCAAGTTGATATTCAGTAGGGATGAAATGAAGCTCTATGTCTCCTTTCATTATGTGGTCCCCGATGAAATGATATCTGATATCAATGTGTTTGGTTCTTTGGTGAAGGACAGGGTTGTTGGAGATAGTAATAGCACCCGGTGTTACACGTAAGATGGGTACCATTTTGTAATGGATGTCATAGTCACTGAGTTGACTTTTCATCCATAAAACATTGTCACAAAGATCCTACAAAGGCCTATATAGCTTCGCTAAAGACATAGCCATTGATCATGCTTTTAGCACTCCAACAAA
This sequence comes from Chrysanthemum makinoi, assembly GCA_910596185.1. Taxonomy (NCBI): domain Eukaryota; kingdom Viridiplantae; phylum Streptophyta; class Magnoliopsida; order Asterales; family Asteraceae; genus Chrysanthemum; species Chrysanthemum makinoi. Next base: position 56,296,431 of record OU343216.1, read on the forward strand.
CCAGTTTCCTCCAAGAAATTGACAGACCCTCGAGGTACTTTTTCATTCATGTTGCACAAAGATAATCTGAATCGAATATCCTTTGAGGTCAAATCTTGAGCACTTTGGATAATAGAGTCCAAGGCTTGGAGTACCCTTCTGTGTATCTAAGTATTCTTTAGCTGCAGTGAGGTGGGATTCTTTGGGGTTGGATCGATATCTTGCAATTAGCATGACGAGAATTGTATGTGTGGTCTAGTAGCGCTTAGATACACGCCAAGCCAACAATCCCTCCGGGTGAGTTTGATTGACCGATTTACCGTTGAGATCAGTCCAAGGTTGTTAGGAGGGACCATTGGTGTCTTCACCGAGGCACAATGATATCTCATATTTCTTCTAAAGATTTCTCGTACTTCTCTTGACCTGATGGAGATTCCTTTATTAGTTTACCTCGATTTGAGTCTAAGGAATATGAGTTCACCCATCATACCTATTTCAAACTTTTTGTCATAATTTTTCAAATTGCAAAGTTTATAATTTGATGAGCCAAAGATGATGTTATCAACATTCACTTGAACTAGTATCACATCTTGTTTAGTCCTATAGACAAACAGGGTGTTGTCTATCTTTCCTCAGACAAACTTGTTTTGAATCAGGAAGGCTGAGAGAGTTTCATACCATGCTCTGGGAGCTTGTTTAAGTCCATAAAGGGATTTGTCAAGCTTGCAAACATAGTCAGGGAATTCACTACTCTCAAAGCCAGGAGGTTGCTGAACATACACATCTTCCTTGAGATCACCATTTAAGAATGAACTTTTAACATCCATTTGGTAGACCCTGAAGTTCATGTATATTGCATATGCAAGGAAGATCCCTGATGGCTTCCATTCTTGCAACAGGAGCAAATGTCTCATTGTTGGGAATTATATTTAAAGTTGATAAGACAAAATACATGAAAGATGAAGGACTGTTGAAGACAAAGAAAGACAAGGGACATACTTGTCAAAGAAGTATTTATTATCTAGTCCCTTGTAGTAATTTGTAACCCTAGTGATGAGTGTCTAAATACTCATCATTTTTATACCATCTTGTTATGACCTTATATATCAACCTTATCAAATACCCACGTTACCACAAGAATATCACGTTAAACACAAACACAACGTTAAGAGTTATGCGTAAATAAATAAGAAAGATGAAGGTTAGAACTTGGTGACTTGATGTATAAATTCGTATGTATGTTTAGAGAGGTAGAGAGAAGAAGATGAAAACAATAAGTTGTATATTGCTTCAAAGGAAAACACACACACACACACTCAAGCACACCCCTCAAATGAGCATTTGAGGGGTATTAATAGTCCAAGGGACTTGATGCCCTAAAGGCTTTGCTTGGGCTTTTCGGTGGACGGATGGGCTTTGATTTGACACTTAAGCTTATAAACGGCTAGCAAGTCTCAACTATTAGCCATTTAGCTTAGCCCACCCATCAGCGCTGACTATTCTATCACGATATCTAACACACGTTACAAAGTTCCTAAGTGTGAATGACCATCACTTCTAATAAAACTATTAGGCAACAATCTCCCTAAGGGGTGGTCATTCAAAAGATGCTCCACTAGATTTGGTCTTTACTTTTCTTGAGCACCTAACTTTGTGTGTAGATATAGAATAGTCTTGATTCTTTGTTCTTTCATGCTTTGTGATCGCTAATGTGGTTGTCTCCGTTGTCAACTCGTTGGTTAGGTGTCTCCATGTCTTTCTCCACCATGCTCACACTTCTATTTGACTTTTGGTTACCAATGATGTAGTTCTCGAAGTTTTAAACTTTGTGTAGCCTTTGAATGTGATGAGAACTTTCATGTGTCGTTGGTATGAGCATGTGGTGAGTCTGCACGATCCATCCGCTCCGGAGCTTCCATAAGAAGAAACATAAAAACGCTTAGTAATAAGCGGATTCCTGCACTTACAAGTTTGAATTTCGAGGGTGTTAAAAGATAGTGTGAAAACACATCTCTAAATCTCACAAAGGCCGTCCTCAACTAGAGTCCCCAAGTGAGATAACGCTGATATACCAAGAACATCTATACCTGTGATGAGTCGCTAAGGTACACCGGCATCACCCCCATCGACCGCTTCGACACACCTGCTGTGAATCCACTTGAGAATTACCGGCGACTCACGCTGTAAGGTCGCTTGATGTTGACCCCGGCAGAGTTTCCATTCAATCATCAAGATCACGTAAGTGAAACTCTCATAAATGTTCCGCAAATTGCTAAGATCCGCGAGGGACTCTATAATATATTACTTGTGCCCTTAATGATGAACAACAAGCGATGTCATGTCAAGTGTTCCTATGAGATCTTTTGATGACTCTCGTGGCTCTAGACTCAATAGTGCATTTTGGTTTCCTAAGCGGAGACTGGAGACGGTCTCCTTCTTCACCAACGATCTCAAAGAGAAAGTCGATAGTAAGGTTCCCGAGAATCAAACAAACTTTTAAGAGGAATTGAGTGGCTAGAAGTTTTAAAGTCAAGGCCACCGGGTCCATGACTTCTTTGTCTTCAATACCGCTGTCATCTAGTGACAACCAAGATATGTATTTAACCCGGTTTCAGCCTCTAGGTTGATTATGAGGGCTATATTCTTTTCACCCTTTTTCATTACATTTTTTTTAATTCTTCAACCCCTTCTTTCTCCTTTCTCACATTACTCCTTTTTTCAATTATACCTAAGGACTTCTAATACTAACTATGGGTATTGTCCTTGGGTAGATCCTCCGCCGGATCATAGGACGGATTTCCTATCCTTAGTCACCTTATAGCTCCATGACTGTCCGATGTTGCCATAAAACCATTTTACTTGAAAATCTCACAGAGTGTTTATGATTGAAAACATGTTTGAGACACTCCAGAGTTTTATATTTCGTAAACACTCCCTTCACATGTGCTTATATATTTTTTAAGAGAAATTTTCACATTGAGGGAAGAGATCGCACTTTTGAATTGATCGACTTTCAATAGACAAGACCGATTCGAGACACGCTTACATCACTAGTGAACTAGCTTGAAATTATTACCCGCCCGGTCAAGTCCAAAGAAAGTTTCTAAATGGTACATTTAATGACTTTGCATTCTCGCTAATTCATTGGTTTCAACCGAACAGCTCTTTTGAGATTCAAACACCATCATAAAACATTTTGATCACCTTTTAATCACGCTTTCTCCTCAAAAATAGCATACCCATGATGTTTTTGAAACAAAATGATTAAAAGATATGTTTTTCGGAAAGCATTTAGAGAGAAACTGATTTAGCATGAATTTTGGAACAATTTTGGTTTTATACTCTTAACGCATATTTTTCATACTGAAAATTTAGAATCAATTAAGGGTTTAGAGGGAGTTATCTTGGTACCAAATGTGAGAGATTTTGAAAAATCTTTTGAAAAAATCAATGGTACGCAAGATGTTGAGAAGATTTCAAAAATCTTTTGAAGATATTAGAGAAAAAAATTATCTTCATTTGTTTTAGGATAAGTGCTCAATATTTATGAAAATCGATTTTGCGTAGCACTTTCCTTTCTTTAAAGATCGGGTTGCAAGTGGAAATACTTACAAGCCATTATGTTTTTAGGAATAGTGCTTTGAAAAATATTTAAAACCTTTGTTTTGATTAAGCACTTTCCTTTCTTTGAAGGGTTCTCAAATCATGTGTCCAGTAAGCTATGTTGAAGTCCGGTTTCAGACTGAGTATCACAAAGCCATTATCTTGAAAATTTTTTTTTTAGAAACGACATGTTTTGAAAAACATTAAAGAACTCTCGCCAAGCATTGTACATACCCGTATCATTGTTGAATGACATTTCTAGAAACGCATGAATATCGATTATACGAAAGACATGTCGTGAGAAGAATATTTTTGGATTTTTGATTTTCTATTGTTTTTGTATTTTTTTTTTGAAAGTTTTATATTTTTGTATTTTGCTTTTGTTGGTTTTTCAAATTTTGTATTTTGATTTTCAAAAATATTTACGAAGAAGATTTTAAGAAAGAAGATTAAGTCATGTCATGTAAAAGTGGAGTTAAGAGTGGAACTAGAAAAGGATTTCCACATGCGAAATTGGCATAAAGTTCTTCTTTACCACATGAGGTATATGAACCTTCAACACTTTTACAGAACCCGCATCCATGAAGAAGAATTTTCACAAATAATGTTGTTAGAAGTATATGTTTCCTCACTACAGAGTGATCACTATCAACGGTTGTAGTGGTTTGTACTTCCTTATCCAATGATTGTCACTATTATCCGTGTTGAGCAAGTATCAAAATCTTCCCCGGAATCCATCTAAGACTTATTGAGTTGAAAACTTTGCCCGTGGGTATCCACCTAAGGTAAGATCTAGGAGTTGTTTTCATCGATGCAGCTGAAGACTCTTTTTAGAAAAACTACGCCCCAAGAGATCCACCTATTAGGTTTCCTTTTGATGTTCATCTTGTCACCGGGTTTCTATTTGGTGTCTTGTGGATTGTGCCTCGCACGAATTATCTTTCTTGAGATATTGTAAGGCACATGCATCATGATTAGTCAAAAAAGACATTTTTACATGTAGTACAAACAAATTCAATATTCTTGTTTAAAACAACAGCTTTAACTTTGTCACTACAGTCTTTTGGAAATTGATTCTTGTTCAAAAAAGACTTAGAATTCCTAGTGTTGTTTCTAAGGCATAGCATTTTCTTTTGCGCAACTACTCTTAGATTCAAGCCAATCCCTAGTCTTTTGTAGAGTGTTCCTAGGTAATGGTTTACTACTACTAGCGCGCCTTGAAATCTTGTAGAATTCATCACCCTAGATGTTGCACCTAAAATTCCCTTTTTCGAAGTCAGGCTTTTCCTAGCTTCTTCTAGATAGTGATTGTTGACCATGTTGTTAGAACTGCGATTCTTTACTGGATTTTTGGTCACATTCCGTACTATTTAGAAGTGCCATGTGTAAACACTTTTCTTTATCAAAACTTGAATCGCTTTTTCTTTTCAAAACCTTGATAATTCTTTTTAATAGGCAGTGGACTGGAGTAATCGTTTTGACAAATCATTTTTCTCATGACTTTTGGAGGAGGTGAGAAATTGACATTTTGGTTTAAAACCGTTTGGGAACCTTTGTTTTCTCCTACCAATGGTTTTGCAAACTTAGTATCCACAACTTCCTTTTAGACATCCCACCAGCTCTCAAAAGATCATTTTGCTCTTGCATGTCCTTGTAGGCACGCCACTAATGACTTGTCATACTTGCATTCCTCGATTTTCATCAAGCCGTTTAAAATAGGACACGCTTTGTTTTTCAAGAGCTTTTCATATTTTGAAACAATTATGGAGGTCTCTAGACGAGTCTTTCATGATCTTCAATGTAATATGTTTGTAAGATAATGGACATGATATCGGTAGTCATAACATCTTCAAAGAGAGAATCATTCAAATTTTCCAAAACTTTGATGTGTTCAAAACATTCATTAGCTTGCTTTACAAGGGATTTATGGTCCTTGACAAAGTCGATGTTTCTTTTCAAAGTGCTTGTTCAACATGAATTACCCTTGCACCGATGGCATTCAAATTAGGGCAATTAGAGTTTCAAAAAACTTTTCTGTTCATTATCAAAACTATTAAACCATGTTTGTTGTAATATTAGTTTTAGTTTTAATGTAGCCTTGAAGATACCCAAGTCTAGTTTTAACGTCATCTAAAATGCTTCTAGTATCACTTGTGTTAAAAGGATTGTTTGAAGACATTTGTTCATTTTAAAGAGATTTGGAAACTACAACTCGTTTCAAACTGGTTTTGAAACTGGTGTTGACACTTTGTTTGAAACACTTGGTGTGGTGGAAAACGCTGATTGTTCTTTTTGATTAACAAAAGTAATTCCATTAATTTTGTTCCATTTGTTATAATCAATCGGCTTGAGATCCGATTCTTTTGTTTCATTGTTGATCTACTCTCCTCAGATAGTTCCAACGTTTCAAGAGAATCACAAACAATTATGGGTTCATGCAAAGGTTGTCCATTGTTCAACACATTCTAGATTTCGAGCTTTTCGAGGAACGAAGAAGGCTCGTTACCAAGTGCCATCTTATGTGAAGTATGAAAACGTGGATTTACTTGGTTAGAAAGCATCTTGTTTGATTTAGCCGAATGACCCGCTGTAAGAAGCAAATTGTCCAAAGTTTTGATTTTTTCCGTTTTATCAAGAATTTCTTCAAGAAGAGAATCTTCTCGCTTTGCAAAATCAGAATTAACGCTTTCTTCTCTTTTTAAGATCGAAAATGCTGCTTTTTGTTTTGAAAGTTGGTCATTTAGTCGTAAATTTCCTTGTTTAAAGATTTGATTTTCAAATTCAGATTCACATCAAGTGTGTTATACTTGAGTTGCAAATCTTTTCTTAAAACAATCTCGATAACCAATTTCTAATTGACATTTTGTTTGTATGAAATTATAGGCTTTGGCGTGTTCCTTGTAAATCTCAAGCTCAGCGGTTAATTTTTTATTCGCGGCCTTAACTTCGCGATTGACCGTTCTTACTTTCTCAACTTCAATGCCACATTGATTAATTAATGATTCAAAATAAGCAACAGTTTCCTCATCATTAGCACCATTACAGTATCACTTGACCTCCATTAGGATCCATATATGGAGTTTCGTGAGTTACATTGCTATTAACTTCCTCTCCCACATATGTGTCATAATAAGGTTCGGGAGACACAGAATGTGACTTCTCATGAGTAAACGAATTAGGTACCTCATTGAGTGAATATGTCGAGACAGAGTTGTGTCATAAGTACCGCTTGATGTTGTGTCCTTGATTGATTGTATACTGAGGTTGCATTATCGCTTGCTTTATCTTCCCATTTTGGGTACCAATTTGATTTCAGCTCAACTCAATTCCCAACTTCTTTTCTCGCTAACATCAACATGTATCGGATCTTTTTCAAGCTTCGTAAGTCGGTTGACACTAGATCCAATCTTGTCTTTGAGGTTCGAGGTAGCATTCAAAGTCATAAAAGCTTATTCCCATTTTGATATCCCATATTCGATTCACAATCCACTCCTTGATGTCCATCAAACTGCCCGCATATTGCATCCGATTCCCCGATTCACATTTCCATAATTCCTAACGATCGAGCTGCAACATTTCCATTCCGATTACCTAATCGCTTCTATTCCCAACATTCGTCCCCATCTGATTTCCAACATGCTAACCGACCGATTACCCCGATACGGAACCGCATGATTACCGGCGATGATCGTTAAATGCTTTATCCAATAAAGAAAATATCCAAGCAAGGTCGCTTCTACATGGTCGGTTTCATGATCGATTCCTTGTTCCCCGTATTGTTGATCCGGATAGAATTGTTGTGGTGGTTGTGGAATGTATTGCCGCAAGTTGTTGTTGTTGGAAGATGATGAAGCTTGTTGTTGTGTATTCACCGTAGTTTGAGTCTTTGCAATGAGTGCCAATGAATCATGATTCTTTGCTAATCTTTCTTCCCGACTTCATTCGCTTCAGCCTTGGTTTTGTTTCAGAAAATCATTCAGCTTGATCAAAGTTCACTTGATGTAAGTCCTTTGTTTGGTTGACAATAGTGACATATCGTCCCCATTCTTCTTGAAGATTATTCGTGAACTTGATGTTTTGAACGATTGTTCCGGTGCCAACTTGTTTCGATAAGCTCATTCATCAAAGTGCAAACCTGCCATAGTAGGATTCAATGGATTCTCCCGTGTAGATGTAAACTTTTCCCATCCAAGCTTGTTCTCCATGTCTTGTTTACCAATTCGCTCCATAACATAGTCGCCTAACACGCTCCCACATATCGAAGCGCCACAACCTGCCTACAAAGCAGCAAAATGTCTATTGGTAAACCCACTTGGACAATATGAATTGCCATGTCATCCGTGATCGACTTGTTTCGATCCTCTTCGTGTATTCTCGATTCAGCTTGAAGATGAGAGGATGGTGGGATGGGAGGTGTTGCATCGATTTGTACATGAACTTGTCGAGGCTTGAAGGGTCCATCCCGAATGGATTTAATCATGAGTTTTCCATTAGGTTTGGTCTTGATGTAACGAAGCATACGACTTGTCCATTGAAGATAAACACCTTTTTCCAACATAGGAGGACGGTTTTCGGCACCGGCTGCATGAATATCTTGTTGAGTTGCCATTGATGAAGGTATGATCCGATAAAGTTGATGTAGGATCGATTCAACGATAAAGGAGTTGTGGTTGATGACGATTAAGCTCTAAGCTAAGGTTTTTCGAAAGTCGTGACTTCAGAACCTTGGTTCTTAGTTGAAAAAATTTCCAAAATTTGAAATTCACTATAAAAATCAATTCTAAGGTCGTATGAAAATTTGAGTTATGACAATTTTGACGCCAAATTTGTTCGAATTTGAATTTAGGCCAAAAATTTGAATTTTTGACCAAAATTCTACAGCTAAACCAAAATTTGAATCTCATGAAAATTGAACGCTTAGTCTCCCTCAAAAATTTAAATTTGAATTTTTTTGAAACCTTAGGCGAGAAAGAGCTTAGGCGAGACCAAAGAAGTTACGAGTAGGATATGGTTACAGTAGGATCTTATGCGTAGGGAAGCTTAGGCGTAGGATTCCTTAGGCGTAGGATTTGGCGCGTAAGTTGAAAGTTACGAGTAGAAAAAGTTAGGCGTAAGATTTAGCTTATGCGTAAGGAAAACTTAGGCGAAAAAAATACTATACAAAAGTATTCACGCTAAGTCCAAACTTATGCGTAAGATTAGGTTTTGCCCAAAAATCCTTTAACACTCATCACAGAAGGTAAGAGATATCCAAAAGTCGGTGTTCCACAAACTTATCCAAGTGAGGGAAGCAATCGTGAAAAGGATAGCACTAAGATTCTTCACCAAAAAGTTACGGTAGAAAACTTATGAGTAGTTGACTTTCTCTTACTTAGTAGAACTAGGGTTTGACCTACTCGTGAAAAATTTCCAATGATTCAAACAATTTCGCTGGTACGTATAGCCTTAAAAAACACTCAAATAACACTAAAATGTTAACCTTTTCACCCAAAGTGCTTAGAAAAGTTACGAAGTGAGAAACTAGGGTTTTGACTTTTGACTTCTACTCGTAAGAAATTTCCAACCATTCAAATGATTTCGCTGCACAGATATCCTTAAAAACACCTCTAATAACCCAAAAATGTTGACCTTTTCACCCAAAGTTGCTAGAAAAGTTACGGTGTAGAAATGACCAATGAACCAAAAACGAAGTTTAAAAATGAAGAAAAACACGAAGCTTGCTACTAACTTTTGCAAAAAACTGAAACTTTAACACCAAATAAACCTTAAACCACAAGAATCTTGAATTTAAGTGCAAAAATTAAAGCTTTAAGCTTGACAACTATGAAAACGCGAGCCTTTACGCCAGACAATACCAAGCTTCAAAACAAACACAAACACTCCTAAACCATTGTTAGGCTCTTGATACCAATTGTTAAGCCCCTTTTATATATCAACCTTATCAAATACCCAATGCTATGAACACAAGAATACCACGCTAAACCCAAATCATATGTAAATAAAGAGAAATATTAAGATAAGATATGGTGACTTGATGTATATTCGTATGTATGTTTAGAGAGGTAGAGAGAAGAAAGATGAAAACAATAATATGTATATTGCTTCAAGGGAAAACACACACACTCACACTCAAGCACACCCCTCAAATGAGCATTTGAGGGGTATTAATAGTCCAAGGGACTTGATGCCCTAAATGCTTGTCGGGGCTTTTCGTGACCGATTGGGCTTTGGATTTAACACGCTTAAGCTTATAAACGGCTAGCAAGTCTCAACTATTAGCCATTTAGCTTAGCCCACCAGTCCCGCTGACTATTCTATCATATATATCTAACACACGTTGCAAAGTTCCTAAGTGTGAATGACCATCACTTCTAATAAAAACTATTAAGGCTAACACATCTAGACTGCAAAAACATCTGAAAACACTTAGAAATGCATCAAAATGATGAAAATATCACAAATAAGTGTTTTATGTGTTTTAAATGCAAAATACCAAAAATCGGTGAAAACGATCAAGTTTGTATAATTGGCGCTTTAGTCCCCAAGTTTCAAAAGTTGTCAAATCTAGTCCTGTAATTAAAAAAACTTGTAAAATGTCATTTAAGGTCCATGGGATTCAAAAGTTGTCAAAATAAACCCTTTAAAGTTTAAAATTTACAAAATGACAACTTTAGACCTTAAACTTTGAAAAATGTCAAAAATAGTCCTTGGTGAATTTAAAAAGTGAAAATTATCAAATATTAAACCTTTGTACTATTATTAAATGACAAAATTGGTCCTTATGGTGAACTTTGGAAAAATTACAAGTTTGGTCCCTAGAATTACAAAGTTGACAGCTTGGTCCTTGGAATTATAAAAAATTGGATTTTATCACTAATGGTCCTTATTCTATTAAAGAATGGCAAGATAAGTCCTTGTGATAAATTTGGTATTATGGCGCTTTGGTCCTTCTGGGCCAGATTACATAAATGGTCCTGTGTTTACTTAAAAACCAAATGGACCCTTGTTTATTATTAATCAAATCCAATCCACCAATAACAAACCCACCAAACCCCTTGGTCAAATACGGTCAACGGCCAAAAACACGGGTAATCGTTTCATCTCCTCCACACCGGTTAAGCCAAAACCGGTTTCCTTTACCACCACCATCGGCCCTCCTCACCTTTCCACCTCTCCCCACCGGCCACCATCCCCTTCCACCTTGCTAGACAACTCACCACCTCAATTAAATGCTTCACCGCCTATGACTTTTCCGCCTAAAAACACCATATGTAATGTGTTGTGATGATTTCAAGTGATCCAAGGGTCAGAATCAAGTGGGAAAGTCTCATATGTCGACAAGGAAATGTAATGAATCCATAAAAAAGAAGAAATGGAGCAGAGGAAAGAGATGTAGTGTAATTTTAATTTTGTCATATCGCTTTAATAAATTTTAGCTTTCCAAGTAATGTTTAAGTTTTAAAAAGACTTTGTAATCATTTCTCAAAGATAATAAAACCCTACTTTCAATTTCAGCTTATTACTTACTTAATTTTATTTTTTGTCTATTTCCATGTCGAATTTTAATTTTCAAATGTTGTTCTTAGTTGTTACTAAGAATTGAAAAAGCTCTCATAAGCTCTTATAAAGCTTTGTCTGCCGTTAGAACCTTAATAACTTAGTTTAGTTTCAAAAAGAGAAAATCTCAAAAATTACTAAAAAATTAGTTGTAAAATCAAAAATCATGGAGAATGATCAATAGAGCCTGCAGCGTTCTTTGGATTGATTAATGGTTTAGAGCTTCTTGGGAAGCATTAGGATTGATCCTCGCTTCTTTTGTCTTGTGCATTAACTCACCTTGTGTTACCATTTATTTGAAATTTGCATTTTCTAGAATATGTGTTTAAATCATGTTAATTTTGGCTTAATCATGTTTGAATATAGTTATTACAAGTTATTAAATAACTTTCTTGTTTTAAAAACTTGTTTTAAAGTTATAAGCTTCAAAACTCTTTATAAAGGCGCTTGGAATTGCTTTGTAAACTATAATAGAGTTTGTTCCAAATTTATTGTTTTTTACTTGTTTCATGTCACATGAGTATCTAATGACTCATTTCTACCATAAAAACATGTGCTTATTAGTTAAAAAGTCAAAAGTAGCTTTAATATTATACTACTTGTTCACTGTGATAAATTTATGTTTCATAATCATGCATATTAGTTTAAAAGTTGTTTATTTAGCCTAAATAAGTCTTAAAGTAGCTTAATACATCATATTCACCATTAGAATCAATCCTAAGTTCATAAAAGTCAACATAGTTCATAATATAAAAAGTCAAAATTTCACTTGGTCGCTTTTGAATAAACTTTAGAATTTTAGTGTGTGCTCATTATTAAGATTTAGCTTAAATGCTTTTGGGATATTAATATTTAGCTGCTAAAAAAAATTAGAAAAATACTAGCTTGTATCTTATTAGCTTATAAACTGCTTATCTACTTGTCCCTTTTGAACCCTTTTCCAAAGAACTGCCCGTGGCAAAAGAAGCTTGTGATTATTTGCTTGTTCTTCAAAGGTTTATTTTCTATGTAAATTGCTTTTTCAGTTGTAATGTTAGCTTATTATAAGTCTCTGAGCTTAATTTCATTTTACCTTTGCTTATTTCTAGCTTATTAGCTTATTTAGCCAAGTGTTGTGCTTATTTCCATTTTCTCATAATCATAAGAAAAGATAAGCTTATTCTTAGCTTATTGGTAGTTTTCATAAAAAGTGGTAGAAGAAAATGTGCTTATTTTATTGTGCTTATTTAGTTTGTAAAAGAAAAATTGAAAAAAAATATTTTGCAAAAGGTACTTCCTCGATTCGAACCTGTGTCACTTCACAAATTCCAAGCCTCAACACCAACACTGTGAATCCATCCTTGACTTCCTCTTTTGGTTCTTTTCTTGCACAATCAAATATTTAACTAGTCTTTGGTAGTTTTAACTATAAGCCCTTGTTGCTTATTTCCAACTTATTTCACAAAACACCTTCGACATTTTTTAATTTTCCTAGAATTAGTAATAAGCAAAGTAGTTTTTATGAATTTCTGATTTTTCCAAAATGTTTAGTATTTTTAACAATTAATTTAGTTTAAAATAGTTTTTAATTCATAATAAAAAATATAAAAGTCAAAAAAATATAAATCTTTTTTCTAAAAATTTTCTTTTATCATATAGTGCACGAATAAAATTGTTTTACACTTGTAGGACTTTTATTTCACAAATTTTACGCTTTTGCTTTATGACTCGCTGTAATTTTAGACTTAACGTGACGCTTATTTTAAATCTAGTTTTTAGATATTTAAGTTTACTAGTTAAAATAGTTTATTTAAGTCATTTTATTTTATAAATCATAAAACATCATTGTAAAAAAGTGATAGCGCTTATTTAATATATTTTTAACTTTTTAATTTTCTTTTAATTTGAATTTAAGCCTGTAATTTACAAATCTTTCTTTTTAGGTATAAATTTTCCAAAATCCCTTACTCTATCACTTATCCTTAGTGATTATTCGGACATCCGGACCGTTAACCACCAATTCATCCTCCGTGGGACTTAACGGTAACCCAGAATCCACTATATTCCTCCTCGATCTTAATCAGATTTGGTGTTTGAGTCAGTTTTAAGTTTATTACGGTTGGCTATCTACAAGTGGCTAGCTTGAGTGATTAAACTTGACGGTTTAGCACTAATCAAATTTTGTATACCACGTGAGGTCAGAAGCTTGTTCTAAGCATTTTCGTAGGACCAAGATTTGCGACATATACCACCTTTTTGCAATCAATTTTTTAAAAAATAATCAAAAAGTTCATTAACACTTTTCCTAAAGTTTTAACAACACCAAAAATATTTTCATTCTTTGTTTTTACAAAATGTTTATCCAAAAACTCCAAAAATATTCATCTTTACCCTCTTACCCTTTTGGATTCTTTTATTCCTTTACCTCTATCCATTCGATTCTAACTTCTTTTATTCTCATGGAATCTCCTCGACCACGCATTTAATCTCGAACGGTTGAAAAACTTCCTACTTATCACAAATGTCAAGAATTCGTGTTGTTCGATGATCCACACCGCTGTAGAGGGGAAATGGAACGAGAAACCGGGGTGACAGGACCGTAACTTCCTCCTCCGATAATGGAGGTGCTTAATATGGCCCAACCCACGGTTATCCAAAGATCTAACTCTCAATTGCTCCTAAGCCGCCTAAAATTGATCCCACTTTCACGATTATGGTTAAAGCAAGCATGTGAATTTTAGGCTGTGACTAGCAAGAATGACTTATTTTAATTCTACGCGCTTCTCAAGAACAGAACCGAGACCATAACTGGCCATGGAAATTGCTAGTCATATGCGCTTTAACACGCTTACCTCACACAAGCTTTAGCTAATCTAGGAATGACTAACCGTAAGAAAACTTAGTAAAACGTTCGGACAATTGATCAATAATAGATGAGAAGTGTAGTATATGGGTAACTCAAACGATGTTAGGTTATTCAGCACCTAGATCGTTCAACGAGGGTTGAATGGAATTCCAACTCACGCCTCGACACATCGATCTCAATAAGAGAAGGGCATAAAATGATATATCTCTAAACCACGGATATGAAGCATAAAAGGAAATTACACTACGGAAATCCTAAATACGATTTATACTAAAACGAAACGTGAAATAAAATGCAATTACGCTTAATCTAAATCCTAAAAATAACCTAAACTTACTTCTACTCTAAAAATGATATTAGAAAACTATTTCTGAATTAAAACTAATTTTTAGGAATTTTCTTGATTTTATTAGAATTAAAATTAATTATTAACTTTTAAAATAAGACTAAATAACTAAAAATTATAAAAAACAAAGGGGAAATTATGAAAACTAATTTCTAAAAATCTAAAATAAACATAAGAGAATTTTAAAAACTATTTTTGTAATTTTTCTCGATTATTTTTCTTATTTTTTATAAATTTAAAACTATTTAAATCTAATTAATATTGTGAAAATAACCAAAATAAAAGGGAAAAAATAAGGAAAAATATTTTTTATGCTTTTACATTTTTCTTAAACTGCAAAACGAAAAATGCCTTTTTGAACTTTTTCTTAATAAATATTTGCAATATAAAGTAATTAATAAAA
>OU343216.1:56311263-56377579 GCA_910596185.1 Chrysanthemum makinoi
TTGTGCTAGGTTTCAAGAAGACCCCAAAACATCACACCTAGAAGCCGTAAAAGGATATTTAGATATATTAAGGGTACAACACAATTAGGATTATGGTATCCTAAGGGCACGGGAGTAGAAAACAATAATGTATATGCAGATTCCCGACCATGTGTGATTACGTTGGATAGAAAAAAGTACAAGTGAGTTATGTACTTTTATGGGATGTTGTTTAACATCTTGGTTTTCTAAGAAACAAACGCACTTGCGTAATATTAACAACCTAAGTTTAGTAATGCCTCCTACTGAAAAGCATGCCAACAAGCACTATGGATGAAACAAGCGCTAGTAGACTACTTACATCCATCTAAGCAATATAGCCATCCTATGTGACAACAAAGGTGCCATCGACTTAAGCAAGAACTGCATTACATTCTCGCACAAAGCATATAGAGATTCGTCAATACTTCTTAAGAGACAATGTTCAAAAGGGGAACATTTCTATTGAGAAGGTAGCATCCTAAGACATAGCCGACGCCCTCACCAAACCGGGCTGCGGAACAATTCAACCTACTTCGTCTTGGTCTTGGTCTAATGGAACAAACGTCGTAACTTATTTGACTCTACAAGGTATGTAAACACTAGCCTTCTTCTTTCGGAGTCTAGGATTTCTATTTCACGCACAACTCACAAACAATACGGGAATTTTCAAACCCAAGATGAGTTTTCCACTTATAGCTTTCTTTATTTTTATATATAACATTTTCAAAGAAAACCTACTTTCACATTTTTAAAAGGATGATACCTCCTCTCAGATCAATTTCACAAAAGCAATATCTCACGCCTAGGACAAATCGCTTTTTCATTATTAATACAAAGTAAAAACCCGTTTTCATTGCATCTCATGTCTTTTTGAATGCTAAAGGGGACACATAACTAATAAGTGTTTTCGGGTACATTCATTTAAGCAACAATGAATTAGGAGCATTGATAACACAAAATTCACGCACTCATGTACTAAATAAGTGTTTTCGGGTTATCTCAATAGGATGGTTTTATACTTCTAGTTTATTTTCTATTTCTTTATGGGTCGAGATAACCAAACTCCAAATAGTTTGCATATAGGCACGCACTAGGCAAAAATGTTTCCAAAAGGAAAATTTTGTGCTGCCTCGAATCACTGAATCCCTGGATCCCAAAATTTCATGCCGGACGAATCCCTCAAGGGAAGGATCCGTGGATCCGCGGAAACGTAAGTCGCTCAACTTTATTTTTTCACTTTGGATGAAAAATCCACATTTGTTTCATTTTTGGGAGTATGCTTTTAATGCTTGTGTTCTCATGATCACATGCCTTGAATTCATATCTAATCATTAGATTTTAATCCAAATTTTGGGTCAAGCATTCATTACAATGCTTTGTTTTTTTTTCTATATATAGAACTCCCAAAATGCTTACATACTCCGCTCCTTCACAAACACACTACATCATGTCATCCAAAACCCTTTAGGAGAATCATCTAGTACAAACAATCATGATATCCAAACCTTTGTACTTCCACCATCCAAAATACCACAATCAAATGCTAGGATATCCGCATGGATTAGTATCCGATCTTGTTGTTTAGCAAAACCAACCTCAAATGGTTCATCCACAACAAATAACTCACCACAAGATGCTTCCATTATAGCACCTCCCTCATCACAAACAAGTACTCCAACTTCATCACCACCTAAAATAACTCTTTTGGAACTCCTTAAGACTCCAACAAGATCTAACCAACCTAAAGAAAATGAATTAGTCTTTTCAACACCCCCCACATCTCCAAATACTATATTTCAAGATCTTGAAACATCATCACCATTAGCTCCCATCACATTACAAGAACATCTAGGTTCTTTTCCACCACCATTTACAAACATTCCGGATATTGATCCATATTTTCCTATTTTTCACCACAACTTCCGCATAACTCAAATCAAAACAACCCTAAAACTTCCACACTCATTACCCACATCATTTACATTGTGAACATTGGCAATCCACTAGGGAAATTGCAATAGAAGTTAGGGAAGAAATTCGTTTCATACTCAACCTCATCCTTGATCGCATCAATACTATCACTCATCAAAACCTCCATCCATAACCTTATGCAACCATGGAAGTCTTGTTTTAGTATTATAGCACCTACTACTATTTTTCTACTTTTAGTATTTTTTTTTTCTTTTGATGTCATTTTTCAAGAACAAGTCTTGTTCTTATTTTTACATGCTTTGTATGGCATAAATACCACTATACTTTGATGTTTTATTACAAGGCCTTGTTTACATACCTTGGCTCCCAATCTTGATTCTCTGCAACCACAAGATTATATAAGCATGTTACTAACCTTTCTTTTTGTAGGATTTTTATTTTTCTTCACTTGACGCCCCAAACAAGGGGAGCTACCGTCAAGGGGAGTTAGAAGTTTGTTTATTTCTTCCAAGGGTTAACTTTTGTTTCGATAAAAAAGGGGGAAGAAGTAAAACTTAAGGGATTTCAAAACTTACATCTATTCTTAAGTTTTACTCATCATAACATTATGTTTTGTCATCAACAAAAGGGGAGAGATTGTTAATACAAATAAACCGTGAAAAACGCTTTATTAATATTTCATGATCTTTGTGTTTTGTTGATGACAAATGTAATGTTATCTTAAGTATAATTATAAGGATACATGTCACTTTTGTAAAGCATTTGCATATACCCATTTAAATACAAAAATGTAGTAATTAAACATTTGTTGTAATAGTTTATTAGGATGGGTAAAAACCATAACCCATGGATCTTAACCCGTACCAAAGAAGACTTGATACAATGTATACTTAGATACATTGAATCTAAATAAAACCCATGGACCAACCCATAACCCATAACCAAAAAACCCATGGGCAAAGAGGAGCGTTCCACGGATCCCTGGCTTTGTGCTAGCCGGATCCTAAGTGGAAGGGATCCGTGGGATCCGGAACAAGTGAAGATTTTGCCTATAAATAGAGAGCCATTTCTTCATTCTAACTCACCCTCTTCTTACTAAATCTCTCATACACTCTCATTTTCTTCTAACATATAAATCACTTGATCTAGAGAGTTGTTCTTCTTTCTTTCTATTTGTGATCCTCATATAGGTCCTTCTAGGGCGTAGATCACGAAAGCATTCTACAAGTCATCCAAGCAAGGGGTCCTTGATTGATTTATCACCTCGCAAGATTTCTCAGAATAAGATCTTGTATTTGATATTTCACATATTTGTTGTGTAATAGTCGTGTTGGTTTGGTCCACCGCATACGGACTCTGTATTTAGCTTTGTACCGAAAAAGTGTAAGCAACGCTGTGAAGGCTTCTCCGCCGAGTGAAGGAGTTTGTTGACATAGTTCTTGAACTCTCGAGTAGGTGACTCGGGAGTGGAGTAGGGCAAGGAAGGTGTCCTTGTAGCCAATCACTATACATCGGTTGTGTCTTTTCTTCCCTTCGCTTTACTTTATTTATCGGCTTTATCATTAGATCTATATTTTCTCTACATCCACAAGATCTCACATATTAACGAATCTAAAAGTTTTTAAAACTAACGTAAAATCGGTAAAACTATTCAATCCCCCCCCTTCTAGTTTTCCACAACCTTGATAGATCTTTGAGGGCTCGTGGATCGTTAGTAATGCTTATGTAATCACAAACACACTAATAGACAGTCTCTATTACTTGTATTCTAAAGCGGAAATCAAACACAAGTATGAACACAGATAACTAAGAATACTTTGATCCTCTATGGATCTTTGAATAATACTAAAACTTTTTTTTCAAACTCGTACATCATTCATACTAACGTGTTCCTTTTATAGACAAGGAACCCTAAACCCTTTCACAAGAAACGTATAATCATAAAACTAAAGAAGATATACATTATCACTTCCTAATAAAGCTCATGCATATCCTAACTAATCTGATAAAACGCTGAATATCTATCTCCGCTAAACAAACTACGCGGTTTTACTACTTTCGTAAACACTTAATCAATGTAATCCAACACTTCAACATTCCATCGCTAGTATCTTCTAATTTTATTTAGTAGAATTCCCAACAATCTTCCCCTAATCTTGAATTTGACATGGTTAAGTTCAAGATTCTTTATAGATCTTTAACACTTCAGAACTAGAGGATTGAATGCGAACATGAGCAACAAAGAACCAAAACAATCACATCTCTATGATGGCAAAACTTTGAAACTTCAGATTTTTGCAGCAACGAATGACAAAGTGTACATCAAAACAAATTAGTTTCATACTATTCTCATCACATCCAGGTGTGTTAACTCCTGTGACAGGTGAATCATTGAAAATAATGGATTTGATGTCTCTTTACCAATAGCCATCACTACTGGAGTTGCCAAATGTTTAAGTTCGAAAACTATGGTACACTAATAACCATCTGATTTGTAGCAAATCGCCAGCCTATAAAAGGATTTGAGATGTCTTTACATGTAGCCGCTTGCTCAGACTAGTCAATTTTGGGAAAGAATCACCTTGGTGAATTGATAACCCAATATGGTATTCCACCGCTTCTTTTATCACAAGCCATATACTTGTGGGCTAGCCAATTCTTGGATTCCAAAAAGGAATAAGCCATGGTGAATTGATGACCATACAACCCTCAGCAATTAAGCATGGGTGAGTTGCATACCCTATGATTTTGAGCAAACCATTACAGCTATCAACAGATTTGATGTGTCTTTACCAAAGTTGTACCCTTTGGAGTAGCCAATTTGGTAGATCTTGTATAGGAATGATCTTGTATTTCATTTGAAGTTGATTGTAAGCTGTAAATTGTTTCTTGAATGAATGAACAACATGTATTTAATCTCTTCATGATTAGCACTTGTTCTGTACTTCAGTACTTTCCTTCAGTAGAATCAATGAGATCACTTATAACAATACTTGTGCTAATCTTCAGTAGAAACACTCTTTAAGCTTACATGACCATATTCCCATTTACCAATTTGGTGAACTTTAACTCAAAGAGACATTCTGCAACACAGACATAAAGAAGCAAACAAACCAAACCAAGACAAACAAAACTTAAAAAAACATTAGCAGGTTAGTGTTAGCAAACAAAAAGATACACAATAATCAAAATCTACAAAGTTTACAAGATATACAACTACAATCCTCCCCTAAGGCATATGCCTCCCCTGAGGCCTATGCCTCCCCTCAAACTTTGCAGTTAAGGGTTAAGCATCATAATATGGACAACTAGGTATTGAAACCTGGGTCCATCAAAAGCTTTAGTCAATAAATCTGCCACATTATCATCTGTGTGAATCTTAACCACCTTTATCAAATGTTTTTCATATGCATCTCTTATAAACCGTGCCTGATCTCAATATACTTAGTTCTATTATGAAAAACTGGATGTTTAACTATGCATATGGTACTTTGATTATCAATAAAGATTGTGGTGTTCATGAAATTAAACCGCAATTGATTCTGTATCCATAGTACATGCCCATAACAATTGGCAGCAGCAACATACCGCTCGAGATGAGGTAGCAACAATAGTTTGTTTCTTGCATTGCCAAGAAATCAATCTTCAACCAAGAAATTGGCAACCTCCAGTTGTGGATCTCCTATCCAGATTCGACTCAAAGATAATCACTATCACTATATGCTTCCAATACAAAGGAGACTCTTTTGGTACCAAAGACCTAACTTGGGTTGGGCCTTTTAGGTACTTGAAGATCTTTTTGACCGCATTCAAGTTGGAAGTAAGTGGAGTGACTCGATGTCTACAAGCACTTACAAAGAAGGTAATGTCGCCTAGAAGTCGTTAAATACATTAATGAACCAATCATAGATTCAGATAAGTGAACATTCACACCGATCCGTTCAAAATTGTTCTTGGTTTTGGAGCTTCATAAGGTAGTGGCAGTCGACATTTTCCATATCAAACTTCTTCAAAATGTCTCTCACATATTTATCCCAACTGATAAAAATACCATCGCTTCATGAACTTGTAGACCCAAAAAGAAAGTAAGCTCCCCCATAGCACTCATATGAAACTCTCCCTTCATTAACTCCTCAAACTCCCTGCACCAAGATTCTTTAGTGGAGCCAAAGATAATGTCATCCACATAAACTTGCACAAGAATGATGTCTATGTTATTCTTCTTTAGGAAGAGTGTTTTGTCAATGGCACCTCTTCTGTAACCATGTTTCAGCAGAAATGCAGATAGCCTAGCATACCATGCTCTTGGTGCCTGGTGGAGTCCATAGAGAGCTTTTACAACCTTGTATACATGCTGTGGATGATCTGGGTCTTCAAAGCCTTTGGGTTGAGTGACATATACTTCTTCTTCAATCTCACCATACGTAAAAGCACATTTCGCATCCATTTGATAAACCATGAACCCCATATAAGATGCATAAGCCAAGAAGATTCAAATGGCCTCAACTCTAGCTACAAGTGCAAAACTTCATCATAATCACCTTCCTCAATCCCTGAGCCACTAATCGTGGTTTGTTTTTGACCACAATACCCCTTGCATCTCTTTTATTCTTCAAGATCGATTTTGTCCCAATTGAAATCTTCCTATGTGGTAGTGGTACCAATATCCAAACCTGCTGATTCTTGAATTGTTCCATCTCATTGCAATGCTTCAAGCCAACTTGAGTCTTCAAGAGCTTGAGTAACACTGGTTGGTTCCACTTAAGAAAGGAAGCAAGCAAAACGTATTACCTTAAAGTCTCTGCGGTGATTGTCCCTTTGCTGGTTTGAGACATAGGAATGAAAAGCAACTTGACCATACTTGGAACTTGTCACAGCACTTCTAGTTCGAATAGGTGCTTGAGGATCACCAATAACATTTGATTGAGGATGAGCAATGTTGATCCTTTTGTAAGGGGTTGACATCAATTGTGGTGTCAAGATTGGTCATAGTTGGTTCAAAATCACTATCATAGGAAGGTGAGTTGAAGATTCCATCTTTGGGTTGCCGATTACCAAGATCCAAGGACTTGGAAATCATGTATATGGTTCTTCAAAGTCCGTGACACGCTAGTAGTAATGAGAGTAGATGCAGCAGGTCACAAGAAATTTGGTGATGTTAGGAGAAACAGAGAACTGTCAGAGAATCATGGTTTCCATCGACCGCTTGTCTTGCAAACTCCTCACCAAGCCTCTCACTTCTAGATTGGTTGCATGCTCTTGCTTGAGTCTAGCAAGGTCCTCTCGCATAGTGTGACTCATCTCCATGCTCATCGGTTACTTTAGAATGATCACCTACAAAATGGTTAGGGGAGAAGGAAGGTACAAGAATTGGTTGTTTATCATGTTCAGACTCACTATCTCGAGTCATCATCCGTGGTACCTGCATTGTCGTGGGAGACTCTTGTACCGTGATTGGTTAGCAACATGTCTAGTATAACCCAAGTAATCGCTATAATCCGGGTCAAAGGACCAAACATGACCTTGTCCCCAACATTGGGCTTATCTTCTAGGTATCTCGTGTTCAGAGTCTCCTTAATCTTCTTAGCGCTAAATTGTATACCCTATAAGCCTTACTATGAGCTGAATAACCCACAATATATACCCCTCATTTCTCATCAAATTTTCCTAGTGGATCACTAGTGTTTAAAATGGTCACTTGACATCCAAAAGGTTTGAGGTAATGAATATCGTGAACTTTCCCAATGAGAAGTTCATAAGGTGTCTTGAAATGAGGTCTAGTAATGGATACCCTGCTAGTACATAGCAGTCGCGGCTAACCGCTTCACCCGTAACATATTGGTAATTTTAGAGTCTGCAAGCATGGATCTTGCTGCCTCTATTAAGGTCCCATTCTTCTTTCAGCCTACCCCATTTTGTGTTGGAGTGCTATAGTCCCTTTTTATCCCTTTAGACTTACAGAGTTCTATTTATAACATTTTGAACTCGCTCCATTATCACAATCAATACCTTTAACCCTTTGTTCACCGGGTTTTCAACAAGAGTAATGAACTCTTTTAAAACTTGAGATGTTTCATCTTTAGTTCTCAAAAAGAATACCCAACAAAACCTCGCTATAGTCATGTGATTACCAAAAGTAAATACTTGTGATCAATACTCCCTAATTTGGGTTGGACCAAAGAGATCCATATGCAGAATTAAAGAGGTTCTCGAGATAGTGCTCACAAATGTAATGGCTTTGGATGAGGCTCTGTGTTACAGGCAACACAATTGTGTTCATTGGTGAAGACTTTGAAAGGAGGACCTTCAACTAGACCAAGTTTAGAAATCTTGTTAATGGTCTTGAAGTTCACATGAGCCATCCGTCTATGCCATTTTGTAGACTCATCCAGGGATGCTTTAGCCACAAAACATGTGAGGTCACCTTCTGGTTGAACATCATTCAAATTGAATGTGTATAAATTGTGGCTTCTAGGAACTCTCAGCAGAATGGATGTATCTTCTAGAAGTGTGAAGTCTTTAGAGAGCACAATACTTTCATCCTCAGAAAATAATACTTTGTTCTTGGTGTCACAAATTTGTGATACTGAGAACAAGTTGAAATGTTGCAGTTCCTTTACGTAGTACACTTTCTCAAAATCCAAATGAGGTGTTCTAATGGTGCCTTTCCCAAGGATTCTACCATCTCTCCACCAAAAGTCACACCGCCTCCCTTCTAGGGTACAAAATCATGCATCTTCTTTTTTCCCGACATGCTTCGAACAACCACTATCTACTATGTCAACATCTTTACTCCTCGTGAGGATGATCCTACAACAACAACAAAATATATACAAAATATTAGTACACTATGGAGACTCAAGTCATTACTCACTTGAGCCTGCCTTGTGGATCATAAGATTTAGGCCATGTAGATGTATATGATCCACCATTGTTCTTGGACCTCCTTTGAAAAGTAGGTCCCTTTTTAGTCCAAGAACAACTCGCCGAGGGCTTCACAAAGCAGTATCCCTATATCCCCTTCCATCATACATAGAGTCAAAACATTCAAAGCCAATAACCATTTTGAAAATATGAACTAGTTGGTCGCACATATGGTCTAGCAACCATCTTCTCCAACTAGAATTTTGTTTGCTGGTTTTATGAGTTGCTTGTGGAACAAAAGATGGTATATCATTAACATTTTTCCATATTGGTCTAGGTTTCTTTTGACTAGCACATACACCCATTCTTTGCTCATGAAAATTACTATCCTTAATAAAATAAAATTTACTTCCACAAACAAAACATTTCTTCTTCTTAGAAGATTTATTCAAATGGAAAGATGTTTCATTACATGCAAAAGCATTCAAACCACAAACATTAACTGAATTGTTTTTAACAGAATTAAAGACAATATTTTGCAAAGAATTAAATTACAAGTCTTCAGAGGAAACTTTCTTAGAAGTTGATTCCTCAGCAGCAACTCTAACAGGCTTGTAAGGAGTCTTGGGTGTAGGCTTGGGTGAGGTCTTGGGAAGGTCTGACTTTTCATTTGAATCACAACTAGTAGATGTAGTAGACCATTGGTCAGAGGACTTGTCATTATCAAAACAAGAGACAAAGTCATTAGATGAAGAATCAGGGTCTGGCAAGTCTCTTGACTTTTTGCCATAAAGATGGTGTAATCCATCAAAGTCAACTGTGATGGAAAGGTCAATGGGCATATGTTCTCCTCTAATAGGTCCAGGTACAACATGTAATTCTCCTTCTTTAACATAATTAGCTAATCCTGCTGGTGTAGATTTACGCATATCATTCCTAGCTTCTAAGCCAACATATTTTTTAAAACCTAAACCTATCCCCGAGTTTACAAATTGACTACCATAGAGATATTTAGCTACTTTCTTACCCGACACTAACCATTCTTTATGTCTAGCTACTTCCTCATCTAGTTTCGTTTTGAAGCACTTGGTTTTCTCGAAACTACATCGATTTTTCTTTCTCAAGACATTTTAAATCAATTCTAGTACATTCCAAATCACTTTCTAACACCCTTATCTTTTCATCATAAGCCGCTTGATTCTTTTGAAACTAAACTTTTTGTCTTTCTACGCTTTTAAAGCCTTTTGTGTAGCCCAACTTCGACATAACATTTATTATATTTAGGTTTCAATTCATCATAAGCTTCCTTAAGTTCATTATATCTTTCACTACAACCAAAACATAATTATGTACCTAAGAGATGCCCATTAAAGCAACTTGATCATGCCGATCCTCTCGTAGTACAAGATGCCAAGAATCCACCATGCTCGAACCGAGCTTCATCATTATCAGGCTCATGCACCTTCCAGTTGACATGATCATGCAGAGTGACCAAAGCATTGGAGGATCCAGCTTCCATAGGATTCTGCTGATAGGAAGAATACCTAACCTCATCACCAGCCTTCCTATCCTTGCATTCTCTTGAGAAGTGACCCATATGTCCACAAGTATAGCACTTGACTATCTTTCTGTCAAATCTTGCTGGATCTCTTCCCTGGAAACCAAACTTTCTCCCATACTTACGTTCAAACTTCTTGATGTCCACTAAGAGCATGGCCAATTGCCACTTCAAGTTCATCTCTTCCATATCAAGTGGATCCACCTGTTCAAAATCCTCAAAGCTAGTTGTCAGCCGAGTGTCATAATCGCAACAAAAGAGTGAAGTACATCTTCCAATACACCACCGATTTAGGTTGAGAATTTGAAGTAGTGGTGATGTAGGATGATGATGCTCAGGAAATTGGGCTTAGAGTATAGGTCATTTTATTTGAGGAGGCCCCAACAAATGCTGAGTGGAGGTAGATGAACCAAAGGGACTTCTCATTAGCTCAAGAGTTTTAAGCCTGTTGTAGAGATCATCAAAAGTGACCATATCCAACCACCTTTCTCTTTGAGTAATGCTCAATTCCAAGATGGAGGTAAAGGTCGTGAAGAACTTTGAATTGCAGCCTCATTGTCTCGGCTCGCCTTCGCTCCCATTCAATTGACTCAAGATCTTATGGAACCCTCGCTATATCCCTGTGGATACCTTCTTCCTCAGAGATTTGGAATTCTTGAAACTATTGTTTTAGCATTGATTTCCTCATTCTCTTTGACTCCTCATTCCCACCAAAACCTACTGATAGCCATCCGGATGTCCTTAGCATCCCCATGTAGTGAAAGTCACCCATGTGATCATCGTATAGCCCTAAGGAGAATAGTTCTAACTTTGTTTCTCTCTCGAACAGCCTAGTATCTTCTTCAGCTTTTGGGACCAACCATGGTAACAACACCATCGTGGATCTGGACATGCCTCTTCAAATGAGTACCCTTCTTCACAACTTCCCAAAGATTCCAATCAATATTGGAAATCCAATTCTGCATCTTTATAGCCCACAAATCATACTCCTCCTTCTTCGTGTATGGAACTTTGCATTGTCGTTGTGAGATTGAGTTGATGCAAAGATGTGGTGTTTGATTGTTAGTGACTTCGTATCATCGTCCAATCTGTGCATGGTTACTTGTTTTGGTTGTATGGGTGTAAAGAAAAGAATGTTCTTAGTATCAGAGACCTCTTGAGGCTCGATACCACTTGTTGAACCTAAGACCTTGATAGATCTTTTGAGCCAGGATCGTTAGTAATGCTTATGTAATCACAAACACACTAATAGACAGTCTATGTTACTTGTTTTCTAAAGCGAAAATTAAAAACAAGTATGAACACGGATAACTAAGAATACTTTGATCCTCTATGGATCTTTGAATAATACTAAAACTTGTTTTTCAAACTCGTACATCATTCATACTAACGTGTTCCTTTTATAGACAAGGAACCCTAAACCGTTTCACAAGACACGTATAATCATAAAACTAAAGAAGATATACATTATCACTTCCTAATAAAGCTCATGCATATCCTAACTAACTATATAAAACGCGGAATATCTATCTCCACAGAAACAAACTACGCGGTTTTACTACTTCTGCAGAAATACTTAATCAATAGAATCCAACACTTCAGCAGATTCCATCAGCAGTATCTTCAGTAGAATTCTTATTTAGTAGAATTCCCAACATATTTTAATCTTTATCCCACTAAGGAAGAAATAGCATACCACAATTACATAATTACAACCCTCGGCCACCCTTTGTTAGAATCGATCCTAAAGTTAAGAGAGGTAGTCCTTGGAACATTAAGATCCCATGTATGATTGGATATAGATATGTCGAGCATGCTTACATAGATGTAGACTCTCCGATCAACGTGATGTCCTCAGTTGTTTACAACAACATAATGAACACACAACTTGAACCTAGGAGAGACCCTAAGTATCACGGTGGAATTTGCAAATTTTTTTGAAGGGTCAAGGATGTACACATCTTTGTCGGGAACTTTACCTACATAGTAGATTTTATGATCCTAGAAGATGTAGGGTGGGTCATCGATTATAGCTTATCATATGTCATGTTAGGAAAATCGTTTGTTGAAAGGTCTAAGCTAAGCTATAACCGACCTAAAGGAACAGTTAGATTTTTGGAAGGGAGTGATGAAATTACATATAGGATACCTTGGAAAGTAAGCGGACTTCGTTCTCTATCCTTTGAAAGGGATACCATTAGTGCCTTTGAGGAAAATAGCGAGGCGGATATGGAAAAAGACATAGAATATATATGGGATAAAATGAGCCTCTACTATAAGGACTGCTAGACCTTAGGACCTAGGTATAAGGTCGATATGGACTTTGTCAACATGATGAGGTATGCCATGATGAGGAAAAATAATAAAACGTAGTAGTATGGCTTCGAGTCTAGCTATAAGACTCGTAAATTAAGAAAAGCACTTCTTGGGAGGCAACCCATGTTTATTTGTTTGAATGTTTGTTTTTCATTTTTATTTGTATGTTTTATATATATTTTTCATTGTTGTTTAATTCTCATGCTTTCATTATTTTGTTTTTAACTTCGTCTTAATTACATATGAAGGTATTTTACAATAAGATAAGTGCAGGGAAGATCATATATGTTTTTAAGGACTAATATGAACATAAGATTAACAATATTTGAAATTATATATATGTTAGTGCAAATATTACGATATTTAATCAATACAGTCTCGTTTGTTTTGATTGATGACAAATATGTAACTTGTAATATATAACATAAAATGTACAAGTTACTCGTAATCATATTTTGTCTCAACATACATTCAACACCTCTCGATGTCTCAAGTCCTCGTATGTTACAACACAGGTTCGTACATGTTTGTTATGTGAAATTATGATCAAACCCATTAACAAATCATTTAGAATGTTTAAAATATGTTTAGAGTCACTAAGTATTTTAATAGGTTAACCATTCTAATTCGAACCTCATTTTACATTTCACATTCACAAGTATTTTATACAAATACATCTTTTGTAAAATGTTTAACAAATATATACTTTTATTTGTACAAGTAAACTAACTATAATATTCATACAAGTACTAAAGTTTACTTACACTTGCCAAAATACATTTTATTTTGACAAGCACTTAACTAGATACTTTTTTTTTTATAAAAGGCAACTAGACTTTTTATCAACTAGTTACATAATACATTTTACAAGTTTATTTTTATGAACATTTTAATCTAAATGAAAATGCATTTTTACATCACTTCATGCATCATCATATCTTTAGAAGATTTGGTCAGTATTTGGTTAGATTTGCAAGATCTTAAAAGATATTCTAAGATATCAAATCTATTAAATTATTATTTTTTAGATTACATTTTTGGCTATAAATAGAGCCCATTGTTTTCTCATTTTCCTCATCCCTTCCAATACACATTCTCTCTATCTTTCTTTCATCTATTAGATCTATAGATAACCATGTAGTAACATACATTAATCACCCTCATCATCACATGATCATAATGCTTCTAACATTCATCTTTGTTGTAAGCATACTTTACATTTTGATCAACCAAGGAAAGCTTGGAGATCTAGCCATCCTCATTCACTAAAGCATATCAACATATGAAGATTCAAGATCTCTTGATATCCTCACTGATTGAAGACTTCTTATTTAAGAAGATCATTTGGATTAGTCATTCATATCCATTAGACATTTATGTCATGGATCATCATTGTAAACATTATTGCATCATCACAACACTTTCACCAAACTAGATTAGATGAGTTATGTGTTTGTACCATTAAAATACAAGGTTTGTTATGTTGGGCCATAAACATAACGGGAGTGGTTGTACCCGGAAAGAACTCGACATCTAGCTTAGTGTCGGAAATATTGTATAGGCGACGTTAGGTTGGTTCTACCTCGAACTAGAACCCGATATTTAGCTTTGTACAGTAAAAAGTGTAAGAGACGATTGTAAGGTTTCTCCGCCGAGAAGGGAGCTTGTTGATTTAGTGAAGTAACTCTCGAGTTGGGTACTCGGGGAGTGGAGTAGGGCGGAGAGGTGATTCGTACCGAACCACTATAAATCATCGTGTTCGGTTGCACTTTCCTTTCTTTATCTCTTTACTTTTATAATTGCTTGTGATGTCGTTTAATGTTGATGCTTGTGTGACAACTTGGTTTACTATGCTTTATATTAGTCACAAACAGTAATTGGTACTTTCCTATTATAACAAGCTTCATAAGTGATTTGATACAAAAGTTCTAACGTTTTTAAACGGTAACGTATTCACCCCCGTCTACATTTTCAAAATGGAGCACGATCCATGTATCAAATTACCATTGAAGCGAAATATAATATGAAAAATGTTTTGCTAATTATACTTAGAAATTTTGTTGGTAAATGTTTAGATAAGTCACATTAGTAAAAATAAAAAACAAAATATTTGTATTATATTTTTTCTATCAAATCTAGTGAGTCTTACACTTATTCGCTATGAGTAAGTACATTTTTAACTTTAAATGAAGACCCGTATTGGGTAGGAACCAAAAAAGGGTTCCTTCCTTGTAAATTTTGGTTCCTTGGTCCTTACAGTATGCGAGTTTTGGCCAACTTCAAAAAATCATAACTAATAAACCGTAAGTCCGTAGGAGTCGAGTCACCTATCATTTTAAAGGGAATTAATTATAATTTCATTTAAAACTACTCTCATTACCTGAGTCTAAGTTTAAATAAGTGAAATAGACCAAATACTACAAGTATATCCAAGATATTAAGTTTCGCTTTAAAATAAAAACTCAAAATTTTAAGTCAAGCAATTTAAGTTGGTATTCTTAGAACTTTAATATAATTTATTTTGAAACTAAATAATTTGGTAATATTTTTAAAGAAAACTAATCAAGCTTGGTAACATCATCACATTTAAACGTAAATGACCTAAAAGTGTTTTTCTTTATATGCTATGCTAAATGACCACTTGTTTATGTTGTTTGCATATATGTTGCTTACTTACTTCCAAATTGTTGTTTACACTTGTTTGCTTGTATAATATAAGTGTCAATCTTGCCATGTCATTTATTCTCTTGTTTGTTGATTTCTAGTTTATGCACAATAGGACATTTGCTAGATTTTGTGTACTAAGTTGGAAAATTGTTTTACCAAACATAGACTTAGATCACTTCCTTTGCATAGGTTATACTAACATCTCTCATAACTTATGAAATGTCATAACTCACTTAGCAATGAGTACTAAGTAAATTAGTCAAGTACTTTGAAAAATGAAGGTTTTAAGGAGTGTTTGGTACAAGAACAAAAACAATGATGTATGATGTATTTTATGTATGTTCACTTTCTAGGATGATAACTAAACTTTAAACAATCATGTGAACTAACTTTGCCATGCAGGGGGATAACATTTTGATGTTATCAAATTTTCACCATTTTCACTATTTAGTGAAAATCGCTAGCCCCTACTTGAAATACATGCTCCCATGTGTTTATATATGTGTTATTGCTTGTTCTTAACCAGAAATAATTATCTCCATATGTTTTAAGAAAAATTTCAGGATTCGGAAAAGTCCCCGGGTTAAAAAACTCTCGTGAACTTTTCGCACAACCGGCTCATTTGACGGACCCAAAAAATTGGTTCCGTCCGTTATAAATTTTGGTGTCGCCATATTATCGCCGGACAGCGGTCGAACCATAAATTGGGTTCCGTCGTGTAAATTTTTGGTGCGTGGCCTTGCTGGTAGTTCTGAATTTTACTAAATCCGCACTCTAATTTACTAAATTTTGTTTCTAGGATAGTTGTTACTGCTTTTCATTTATATTAGGACTAGTTTAACTTACCTAGACCAATAGGATATTCATTACCCACAAAAACTCAAAAATTCACAAAATCCACCCAAGGAACCCTTTCCTATAAATGAAGGAACCCTAAATTTGGTTCCTTGCAATCCGTGGATGTCTGACTTCTAAGATTTTTCATTGATTGAAGTCCATTTACTGCATATCTTTCATATCTCACTCAACAAATCCTCAATGAATTGACTTAGCATGTTTGTCATGCTCTTAAACACTTCCATCTCATTAGAAGCCACCATCTTTGTATGGATTAACATCAAATCAAACACATTTCTCCATGAATCCTTAGTTCCATAAATTAACACATTTAGGATGGTCATTTTCACACCTTCACTATTACTTCTTCTTAAGCTTAGCATTTCTTAAAGCAAAGTCAAAATAACTAAATCCTCAACCTCAAACAAGCTACTTAAGATAACCACTAGGATTAGCGTTCGATCTTGTTACTTCGTTAACTTGAACTCTTCACCTCTCAACATCTCATCACCCATTCAAGATGAGAACTTTCTAAACTTAAGTACTCCAACTCCACCACCAAAATCACCTACCATTATGACTACTTCACAACCATCCAAAAACACCTTCACTACCAAAGTCTCCAAAACTTGTACTTATTAAACTTTGTGCAACACCACCAACATCTCCTCACCCGTTTGCGGATGACTTAGATGACTTGCCACCGAGACTAACAAATCTGGACTCATTATTTGCAAAGATATCATACACAAGTCTAACATATGACTATAGATATTGTTTTGTATCTACATGTTTTGCCTCACTTGGTTAAGATGAAAATAATGCGTCATCCTCCAAGACGTTAAGGATTTACATCGATTCATAACTCACACATATGTTAAAGATGTTTTATCAAGTCTTGATATCCTTAAGTACAATCTAAGCTTTATAATCTCAACAAGGTAGGATTGACAACTTAAGTATTTCATTCGAAATATTCAAGTATATGCGACTTACGATTGTAGTCATTAAAAGTCATATCCGAAAAATCAACACCCAAGTATTTTAACAACACATGTTAAAACACTAATCCTAAAATGAATCAAACACTTATCCTATCTCAACTAGAACGCTTATCCAAAACGAACAACCTTCGTGGCACTTATCCCTCTTCGACACCTACTATCCCTCTTTGACACCTACTATGGCACTTATCCCACTTTGACACCTTCGGTGGCATTTGTCATAACACTCTCACAATCAATAAAGAAAATGTCAATAGGCCTTCATCCTTTAACATCTACCACTTAAGCGCACTTGTTCTTTCACCATTATCTCATCACGTTCACCTCTGCGATATATCTCACAAACATGACCAAAACTTCAAGCACTTCACCCGCTAGTTGTACCAACCAATGAACCATAAGAATTAGTATCCGTACTTGTTGTGTTCAACATCTATGGAAAAATAATCAACCTAAGTACTCCCATAGCACAACAAACCTCTACCTCACCACATCCTTATTTAGACACACTAGAAGACCTACCACCTAGATCAACCAATCCACCATCCTTACCATCATTTTAATTCGTTGAGTGCATTGTTCAAATATCTCTTGTGTTCAACACTCATACTTTGAGTCACATGCATGTTGAACAAACTCAACCATACTTTCCACCTATAAGGACTTAGATTATTCATTATGGCTAGAACCTCAACTATCAAATGAGCATGATGCTCCTGGTAACTTTTGTCAAATTCCACTAGGTATAAGTAGTACTACCTTCACAAATTATCAAAGTATTAGTAACACTTTGTCGTTAAAATCCACATAAATTTCGTTAAACCTTAAATCAACATTTTAATAACATATGTTAAAATGCTATCTCAAAGCCAACATCATACACCCCGAGCAACAATGACTCTTGAGGAGTATACATAAGAAACTCGAGTGAATTCCTCTTGTCATCATCTAGTGAATATAATCTTGAGACCAAGTATATTTAAGATAGGACTATCCGATTCAAACACTTTGGCTTCATATCTTCATTTAGGAAAACATGATGTTTTGAAAAACATTATGCCTAAGAAATCATGCGTTAAGTTTTCATCTTGTTAAAAGGATATTGTATATCCTATGCATCATTGTCTCATTGCAACATAAATGGTTGTGTTACAAGAGATTTTATTACACCTCATTGGCTAAATGATCTTGAAACAAACATCTACAAGTCTATGAACTAGCATATCCAATTCATCTTGTCATACTTATTTTCATAAGCATGATAACTTTATCCCATGGGATAATCTCATTTGTTGAAAGATACTATTTGTATCTATTTCCTTTCAAGCGTACATTATAACCTAACCTTTCTCAAACCTTGTGCACATCCAAGGTTAAAACTACACATCTCTAGAGCATACACAAGATCTATTGAAGTTGGTAACCTTATTTAGATTCTTGTTAAATAAAATTCCAAAGAGCTTTCTTGAGAACGTTCTTAGTTTAACATATTCCATTCCCTAGTCTTAGATGATCAAATCACATTTAAAGTACACACTTCAACTCAACATAAAAGATGTCATCCATTAGATCATACAATTAGCAATGTAATTTGACCAACCTTAGATTCTAAACACAAGATTAAAACATATTGTTTATCAAACACACCATTGTTAAAATTCATGTGTATAACATGACGTCTTCATCACCTTAGTTATATTGCATATTAGTTAAGTCACATTAAGCCAAGTATTGGTAAACTATCATCTTTTATACACTTTAATATGAAAAAGTAGGAGTTCCCATCTTTCTAACATGAGAATGACTACTGGAGAACCTATTGCACTAGAAACTCAATTTGATCTAACGGTTGAATTGCTTCCAGGAGAGAAGTTGGGTATGTGGAATCACCCGTAAAAATGGTCGTGTTTAGCCTTAATTGAGCACCGCTAGTAATAGTCTCATATTCATTCTCCAACTTGAAAAATCTATTTTCCTATACTTGCCTAAAGTAAGTGTTAAAATAGTGATAGTTTGCCTCGCCTTAGGAATACCAATCAAACAAGTAGAGGATATAAATTTTCCTCTTTTAAGTTTATTTAAACCACTTGCATTACATATACATGTGTTGATTACATGTTCTTGTTTAAAATGATCAATTGTCTTGATATTTTCTTGGTGTTTGATATCTACTTGATTAATTGTCAAATGTATAAACCCTAGAAAGTTTTTTTGTGTTTATGATGCTTTATGCTACTTTATGTTAAGCGTAAACATGATTTGCATGATATTTATAGTTAAAGCAATTATGTCCCTTGTATGATGTTTCGCATGATTAACTTGTTACTTGTGAACTCATCATATGTCATTTTGTTATTAATGTATTCATGTTTGAAAGCTATTGTCTTTTGTTTACATTCCTTAAATCTATGCATAAGATGGTATAAATGATACATGCTCCTAAATGTTATAATTTAAACATGGCTTGCATGAATCTCCATCTTGCTTCTTTTTGCTTCTTTGTCACCCTATTTACTTGCTACGTGTGCACTTATAATTTGTCAAAGTGATTTTGGTATGATAAACTTTTAGAAGTCTCTTTATCCTACAATATAATCATATAAATTGTCATACTTACTTATAGCTAAGTATACTTAAATATCTAAAACTAACGACAAAACAATCTAAAAATAAAATGTCTTGAATAATGTCACATTCTTTCATAATATGATTGTTTGTCTTGATGCTACCTTTTTGTGTGGTGATTTTTTTTTCTTGTTTACTAAGTGCAATGTGTTGTTTTTGCTTATATAAGATGTTATCATTTGATTTCTATCATGTTAAAATCTTTTGTCTCTAACAAATTTGTTTTGTAGGTTGATAACAAATTATTTGTTATCTCATTTAGTTCTAACTTTTATATGCTCATTTCGCATAATCTCCTTTATTGATACGTAGATTAGTAATATGCTTTATGGGACCCCTACACTTGCATATAGTTTTAAAGCATATAGAATTAAGTTTTAGAGGCTTGGCTTTTCATATCTTTCAACCGACCTCTTTCCAAATCTCATTATTACTTCCGCTTTACAAAAATTGCCTCCACCACTATTTAGCTACAACAATACTCTAATTACATCACCCTCTCCGCCTCCTATGAGGAAACTACATGCCTCGTCATACGATCATCTCGTATTAATCGAGAAGAGGTACGTGACTTTAAAGATGAAGTTCATTGTATGCTAACCATCATGCATAAAAACATCACTAAGCTCATCTTTTTCATTAACCCGAATAACCTCCTAAACACTTTGTTGTCATTCCTTATTTGATACATTACACATTATGTTGAATGTCCACCAATTAAGGGGGAGAGAAATCCATTTACATAATTATCTTTTGTCAAAATTTTATGTCTCTTACACCCTAAAATACCAACACATAGGTAAACACCACTTAGCTAAAATCGGTTCATGAAACCACAACTAGTTCAACCTTTTTAACCTTATATCACAAGTTTGCACCAATACCTCATCAAGTGAAAAACACATCATGTGTTTTACAAACTTCTGTATCTCCACAATCAACGAATCTAGGATTTTCCTTAAACTAGCATCTTACAACTTCACTATCTAGAATACCATCATAGGATCTTATCCTTTTCTCGCTTGACACACATCATGCATGTCATTGTCAGTGCAAACGATATATTAATCAAAACCGCCATTCCCAAAACTTTTTCAACACGTTGGTTTATCCAACTCTTTCTCATATGATGCCATTCTCATCCTCATATAGGTACTCATTATTATTGTCTTCACTTCTTTTCAATGTCATAATCATCCATGTCGGTCAAAACCATGTTAATACTATCTTTCCCGTTGTCACCTAGAATAGGTCATTTTTTATAATTCATGTCAATCAATGAACAAATTTATCTTCATGCTATCACTTTTATATTTATGCATTTTCTTTAGATAGAACGCATTATTGATTACTCTTGGGTTGAAGCATATAATAACTTGTTCAAAACAATAGGTTGCTAGCATCAATAAATCATTCAAATCATAACCCTTATACATCATTAAAATACAATTTCCATTCATAATTTTTCTTCCTCCTAGTCTTGGTTACTTGACATTATGAAAGGATTGCATGAGTCCATTTTTTTATATTTGCTATACATACGAGTTTCTAACTCTTTAATAGTTTTCTACGTTATCACCACCACCTTCCATCACCACTTTCACTAATCATCTCCACAATGGATTAGCGAAATCTTACTATTATAAATCTTGAGTCATCTACCGAGTTATCACCACATGAATCCTACTAGTAAACCGACACCAACACTAGCACCACTAGTTCTAACTCTTTATATTCCAACCTCGGTTCATATCTTGTTTCTAGGCACTATTTTGTAGGCTCTTATCATATTATATTCTAGTTTTTCTTATGATTGTAATTAGGAGACTACACTTCATGAGATCTTTGATTATATCATTTATATATCACATATATACATCTTATTTTTCTTCGTCAAAAAGATAAAATATTTGCACTAATTTTTTTATTGTAGGTTCATTATCATATACACTAGATTGTATATAACTTACTCATCTAAGGATGAAGTTTGTATCAATTATTTTTCTTATTTTAGGTGCTTCTTGACACCCTCGAACAAGGGAGAATATCATTTAAGCACTCATATTGCATCGTCTATACACTTGGTTGTATATGACATATTTGTCTAAAGACAAAGCTTCTATTATACTAATATTTATTTTGTAGGTTCATCTTGATGCCCTAGAACAAGGGGGAACTTCCGTCAAGCATTCATTGAATGCATCTTATACACACTTTGTTGTATATCATGAATATAGTTTTGCACTAATATTTGTTTTGTAGATTTTTAATCATACCCTGACGACTCAAACAAGGGGGATCAACCGTCAAGGGGGAGCATGCACGCATACATCATCATTCTCACTTTTCAACAAGCCTTTGTGCTTCGATAAAAAATTATAGAAAATAGGCTAACATTGCTACGCATTTGTCTTTATCATATATTTCTCATAATTTTTGTTGCATAAAACTAACCTTGATGTAGGTTAAGCCTCTTAATTTGATCCATGGATCCGCTACCAAACAAGGGACGGATTGGATTAAACGATTTAACTTCACTAAGGATGATACAAGCTCGCCTTTTTGGGGAGAAATAAAGTTAAACTCCAAGGACACACCCTTTTTGTTTCAACAAAAGGGGGAGAAGAGCGTAAACGGAGAAGGTAATGTAAAGGTAGTAAGCATACAAGTAACTTTTTATATTTTACTATCCATTACGTTTACATATCTTTGTCATCATCAAAAAGGGAGAGATTGTTAGTGCAAATATTACGATATTTAATCTATACAGTCTCGTTTGTTTTGATTGATGACAAACATGTAACTTGTAATATATAAAGTAAAATGTACAAGTTACTCGTAATCACATTTTGTCTCAACATACATTCAACACCTCTCGATGTCTCAAGTCCTCGTATGTTACAACACAGGTTCGTACATGTTTGTTATGTGGCGTTATGATCAAACCCATTAACAAATCATTTAGAATGTTTAAAATACGTATAGAGTCATTAAGTATTTTAATAGGTTGACCATTCTATTTCGAACCTCATTTTACATTTTGCATTCACAAGTATTTTATACAAATACATCTTTTGTAAAATGTCTAACAAATATATACTTTTATTTGTACAAGTAAACTAACTATAATATTCATACAAGTACTAAAGTTTACTTACACTTGATAAAATACATTTTATTTTGACAAGCACTTAACTAGATACTTTATTTTATAAAAGGCAACTAGACTTTTTATCAACTAGTCACATAATACATTTTACAAGTTTATTTTCATGAACATTTTAATCTAAATGAAAATACATTTTTACATCACTTCATGCATCATCATATCTTTAGAAGATTTGGTCAATATTTGGTTAGATTTGCAAGATCTTGAAAGATATTCTAAGATATCAAATCTAATAAATTATTATTTTTTAGATTACATTTTTGGCTATAAATAGAGCCCATTGTTTTCTCATTTTCCTCATCCCTTCCAACACACATTTTCTCTATCTTTCTTTCATCTATTAGATCTCTAGATAACCATGTAGTAACATACATTAATCACCCTCATCATCACATGATCATAATGCTTCTAACATTCATCTTTGTTGTAAGCATACTTTACATTTTGATCAACCAAGGAAAGCTTGGAGATCTAGCCATCCTCATTCACCAAAGCATATCAACATATGAAGATTCAAGATCTCTTGATATCCTTATTGATTGAAGACTTCTTATTTAAGAAGATCATTTAGATTAGTCATTTATATCCATTAGACATTTATGTCATATCATTGTAAACATTATTGCATCATCACAACACTTTCACCAAACTAGATTAGATGGGTTATGTGTTTGTACCATAAAACACAAGGTTTGTTATGTTGGCCCATAAAACATAACGGGAGTGGTTGTACCTGGAAAGAACTCGACATCTAGTTTGGTGTCGGAAATATTGTATAAGCAACGTTAGGTTGGTTCTACCTCGAACTAGAACCCGGTATTTAGCTTTGTACCGGAAAAAGTGTAAGCGACGATTGTAAGGTTTTCTCCGCCGAGAAAGGAGCTTATTGATTTAGTGAAGTAACTCTCGAGTTGGGTACTCGGAGAGTGGAGTAGGGCGGAGAGGAGATCCGTACCGAACCACTATAAATCCTCGTGTTAGGTTTGCACTTTCCTTTCTTTATCTCTTTACTTTTATAATTGCTTGTGATGTCGTTTGATGTTGATGCTTGTGTGACAACTTGGTTTACTATGCTTTATATTAGTCACAAACAATAATTGGTACTTTCATATTATAACAAGCTTCATAAGTGATTTGATACAAAAGATCTAACATCTTTAAACGGTAACATATTCACCCCCCTCTACGTTTTCAAAATGGAGCACGATCCATGTATCAAATTACCATTGAAGCGAAATATAATATGAAAAATGTTTTGCTAATTATACTTAAAAATTTTGTTGGTAAATGTTTAGACAAGTCACATTAGTAAAAATAATAAAAAAAATATGTGTATTATATTTTTTTCTATCAAATCAAGTGAGTCTTACACTTTTTCGCTATGAGTAAGTACATTTTTTAACTTTCTGTGAAGACCACGAATTGGGCGGAACTAAAAAAAGGGTTCCTTCCTTGTAAATTTTTGGTTCTTTGGTCTGCACAGTATGCAGTTTTTTGGCCACGTCATATGACACGTGTCGCCACCCACCCCCCACCCCCACCAAAACAAAATTTCCGGCCAATTTTTTTTTTTTTTTTTTCCCAAAAATTTTCCGCCTAATTTGTTTTACCGCATCACTGTTATAAAAGTTACTGCATCACAAGCAGTAGATTCCTTTAAACTAGCAGCAGATCCAACAACAATTTCAATTGTACTACCAGCAGATGCACCAAAGTTACTGCATCACAATTATTATTGTGATGTAGTAACTTTATAACTAGCAACGAGATCCGCAGCAGCTTTCAAGTGTACTAGCAGCTGATGCACCAAAGTTATTGCATCACAATTATTATTGTGATGCAGTAACTTTATAACTAGCAGTTTCAAGTGTACTAGCAACAGATGCACCAAAGTTACTACATCACAATTATTATCAAGGTTGTAAAAATCGCTAGGCGCTAGTGAGGCAGTCGGGTAGGGCCTAGTGATTAATCGGTTAGGCGGTGATTAATTGGGGATTAATCGGATTGGAATTTTTATGCACAAAATTTTAATTTTAGATATTATATTGTATTATATGTATGAGATAAGCATAGTGCATCAAAGTTCAAATATTTCAAGTGCTTAATTATAAACATAATGCATAATTCTTCAAAGTTCAAAGTCAAACATAGCTATTACTCGGTTTGTTAACAATTTTTAAGCGATCTTTGACCAATTAATTGGTTTGTTGACCGATTTTTAAGCGATTTTGTCTGATTTTTAAGCAATTTTGTTGACTGATTTTTAAGCAATTTTGTTCGATTAATCCAATTAGACCGATTAATCGGTTTGTTTACCGATTTTTAAGCGATCTTTGACCAAACCGAGTAAATAGGCCGATTATGATAAATCAAGATGTTTAGTGAGCGATCAACGATTATGCGGGGATTAATCGGAGCTGGACCGATTTTACAACAAAATTATTATTGTGATGCAAGAACTTTATAACTAACACAGATCCAGCAGCGGTTTCTAGTGTACTAGCGGCAGATGCACCAAAGTTGCATCACAATTATTATTGTGATGCGGAACTTTATAACTAGCAGATCAGCGGTAGCTTTCAAGTGTACTAGCAGCAGATGCACCAAAATTACTGCATCACAATTATTATTGTGATGTAGTAACTTTATAACTGTGATGCAGTAATAATTTTTGGCGAGAAAAAAAACTTTTGCCCAAAAAAATTTTTTTGGCGGGAATTTTTTCACGAGGGGTGGTGATGTGGCATGGTGATATGGCAAGAGGTGACACATGTCACCGCCACAATCCTTCCTACACTTTTCATTATAAGGACCCTTCTCATAATATCCCATATATATATATATATATATATATATATATATATATATATATATATATGTGTGTGTGTGTGTGTGTGTGTGTGTGTGTGTGTGTTAGAGTCAAATGCTTGTATCAAGTCACAATGGATGTTTTGCAGTAATTTTCCAGGCCTTTAAAGAAGTAATTTTTCCAAAATGTTTTCCAGAAAATGACTCTGACTCATTCTGTCAGGACAACCTAACGACATCGAAAGTAATACCCGATGGCGCCAGGCAATGTAGAAACAGTTTCTAGAGTTTCGTTTTCTGTCTAATCTGTAATTTTTGAAAATTTTTGGAATTCTTAATTTTCCAAAAATCTACAAACATCTATTTTACAAGCATTATATCTTACTTGCTTTCTAGTGTAGTTTAGTTTTATATAGTTTTTACCGCCGATTTTACGCGAGGTTTCGTCTCCATTTTCTTAGAATTTGCAGGTTATATTGGACAAGAAGATGAAGTGCAAGATGGAAGAAACACTTATTACTTACTCATTTTTCTTGGAGGAGGATTTAACCGCGATTCTACACATATCCTACCGAGATAATCAGGGGAGTATTAGTTTCTATCTTTTATTTTACCTTTCTCTATCATTACTTTGATACTTTCGGAGAACATTTAGGACAATTTTCAGTTTAAGTGTAAGGAGGAAGAATAAACGGGAACTTATAAACTATTCACTCACTTGATTTTTGCCATGTCCATAGTAATTTGTGTAATAAACTATGAGAAATATTTGTTAGGGTAATTTTAGCACCAAATTTTTAATTTTTTATGACACATATGAGTAAAACTTTAGTCTCAATAAAGCGTCTCATGGATAGGAGTTATATGACTAGCACAAAAACCGTTTACCACTCAAATTTCACCAAAAAAATATGAGGTTCGCCCCTAGATATTTAAGAATAAAGCATCCATCTTTAATGCTTATTGAGTGTACCTGTAGTACAATAGATTATAGAACTTGTTTTTGTGATACATTCCGATATTGCTAATAAGACTACATTCGTATAGTTAGGTTTAACTAAATGATAAGAGGCATTAGGATAACCCCTGTTTGAAACCTGTAAGTTATATATAGGGCTGAGCAATCCCGACCGACTCCCGATTCCCACCGACACCGACCGACACAAACCGACTTTAACTCAAGTCGGTACTCGGTTTGGGGTTTCAGTCTTTTCGGGACTCGGGTCGGGTCGGGAGTCGGGATAACACAAAGAAAACCATACAAACTAGACTCGGGTCGGGATTCGGAATTACCTGAACTAGAATCGGGTCGAGATTCGGTTAGGATTTTTACGCCTTGTCAGTTTCGGGATGGGTCGGGACGGTTCGGTTTCGGCCCGATGCTCAACCCTATTTAATTACATCGACCACATCGGTTGAGTAATTTTCCAAAACCTTGTGATGTACTCATCTTTAGTACATGATACTCCTACTTAACCCCTCCGAGCGTATCTTTTCACGGTTCTCGTGATGTTTCAGTTCCTGGAATATCAATGAAGAGCATTGTTTACAATCCACCACAAATGTTACACCCAAATCGCCTTAGCCCACCTTGTATGCTCTCATCTTTAGTTCATTATTGTAACTATTGTTTAACCTTTAGTTCAATTATCTAGTTACTTGCATGGTTGCTAAGTCGAGTCATATCCTTTGTACACAGTTTTGGGACGATTGGGACTCATGGTTTAAGTAGTATTTTATGGAGTAACGGGAAGGGACATTAAATTCAAATTCCATTTATCTATATAATTAATTACTCCAAGTGTTTTGATCTTTTCAATTCGGGTCAATGGTGTTAGAGAAATAAAAACTCAAGTGTAGGGATGCTCCTATAAATCCCTTTACATTGATGTTATCTTAGAGGATGGTAAGGTAAAAGTGTATGAAAAGATAAAGATAACATACAGACCACCATCCTACATCTATCTTTATGTTTATGTTTGTTTCATTTTGTTTTAAGTCATAATAAGTTAGTGTTAATAAGTCGAGCCTTGGCTTAGCAACGTCATATTTTACATGCATCTAACTTATATTTTTGACTTGCCACCACTAAAAGTTCCCCATATCCAACAAAACCCTTTTATTTCCTGCCCAAAGCCTAACATTATAACCCTTTGTAAAGACCTCTTTGATATTTATTCCTAGGTGCTTATGCCAAAGCGGTGGAGGTTTGATCTAATCTCAAGCTTATGGTAATCTATATGCTATGGCAGGTAGAGAGTGTTTATCTTCTATTTCCTTACATGTTATATTTCATATACACCCGAGCGATGAGAGAATCCAAACACCAATTGTGAGGTGTTAGTGTATAACTTTCATGCTTGTTATGACTATTGTGGCACTTGTATTTGTTGTAGATTATTTTAATTAATGCTAAATGACCCCTAACTCACAAATTGAATAGCCAAAAGGACATTTGCTTGAGGACAAGCAAATCTCAAGTGTAGGGATATTTGATAAGGATTTAAAACATAGATTTTTAGGGGGTCATTTAAGCCCTAAATAGTTACAATTTATATTCGTTACTGCATTTAAGCCCTAAATCGTTACATTTTATATCCGTTACTGCT
The DNA here is from genome assembly GCA_910596185.1 of Chrysanthemum makinoi. NCBI lineage: Eukaryota > Viridiplantae > Streptophyta > Magnoliopsida > Asterales > Asteraceae > Chrysanthemum > Chrysanthemum makinoi. Next base: position 56,339,677 of record OU343216.1, read on the forward strand.
TAAAATCGTTCCTTTTCACATTTTAGGTCATTTGGAAGCAAAATGCTGGAATGAAGCATTTTTGGACCAAAAGGAGCAAAAATATGAACAAAACGGCTAAGTCATGAAAACAAGGCTGAAAAAGTCTTCAAGATGGCGTCCCTACCTCAAGGGCGACGGCGTCAAGTTCGAACATGGTCCAAACTCTCTCAAGCGACGGCTAATTTCACTTTTGGATCCTAACAAGTGACGGCGTCACTTGTATTTCTACATGCTCGTCGCACTTACTTTCTACACTAGACGGCGTCAGCTACAACCCAGACGGCGTCACAAGCTCCAACGTGATGCCATCCCAGTGATGACTTGGCAAAGACGAAACGCTAATGGCGGTGATCAGACGGCGTCTCTAGCAAAAGGCGGCGTCGTCACAATTGTAAAATCTATATATAGACCTCGAATTTTCTGTATTTTGTGTGTTAATTTGGAGAGCAAACTCTAAAATGTTTGTAGTCTGACTTGGACAGTTCCTTAGGGTTCTAAATCCTCAATATTAATCAAAGATAAGTTTGTTTATCCATTATAACACCATGTTTGATCTTTATATGATTATTTGCTTGTGTTCTTGCTTCTCTATCATATGTAACTAAATTAATTAGTGTTTTCTTAGATCCAATGAAACCTAGTTATTAATTATTGTTAGGTTGTCTCTTGTTTAATTGGTTGTCATGCTAGATTAAGGAAAACTGGCTTCTTCCTTCATTGTTGTGAGCTTGAACATCCTAAATAGCGATTATCAGCCCTAGAGTACACTAGTAGGCTCCCGTTGTATTTATTGTGTGAGTTGTGGCTTGTAGATACTAGGATATTCGGGGGAGAAACCTCGGTACTTGGCGATCCCGAGTGTTCTAGAGGAGACTTATACACCCATAGAATTAGGGAATTTGGCACCGCCCTCTGACTAAAACATGAAATACAATGCACCAATTAAACAAGGATGTGACAATTCAACCGACCAATAAAAGATAACTATGGAGTAAGAAAATCTAAGTAAACACGTTTTAAATTATCATAAGAACTCTTCCTACAATCCATAGCTTTAATTTAATTAATTAGTTTAATTATTTTTAATTTATTTTGTTAATTAGTTTAATTGGTAAAATACAAAACCCCCACTCTTTAAACCCCGAGATTTAATTTGCTTTCTAAAAAATATAAAAAGACTAAAAAGAATCATCCTCACCCTTGCCTTTTCGTCATACATCTCGACTAACATCTCTTTTCTCTAGAGAACGAGCAACCCCCTGGGCTTACCCATACTACACTACAATGATTAGGTACACTGCCTAGTGGGTTGTAAAGCTTGCTCACGGAAAAGGAAGTTTTTCAACCCCGAACCACACATCAAAAGGCATATCATTAATCATGATGGAAAATGATAAGTTTTACCAGCATAGGTAACGAAGAAAAGATAGATTAAAGAAAGCTAAAAATAAAAAAATCTCACTTGATAGGAATCTAGTGAGTAGACCTAAACGAGATAGAAATCGAAACCTAGACCATTCCCCGGCAGCGGCGCCAAAAACTTGATGCGGATTATTGCAAAACATAAGAAGTTTTACAATCCTCCTAGGCAGAGTACCTAACCATTGTAGTGTCGTATAGGCAAGACACGGGGGATTGATCATCCTCTAGGGAAATAGTGAGTTAGGCTCGAAGTGTATAACATAATAAGTCTAAAGGTCGAGGGATGATTATTTTTGTTTTTTTATATTTTTAAGAAAGCAAGGTAAAATCTTAGGGTTTGAAAAGTTTGGTTTTTATAACTAATAAGTAAACTAAATTAAACTAATTATGCATAAAATTGGTGAACTCATATGATAGGTAAAAGCGTATTTACTTAGAATCTCAGTACTCTCTAGTTATCTCTTATTGATTAGTCGAATTGTCACTTCCTTGTTTTAATTAGAGCGTTGTATTCCTTAATATCAATCGATAAGGGTTGTCATTCCCTAACACAATGATTTGCACATTATCATTGTCCAAATATATGTGGAAGACATTATATTCGGATCGACTTGTCAAGAGTTATGTGATGATTTTCTAAAAATCATGCACGATTAGTTTGAAATGAGCATGATGGGCGAATTTAAATTTTTTTTAGGATTACAAATTAAACAAATGAAAGATGACATCATCTTTAACCAATCCAAATATATAAAAGAAATGCTTAAGAAATTTGTGCTAGAAGATTCTAAACCAATTAAGACTCCTATTTCGTTAGAAACTAAGCTTACTAAGAACGATGAGGAGAATCTGTGGATAGCACTAAACATAGAGGTATGACTGGTAGCTTACTCTATCTTACGACAAGTAGACCAGATATTTTGTTTAGCGTATGTCTTTGTTCTCGTTTTCAAGAAGATCCGAAAAACTCTCATCTTTAGGCCAAAACATATCTTTAGATACATTAAGGGCACTACACACTTAGGATTATAGTATCCCAAAGGAACGGGAATAGAACCCCTAATGTATGTCGATTCGGGTCACGCCAGAGATTATGTAGATAGGAAAAGTACTAGTGGTATATGTACTTTCGTCGGAGGTTATCTTAGATCATGGTTTTCCAAGAAGCAAACGGCTCTTGCCATTTCAACAACCGAAGCTGAATCTGTATTCCCAGGAAAAGCATGTTAACAAGCATTATGGATGAAACAAGCTCGCCGACTACGACATCAAGCTCAACGATATTCCCATCCTATGTGATAACAAAGGAGCAACTAATTTAAGTAAAAATATTGTTCAACACTCTCGAACCAAACACATAGAAATACGTCATCACTTTCTTTACGATAATGTCCAAAAGGGAAACATTTCTATAGAGAAAGTTTCTTCGGAAGATAACATCGCTGGCATACCAACTAAACCTTTAAAACGTGAACCATTTAATCTTCTTAGACTAGGATTAGGTCTAATGGAATAAACATCGTAAGGATTGACAACTTAAATGTTTCTTACAAAATAATTAAGTTTGACCTTCAATCACCAAAATGTCATATCCTAAATTTGATAAATAAACATTTTAACAACATATGTTAAAATGCAATCTCAAAGCTAACCTTACTAGACATGCACCTCGAATGACAATGCCACTTGAGGAGTATACACAATAAACTCGAGTGGAACCCTCTTATCCTCACCTAGTGAATATGCTCTCTTGAGACCGGGTATATTCACAGGCTACTAAGATTGGACTATCTGACTCAACCAAAAAATTTCAGGATCCCTTGATCTTACCTGACTTTACATAAAAAAAATAGTCAAAAATTAACTCTTTTATTCTTTTGACCACCTATAGCCGCATACCTCTTTGATTAGAAGGGAGGACCCCTTCAAAAGGATCCGTCGGATCTGTTGAACTGATATCAAAATATATCAGTAAGTTAACCTTACTGTCTGATTCGATTAGCAGCGAAGGGCAGTTTTAAATTTGTTTTCCCGATTAAGAATCAATCACTACTTGAGGACAAGTAATAATCAACCTTCCAGGGTCGTATTCCACGGCGAGATATGAATTGAAATTTACGTTTATGTTTTTCGTTTGATGCTTGATTATCGAATATTTGGTTTTTGATTTTATAAAAGATTTTAAAAACTATTTTATGATAATTAAAATTAAATAACAACTAATGACGAAATAAAATTAAACTAAGAATATGATAGTAAAAGCTATGCTTGTCAAGTGAGGTGAGAAGGTAAATAAGTGTGAACAATATATTAAGCTCTTGTAAATAATACCCTTCGAAATAAAATTATTTTCTCACAACGTTGGCTTATATTGAAAACAATCATTTTTCTCTTAGTAATAATCACTAGATTTAAATAAATAATAATTCCAACGGCTTTTTCCCGTTAAAACAATCAACTAATTATATCTAAAAATAATCCGAAAACTATTAATCAATAATCTTCGATACCCGTTTAAAAAATTATTTTCTCACAACGTTGGCTTATTTTGAAAACAATTCTTTATTTAGGTAAAATTACTAGATTTAATTAATTACCCTAACGGCTTTTGCCCGTCAAAACAACAAATTTCAATCCAAGTAACCGAAAATTATTAATCAACAATTTCTAAGTTTTTCACACTCAAATCCCATATCACTACTCACTTAACAAGCATATAAGAATCTACTCAATAAGCATAACTACTAAACAAAAAATAATAACCTCAACAATAATAAACATTTTATTAACGAAAATATAAAAGCGAAACGAGAAAGGCGAGAAAGTAGAACCCGATCTAATGAGACGAAAATAATAAACCACCCGATTTTATAAACTTGACAAATTGTAAAGTTTACTTCTTTTTAAGCATTAATACAACCAAATAATCAATAAAGTTTGTGACTTTATTAACTATTTAGCTTATTAAGACTAAAAAGCTATAAACTTTATAAATAAGCTAGCTTATAAAACCCATAAGCTCCTCGCCTTAGGTTGGAATGATAAGAAACTAAGAAAAGAACACAACTTTAACAAGAGTTAAGACAAATAATCTATAATATGGATCAAATAAGCTATGGAAAAGCTTATTGATTAAGAAAAACTAACAAAAGGTTAAAACTTTGAAACTAAAAATACTAGATCTAGAGTAATAAGCTAATGGAAAACTTTTATAAAAGAAAAGCTAATAAAAATAAAATCTTTATGTGTTTTTATAAAGTATTTAGTAAAATAAAGAGTAGATCTAAGATTATAAAAGCTTTTAAAACAAAGTAAATAAAGAGTGCTTAATAAATAGAGTAGATCTAAATAAGCCACAAAAAGCTAATAAGCTTTCATGACTTATTAGATAAGATAAGAAAAAGAAAAGAAAGAGATGAAAAAGAAGAATAAGCTAAAGACAAATAAGCCATAAAATAAATAAACTTCATTAATAATAAAAGAGTTGGTTACAAAATAAGCACTTCAAATAAGCTAAAAGAAATAAGCTATTACTACTCCTAATTATAAATCTACTCCTACTCCTAAAATTAAATAAAACTAATGTGTGTGAATTAATGTCTCGGTCAGATATTTATAGCCTCATGATTTGCTTTCTCGATCCTTCCGTCCAATCCTTCCTCGTATTCCTTTTTCTTGCTTGGCACGTGGGAGCTACTTGAATTGCAGAATATATCAATTGTAATTTGATTTGGCTTGGATACTTGGACTGACGCTCGGCCTCAAGAGATGGACAGATTTGATACAAAAGTTGGGTCTCGCTGGGCTTGGCTACTTTCCACTTGGGCTCGCTGGATATGCTACTAATTGATGAGCATGTAAAAAGAATAAATATTGCCATTAGTGGGATTAGAACCCAAGACTTCTTGCTTGACAAACATGCACCCAACCACTAGACCAAGAGCTCTTTTGTGTTAAGTCTTTTGCATTTAATTCTTTTTAATGCTCTTTTACTTGATCCAAATTTTAGCCATTATCTTTAAAAATATTATTCGTTCGAGCTCCGTTTGATCCTTCAATTTTTTTTTTCTCTTTGCCTCGATGCTCCACATAAAATAACCATTTGACTCGATTTTTCGTGCTCTTTCCAATGGTGTGCTCGGATAATTTTTATGACTTCGCTCAACTTCGAAAAACATGAAAATATCGTCGAAACTCATCCTAAAAATCACCGCTTTTTGCTTTGTTTTCAAACCCTTGTACCTGCAAGACATAATAACACATATCCAACATATTTGCAATATAATTTGACATATTTCATGGTTATGAGTATGATTTGGCATATTTTTAGATATAAAATGATGTGTGTTTTAGCACTCATCAAAATACCCCACACAAAAACCATTGCTGGTCCCACACGCAATGTTAATTACACACGTAGTGAAAGAAAATCTTTAAACCCCCTTAACTAATAATCCCTCACATCAAACAAGAACAGAAAGATGTTTATCAAGGGGTACAAAAATCTTTAGCTTTGAAAACGCCCCGCTTTAAACCATTTTATTTCATATATAGATATATCATTAAGCACTTTCCTTTTGTGTGACGGTTTGTTGAACTTTCATGTCAATCGATAACTCCCACATTTTTCAAAAGACATTTTTAGGATCACGGAGTAGGAAACACAACTCAGCGAGGAGTGACCATACGGATAGAATACATCGTCCCTGATTTTTCACAAGCTCCCAAACTAAGCGTAAAATCGAAATCATTGTTAAATATGATTCTAGATGCTAACACTACCCATGCAAGTTACTTGTGTAATTACCGTTTGCTCCCATTTTCCTATTTTCCTCTATTTATTTTATTTTTGTGAGAAATGAATTTCTTCATATTTTCTCGTTTCGATAGGTTTAATCCGATAAAGATATGAAGCTAATTTCACTCGAAAATCATTGCATACAAGAATGAGGTCCACATCAAGGTCCTAATTTCACACGATTTAGGGAGAATATCCTTTTTATGGCGACCGAGACAACTCATCTACGAGTCCATAGACAGAGGCTTTATTTAGACATCTCCCGGATTCAAAGTTTGGCTTAACACTTATTTCAAAGACATTTGCATTTTTGCAACTTAGGCCCTTGGTCTTTTCAACCACTAACTCAATGGGATTACCGTTTTATCATAAGTCTTATTATGACTTTGGATTTTCCTCAACCTTTTTAGAAGTCCATGACAACGGGTACCGTCGGACATTGAAAACTTTTATGGCTTTGGATTTTTCAACTTTAATACATTTGGGCTTTATTTCATGTTAATTTTGTGCCAAACTCCGAATCCTACGGCTTTTATAACAATAGAAACAATAGCAAAGAACTATCGTGAATCGCTTGTCTATTACACCGCAACACCGACAGCATTCTCATGTGTACCCAACTCTCATGGGCAAGGATTCTCTAAAGAAGATAAAGAACTAACTATTGTCAAAAACTCGACATCTTTAATTATTATAAGACAGATATGGGGTGAAACAATTTTGTGGGAACAAAAAGCCATAAGTACCTTCGATGGGCTCTAAAGAGAACCAACTATTCCACGCTTAGCATCTAAACTCATAAGTAAATCTATCATTTCTCGATCTCCGCAAATTTAAAATCCCAAATAATGAGATCCGCGGATGCTTAGCCGATAATTAAATTATCTATGGTTAAGGGAACAAGCTAGGGCTCAACACGCCCGGTCAAGTCAGAATTCTATTCCTACCCTCACCAAATGAAAGTCAACAAGGTGTCAAAACATATATTAATTTAGCAAATGCTTCATCTAATGAAATCAAGTTATGCATATTTAAAGTCACTCAGGGAAACTTGAAAATCCTTGGCCTTGTGAGCTAGAATTCGCTTTTATAGCTTCTTGTCTAAGAGACTAGCAAACTTTTCAATCAAAAAGACTAGCAAAAGCTTCAAAAAATTTTGATTTTTTTGCATAAATCGATTAAAAACGGGGTTGCATGGGGACCATACAAAAGCAGAAAAAATCATATTTCGATAGAAATCCACCCCACACTTAAAACTTAACATTGTCCTCAATTTTAAAAATTACGGTGTTAATCCCACACTTAGAATTGAAAAAGGCGAATGTTTTAAAAATTCTAAGTGTGAAAGGTGAAAAATCATTTTTAATTATGACAAAGGGTTATCCCAAGATATAACATATAAATGATCGGAGACCGAGTATTGGAGGGTTTGAAAACAAGCACGGAGGTCTTCACGATCATAGGGATTTCTCAAGCAAAACGGTAACCTGCAAACACACATGGAAAGAAACAAAACCCCACACTAATCTACAACACACTTATTAGAAGAAAAATAAAGATAGATAGATAGATAACACGGGTTGCCTCCCGAGAAGCGCTTGTGTTTTTGTTAACCGAGTCGCTAGCTTGACTCGACCCCGAATTCATTTGTCCTTGGGGAAGCAAGTGTGGAATTCATCAATCATGAGAATTCGGGATCAAAAATTGTATCCCGATTCCAAGGAGTGAAGGATAGGAGAAGTCACATTATATGTGAGGAAGGGAAGAAAGGTTCTGATGATATACGTTTCAAGCTCAAATGACTCAATAGGAAGAAAGAGTTCATATTTGGATAGAGAATTTTGAAAAACATTTTGAGCACATTTTAAAACTCATTTTCCTTCCAACGAGTATCCCTGGTTTAAAAATTTTGTCTTCACAAGATGTCTCAATGGGATACTCGAAAGATAACTCATCAATAAGGGTAGAATCGCCATCACATGATGGAGGAGATGAGTCGAGTACAGAGGTGGGACAAGTGGTGTGCTCGAGAGCTAGCAATTTCCACCACTTCCGTATGGTCTCAGATCGACTCGCACATTTTATCAAAAGAGGGTTTACTCCGCAAAAGTATAGTCATCGTAAATTCAAAAAGTGGATTTGAGAAAATCCCGGAAGTAACCTCTAAATGTTATGAGAATCATCACAAAAGGTAAATCATACTCATCGTCGATATATCCTCGACTCACTTGGGATTGGGACAAGGTCCTCAACACTAGACGCATTTCGCTTTCGAAATAGTCCGAGATGCTCGTCCCCCATTATGAGAGAGTCCTCGGGATCCTCGTTGGGTAAGACGGATGTGATTGAAATAGACCGAGGGAGTTGAGAGATAACATCGTTCAATGGAATAGCACTCTTCTCGCCATAATCGCCGCCGTTACCAATCAAGTGCATCTTGCGAAGGCTAGCTTTTAGTTCTTCGAATAGTAATTCTTCCATAGTTTTATCGCGAGACGCCATAAGAATTAAAAACGAGAGGGTTGAGAAGATAGAATTATCGTTTTAGAGGATAAAGAAGATTATTTTAAATTTTTGAAAAAAAAAAGAAAAATATTTTTGGATTTTTTGGATTTTTTTTTGAATTTTTCAAAATTTTATTGTGATTTTTCCCCGGCAGCGGCGCCAAAAACTGATTCGATTAGCAGCGAAGGACAGTTTTAAATTTGTTTTCCCGATTAAGAATCAATCACTACTTGAGGACAAGTAATAATCAACCTTCCGGGGTCGTATTCCACGGCGAGATATGAATTGAAATTTACGTTTATGTTTTTCGTTTGATGCTTGATTATCGAATATTTGGTTTTTGATTTTATAAAAGATTTTAAAAACTATTTTATGATAATTAAAATTAAATAACAACTAATGACGAAATAAAATTAAACTAAGAATATGATAGTAAAAGCTATGCTTGTCAAGTGAGGTGAGAAGGTAAATAAGTGTGAACAATATATTAAGCTCTTGTAAATAATACCCTTCGAAATAAAATTATTTTCTCACAACGTTGGCTTATATTGAAAACAATCATTTTTCTCTTAGTAATAATCACTAGATTTAAATAAATAATAATTCCAACGGCTTTTGCCCGTTAAAACAATCAACTAATTATATCTAAAAATAATCCGAAAACTATTAATCAATAATCTTCGATACCCGTTTAAAAAATTATTTTCTCACAACGTTGGCTTATTTTGAAAACAATTCTTTATCTAGGTAAAATTACTAGATTTAATTAATTACCCTAACGGCTTTTGCCCGTCAAAACAACAAATTTCAATCCAAGTAACCGAAAATTATTAATCAACAATTTCTAAGTTTTTCACACTCAAATCCCATATCACTACTCACTTAACAAGCATATAAGAATCTACTCAATAAGCATAACTACTAAACAAACAATAATAACCTCAACAATAATAAACATTTTATTAACGAAAATATAAAAGCGAAACGAGAAAGGCGAGAAAGTAGAACCCGATCTAATGAGACGAAAATAATAAACCACCCGATTTTATAAACTTGACAAATTGTAAAGTTTACTTCTTTTTAAGCATTAATACAACCAAATAATCAATAAAGTTTGTGACTTTATTAACTATTTAGCTTATTAAGACTAAAAAGCTATAAACTTTATAAATAAGCTAGCTTATAAAACCCATAAGCTCCTCGCCTTAGGTTGGAATGATAAGAAACTAAGAAAAGAACACAACTTTAACAAGAGTTAAGACAAATAATCTATAATATGGATCAAATAAGCTATGGAAAAGCTTATTGATTAAGAAAAACTAACAAAAGGTTAAAACTTTGAAACTAAAAATACTAGATCTAGAGTAATAAGCTAATGGAAAACTTTTATAAAAGAAAAGCTAATAAAAATCAAATCTTTATGTGTTTTTATAAAGTATTTAGTAAAATAAAGAGTAGATCTAAGATTATAAAAGCTTTTAAAACAAAGTAAATAACGAGTGCTTAATAAATAGAGTAGATCTAAATAAGCCACAAAAAGCTAATAAGCTTTCATGACTTATTAGATAAGATAAGAAAAAGAAAAGAAAGAGATGAAAAAGAAGAATAAGCTAAAGACAAATAAGCCATAAAATAAATAAACTTCATTAATAATAAAAGAGTTGGTTACAAAATAAGCACTTCAAATAAGCTAAAAGAAATAAGCTATTACTACTCCTAATTATAAATCTACACCTACTCCTAAAATTAAATAAAACTAATGTGTGTGAATTAATGTCTCGGTCAGATATTTATAGCCTCATGATTTGCTTTCTCGATCCTTCCGTCCAATCCTTCCTCGTATTCCTTTTTCTTGCTTGGCACGTGGAGCTACTTGAATTGCGAATATATCAATTGTAATTTGATTTGGCTTGGATACTTGACCGACGTTGGGCCTCAAGAGATGGACAGATTTGATACAAAAGTTGGGTCTTGTCAGCTTGGCTACTTTCCACTTGGGCTCGCTGGATATGCTACTAATTGATGAGCATGTAAAAAGAATAAATATTGCCATTAGTGGGATTAGAACCCAAGACTTCTTGCTTGACAAACATGCACCCAACCACTAGACCAAGAGCTCTTTTGTGTTAAATCTTTTGCATTTAATTCTTTTTAATGCTCTTTTACTTGATCCAAATTTTAGCCATTATCTTTAAAAATATTATTCGTTCGAGCTCCGTTTGATCCTTCAATTTTTTTTTTCTCTTTGCCTCGATGCTCCACATAAAATAACCATTTGACTCGATTTTTCGTGCTCTTTCCAATGGTGTGCTCGGATAATTTTTGCGACTTCGTTCGAACTTCGAAAAACATGAAAATATCGTCGAAACTCATCCGAAAATCACCGTTTTTGCTTTGTTTTCAAACCCTTGTACCTGCAAGACATAATAACACATATCCAACATATTTGCAATATAATTTGACATATTTCATGGTTATTAGTCCGATTTGGCATATTTTTAGATATAAAATGATGTGTGTTTTGGCACTCATCACTGTCTTCATTTTTTTATACCCACTTTTCATTCCAAACACACACTAACAAAAACCAAACCACCAAAATAAAATTCAAATCAATCTCTAGGAATTTTCATCATTCATTCTCGGTTACTAACAACATTGTAAGTGCTTTCATTCCATTTTTTATCGATTATGAGTCTAGGGCTTCTATTTAGCACAAAACCCAACTTGGGGTTTTTGAATTTTTATGTATGTTTTTAGATTACATTTTCACAATAGATAACTAACTATTAGTTAGGAATTGCATCTTAGAATTAATAAAAATCAATTTTTTAAGAACACCCCAAGTCGAATTTTTGTGAAAATTTCTCTCGACTAGGACACTCATTAAAATCAATTTTTATGCATTGTTGATACAAGGTAGAAACATTTTTCATCATCATAGCACTTGTCTCTTGAATGCTAAAGAAAATACATAACTAATATGTCTCTGTGGGTACATTTAACCGAGCTACATCAAATTAGGAGTGTTAGGGTTATCTCATCGTTTGTTTATTTATTTATTCTTGAGTAGAGATAATCGCACCTCCACATAGTTTGCATATAGGCACTAGATAAACTTCACGATTTTCATTTTCATTGTATTACTCGTTTTATTATTAAAGCCACTTCGCTTTTCTCTAGGACCAAACATGCCTCATGCCATCACACTCGACTACCAAGACACTGGTGTCTACATACCACAACGCCATAGAACTAAAGGTATTTCTAGAGATGATAAAACAATCTATAAAAACCTTGAAAACCAATTCTTTCACGAAGGAAGAGTCATTCATCCCTCCTTTCTTGAACACACTAACATTCAACAAACTTTCTATGCAATCAACTTTGATTGCCTTCTTAACATAAATGAGCAAATTTTCCCCCGCTTTGTTCTTGAGTTCTATTTTAGCGTTAGGCTCTCTAGCGACGATAACGATTATTTGTCCGTTTGCTTCAAAGCAAATAGACATGATTATGCTCTTCCACTTCATGTCTTTGCTCATGCTCTCGAGCTCCCATACGAAGGAGCATGTGTATACTCGGATGAATGGTCTCTTGCGATCATTCTATCTAGTACCAAGGTTGATACACCATATGCTACCCCTTTGCTTCATTAGAAAATTGTTTGGGCTTACTTGTTTATGGAGAGAACATCTTACTCTTGAACCAAGCATTCAAGAGATGTCATCAGTAGAGGTCCATGAGCTCTTCCCACATTTCTAAAAGTGGGAACAAATTCTTTCATGAAAATGTCTTAAGTGTCATAGGAAACATAGATCATCCCAATGATTGCTTGTGTTATATGCTTTATTGCATGTGCACCCGTCAACCTTTCAACCATGCCTACTATGTCGCCAAAAGAATGGCAAGTATAACGACATTTGGCACCATGGTTCTTCCATATGGTATGCTTCTTACTCGTCTCTTTAAGCACATCTCACCAATCCCACTAAACAATAAGGGCATATCTATTGACTACACTCTTGCCGATCATGTCATGGTACCACTTAGTGATGAAATAGTCCGATGAATCTTTGTTGATGGCAAGCGTCCACAACCTCTTACCAACTCCTCTTCATCTTCAACAAATAGTGAAGAATATGGGCCTCAAAATTCTTGGCTTCCCCCTATTGACTACATCAATGCTCTTCCGGAAATTGAGAATCCATTGAAAGAATTCCTTAAAACAAAAGGAATGTTCAAGTGTTTTGGGAGGTATTTCAAGAATATTGGGAAGAAAATGGTCAAGGACTAAACTTTGTGTGTGGTTGTTTGATACAATTTGAATACTTTGATGATGACTATCTTTTTATGGTTGTAGGATGACAACTTAGGTCTATCTTAACTATCGTTTCTCACTAACACTTTGTTTTGTAGGTTGATAACATACTAATTGTTATCGTATCGTACTTGTGCATTTATATGCTTATTTTCCATCTTTTTTATCTCGTTATTGCTATTTCTTGTTTAGTGATATATTTTATGGGATCTTTGCACTTGCACATAAGTTTAGAGCATGTAGAAATAGGTTTTAGAGGATTGAAAGTGCATTTTGGGCATTATTTTGACCGCTGATATGATTTTGTTAACACAGACCTGCGGACCCTTTATCTTAAAGGGACGAACCCCTTCGAAAGGGTCCATCGGTTCCGAGGTTCTACTGAATGTAGATCAATAATGATTACGTATTATTTATTGCATTTACCACTTTTGCACTCCATTTCCATCCATTAGATTGACTAATAACTGATTTGACACACTTCTAAACACCTTCTAAATCATTATAATTTACAAATCTAAATGGATTCACATTTATGACTTGCACAATTACCATCAATCCATCACTCTATAAATTACCACTTCTTTTACCCATTTTCACCATTACTTAGCAAGCTTAACTCCTCTCCTTATCTTAGCCCCTACATCATCACCATGACAAAAACTTCTAGTGCTTCATCCAACACAAATATGAAACGCCAAACCATAAGGATGTGTGTCAAACCCTCAAGCTACAAAACCCAAATTAACATTGGCTCATCTAATGAGTCCTCACCAACTAAAGCCACTTCTCCACCCCAAGATCTTAACTTAACTTTGAATCTTAGCACTACTAATTCTCCTCCACCACAAGAACCAAGCAATACTTACTCACCACCATAAGCTACACCTAAGACTACAACACCACCACTAGCTACAAAACTACCACTAGCTCAATCACAAATACCTAGAGAACAAAAACCAATACCTAATGACATTGAGCCTTTGGAGCTCATTTTCACAACTCCACCCACTTCTCCTCATTCCATTCATGGATGACTTGGAAGAGTTACCACCTAGGACATCAAATCCTCCTCCACTACTAACTTTTGACACCGTCGAGCGCATTGCTCGCCAATCACCTAGACCAAGCTTTGATCTAAATCAAATGGAGGCAGAGCTACCATAACTACACTTTAACCAAAACCTAACCTTTCAAGACCTTGATTCATCTTTACGGATCAATGTTCCACCCGACCCAACCACTTACCATGCACATTATTGTGAGCACTGTGAAGGGACCCTCGTCATAGTTAATGAGTTTCGTGATGAGATGAGGTTCATTCTCTATCACATTCTTGAACGTTTAAACACCAAATCACACCCAAACTTTCCATAAACCTCGGTGTTGGAAAATATGTCAAGTTGTTTTTAGGATTTCCATCTTCTATTTCTAGACTCTTTCATTAGGACGTTTTCACTTGTAGTTGATTTTTCATTTTTTAAGACCTTTATTTATTTCTAGTTAATCATCTCATATATATGTTCCCACGTTGTGTTACTCTTTTCATGATGTAATTTTATAATATATGATGGATGTTTTTATTATTATATGTATTGGCTACTATTATTGCGAATGACTTATTATTTATGCTTGACTTGGTGTATGGTCATGTATATATTACTATCTCTATCATACTAACTTTTTTTGTAGCTTAAAAATCCATAGATCAATCTCTTGGTACCCTCATTAAGGGGGAGCATAGGCCAAAGGGGAGCTCATTAGCAAGGGCACGCTTGCATTTTTTTTCCGCGTCGCAACTCTTTTTGTTTTGACAAAAATAGGAGAAGAGTTTAAATCCATTTTAAAAACTTGTATATTTCTCATCTTTTCTTATCGCGTAAAAACGTTATTTATATTTCACGATCTCTCTAAGTTTTGTTAATGACAATTATAAACTTAGATTACGCAACGTTTAAAATAGACAAGTTTTAAAAAATAGTTTCAACTTTACATTTACATCACTAAGGTATGAATAAATGAATATCTATCATTTTGGTAATGATCAGATAAACACAACTTGCCTTTACAAGTAAATTTATACAAATGCATCATTCCTAAAAAGTCTACTTACAAATATACACTTTTATTTGTACAAGTAAACTAATCATATTTTTCATACAAACACTAAAAAGTTTACTTGCACACTTGACAAAACACATTTTGTTTTCTCAAGTACACAGCTAGACTTTTAGACATTTTATTTGACAATGCTTACTTACACTTTTAAATATACAAGTTTACTTTCCATTTTGAGAAAATCAAAAGTGTTTTTACTTAGTGCATGAGATCATCAAGAGTTGACTTTCTTGCATTGTCACATCAAGAATATTTCTAGATATAGAAAGATCCTAGGTAGATTTTGGAAAGATCTTGTTTTGATTTTGGAAAGATTTTCTAACAAAATCCAAGAGAAGATACATTGTCTGACCCCACGAATCCCTTCGTAAGGGTCCGTGGAATCCTTGGACTGTACAGTCTAATGGCTATACAGATTAGCCATGTGTGCACTCTTCAACTCATCATTTGCATTGAACATTCTATCGTACTTTCATTCTCAGTATATATTCATTACCACATTCATAAATATTTATTTTGGTGATTTGATAAGGATTTAAAAGTTACACTTTTGAGGGGTCATTTAAGCCTTTAATTGATCACTTTTGTATCCGTTACTACTTAATTTCGTTCCTTTTCACTTTTTAGGTCTCTTAAAGGCAAATTGCTGGAATGACACTTATTCGGATGAAAAGGAGCGAATATACGAATAAAATGCCCAAAGTCAAGAATCGAGACACTCAAGCTGCTGGAACTGAAGGGGACGACGTCACAGCTTAATAGCGACGCCGTCGCGACACACCTTGAGACGACTCAGAGAGCAAATTGCTATTTTACAAGTGACGGCATCAGGTTTAAAAGAGTAGGGCGTCACAACTTCGACGCCTAGATTTGGATCCCGGCGCCGAGAGGTTGAAGCCGATAATCCTCAAGCATAAGGTGACGCCGTCACAGAGTTGACGTGGCCAAGAAGAAAACCTAACGGTGGCGACCCGACGGTGTCACAATTAAAGAGTGACGCCGTCGCATATTGTAACTCTATATATAGAATTCAATTTTCAAGATTTTAGAGAGGTAGTTTTTGTGGAGTAAAACCTAAACCGAACCTAGGCTGTCTTGGGCAGTATCTTAGGGTTCCATACCCTATTTTACAACAAGATAAGTGATTTACTTCATTAATTCAATTATGTCTTCAATTGTTTGTGTGTATGCTTGCATGTTTTCCATGTCCGGCTAATTTACTTGTGTGTTTGCTTAGATCTATGAAACCTAGGTATAGAATATTGATTGGTTGTCTCTTATCTTAATTGTGATTGACCTAGTATTGCGATAGGTCATTCGTTGTGTTTTTAATGCTTGAGTAATCTTTGTGAACATTACTTTATAATTACCTAGAGTTATTGTAGTCTAAATATCCAAAGATAACCTTAGAGTTAGTTTATGAATCCTAGAGATTTCGTAGGCAATAACCTTAAGGTAGTCTCAACGAGTTAGGGAAAAACGCATACCCTACGACCTTAGAAGACACAACGTGTTAAGAATAAGGACGTGACAATTCAACCATCAATAGGAGATAACTAGGGAGTAATAGCATCTAAGTAAATACATTTTTAATCATCATAAGAGCACACAAAAATAGACATAGACTACGCTCACCTTAGATTAGATAATTAGATAAGTAGAGTAATTGGTAGAAATACCACCCCCCAAATCCAATACCCCGAGATTCGTACCTTTCCATTTTCTAAAAAAACATAAAAAAGATAAAATATAATCTTCCTCAACCCCAACCTTAACGTAGTAATTTCTCACTAGCATTCCTATTCCCCTAGAGAACGATATCAATTCCTGAGGCTTACCCTAATACTACACTACAACGATTAGGTTCACTGCCTAGGGTGTTGAAAAACTTGCTCGACTCGAAAAGGAAGTTCCTTTGACCCGAACGCGCGTGTATGCGCGAATCAAGTTTTACGGCCACGCCGGGAGTAGAATAGCTAGTTAGATTTCCACCTCGTTTAGGTTTCCTTGCTTGATTCCTATCAAGTAAGATTTTTTTCCCATTTTTAGCTTCCTCGTAGTCTATCCCCCTTCTTCATGACCTTTGTTAGTAACCCCATCACTTTTCATCATGGAAGGTGATAATCAACCACCATTTATCAACCCACCACCAAATCACCCGCCAAGAAGCTGTACTCTTGGTGAATACTCAAGACCAAGCCACCTAGGCTATAGAAACACCATTGAGCTTCCCGACCAAGCCTAAACTATGGCCCTTCGATCCGACACCATCCTGTTGGTGCAAAACGGATGCGCATTCCATAGACTTCATTCCGAAGATCCTAATCAGCATCTTAAGGATTTCCTTAAAATCGTCGATTCCATCGCCCTCGATGCTACTACTCGGGAGACCACGCGCTTGCGTCTCTTCCAATTCTCTACGGGACTCAGCTAGTAATTGGCTTGAGCGACTTCACGCCGGCTCCATCTCAAGTTGGGATGATCTCACC
Organism: Chrysanthemum makinoi; assembly: GCA_910596185.1. NCBI lineage: Eukaryota > Viridiplantae > Streptophyta > Magnoliopsida > Asterales > Asteraceae > Chrysanthemum > Chrysanthemum makinoi. The sequence continues at coordinate 56,357,351 of OU343216.1, forward strand.
TCTCGTTTCCTTGCTCAATTTTTCCCACCAGGGAAACTACTAAACTTAGGAATGAAATCTTGATGTTCCAACAACGTCAAGGCGAATCTCTCTACGAAGCATTGACTCGATTCAAGGACCTACTCCATAGAGTCCCTCATCACGGCATTGATCTTTAGCTTCAAGTCTAACTCTTTTATGATCATGTCAGTCCCTCCCTCCGACAAACCATTGATTACGCCGCCGGTGGAAGGCTAAGTAATCTCAATGCTGAAGCATGTTGGGAGGTCATCGAAGACCTAGCTCAATATGAAGAGGAAGGATGGGAAATTCCAGTAGTCCAGGAAAACGGGCTAAATTCCCAAGCACAAGCGTTTATGAGTATGGAGGTACAAGTGAATGAGTTAATGGAAGCAACCACCCATGCTTATAAGCATGTGAATGCCGTCAAGGAATTTTTGCTCCCAAGAAAATCCCGGCAAGATGAATTCGAGGACATAATATTGACATTTGTCTACAAGCAAGAAAAGGAAATAAAACGCCTCGAAGCCCAAATGCGGAAAACTCACGACAATTTCTTGAGACTGGCTAACAACTTCATACTGAAAATGTGTGAAGAAATCGAAAAGAACAATGTACCTAAAATGATAGAAAAGGTATACGCCATACCGGTGCACGTTGGGATGACTCCCAAACCCTCTCCAATTCCATTAAGTAGGGCAACCCCCTTCATGGAATCATATCTTTGTTTGAATTCTTGCCTCAACACTCCCTGTTTGTTTTCTAGGAACATTTTTATTGGAAAGGTGCACGTGTCACTTCCCGACTTCCCAAATGTTAGGAAAAGTTCTTTCGGTTTTAAACCAGGATCAAAAAATCCTCATCCCCAATATTTTGGTGTTTCTAGAATCATAAGTGAAAGACAATTTGACATATGCGTTGCTTACCGTCGTGGAGATTGTGGGTGGATTGACAAAATAAATCTTAAAATAAAAACCAAAATCTTTGTCAAAAATAGCAATCAGATTTTTTATCCGGGCGGATTAACAAAAACATTTTCTTTGCAAAAATTGGAGCGCCACCGTCTGCGTAAAGAGTGACGCCGTCACTAAGCCAGATCAGACGGATAAAAACACCAACCGTCCCTTTCATTCTCTACCCTACACATTCTATCCTCCCCACATCAAACCACTACGTTTTCTCCACACCAAATTCACTGTTTTGCTGCGTCAATCTCCACAAGGTAAGTAATATACATCGATATTTTTCTAGTCAATTACTCTATTCCATGCTCAATTTTGATTTCCTTTTTTGATTGTACAATAGATTGCACTACCAGGCTTCGATGATGATCAATGGTATGAGGGGTGTATGTTCCAGCCAAAACTTGTCTTTGACCTGAGAATAAGAAATACGAAGATACTACGTTAAGTGATTACGCAGGGGTAGGACCCTGCGAACCACCTCCGGTGTGAGAGTATGTATGAGTTATGGTTGTATAAGTGTGTGTAAGTAAAGAGATGAGTGTGAAATGAGCATACCATAATCCATTGCCCGTCCAACCTATTTATAGTGGATGAAATAGGGTTGAGAGCACTTCTGCATGAATTTCGGAGATCATGGGGGTGTCCCATGATTGTGGGTAACCGCTAGGGTTTAGTGACCCACGTTCTCAGACTTGACGAGGAAGCCAAGAGAGAGAGGAAGATTGTGGGTTTGACCAAGTCAGGAGGTTCTCCTATCCAATGCTTCTTCATCAGCCATACCTCGAAGGGCTTAGGGCTTCGAATGGCGAATTCCCCTGAGGTAACCTTCGTGATAACGAATGGTTTGACGCCTATAGCTATTGTGGAATCCTAACTTGGGCCTTCGTAGATAAGGGCTTCGACACGTCTCGGAGGAGTGTCCTTCGAGTTACTCGGAGGGTACATCATCAAGCCCCCCATTCGAAAGTTATGTATATGAGCGAAGAGGCATTGCTTTCGACTTCATGCTTCGAAAAAAGTACCATCCTGCTTCTAATCATACTAGTTGGGAGATAACTATGCAACTAACTAAGCGCATTTAATGCTAATTAAACCATCCGGCTGCCCGCTACAGTGGTCACTTATTCCCATATTACCCGGAGACCAAAAGACTTTATTTGAAATCTAAAAAGTAGTTTGATGCGGATAAGAGTAAATAGGATGGACACGTGTGTGGTTTTAAAGACGGTAAAAAAGAGGGTATTTAAGGGGAAGTTGTTGAAACCCTAAAACACTTTTCACTCTCTCCGTCTTCTTTTACACGCAGTAAACCTTTTTTCAGCGCACACCATCTTCGAAAACAAAGGTAAATACTTCTCTTTTCTTGTAGTTTAAAAATAGAAACATGGATTCAAAGTTTATCATTAAACAACAAAAATATACATTATCTGCAAAAGAGTTACATGATCACTTAGCGGATTACCCAATCCCACTAGAGCACAAAGTGATGTTACCCAAGTCTAATCAGGGTATTTTTGATGCTCCTCAAGGTTTCGTAGGGCTATACACACATGCATTTAGCCATTCTAACCTTAGGATTCCTCTACACCCACTGATATTAGAGCTTATGCAATACTACAAGGTCCATATCTCTAGGTTTAACCCCTTTGGTTTAGTCAAACTGACCACATTCATAGTGATGTGTAAAGCATACGGCTATGAACCAACATTAAAGGTTTTAAGAGGATTTCTGAACTTGTATCCTGGGGGCAATTGGTTAACTTTAACAAAAAGGCTTGAATCGGATGTTCCAAACCTGTTTGGAAGGGTGTATACCAATATAACAGGTTGGAAAGGTAGCTTTTTCTATGTGTAAGACACTATTGTTCCCCCTAAGTATCCAGAGTTGTTGAATAAGGAAAATATGTTTGATATGAGGTGCGAAGGGATCCATGTTTTCAGCATTTGGCCAAATATCCTGTGGATGTGCAAGTGTTCCCCGAAGCCATCTTATACATGGCTGGGATTGCCCAGAGCTGGGAGGGGTCTCCCAATAATCCTGTTATCATATACCAAGGACAAAGTATGTTTATCTACTTCTATTTAAGTAGGACCAATGTAGCACTGATATTTATTTCTTCTTGTTTCTATTTTGCAGAGATGTCATTCAAAAACTTCATGTACCAAGATTTGGATGAAGATTTAAGCTTTATGCTGTGAGAAGGTGAAGAGTCTTATGGTGTTGGCTCTCCTTCGACATCTGTGAACAACAACGAGGTTGATGCTCCGAATCCAGAGCCCCTTGCATCAACACCCCCTCAAGCTGCGTTGGAGGGTCCGTCCCAATTTTTTGAGAATGTTGCTGACTCGGACGATCCGGCAGATGAGGATGTCCTAGTTATAGGTTCAACAGGGATAGCTGACAGATTGAAAAGTAGAAAAGGAACAGCAGCCAAGGCTGTTACGTCTACCAACAAAAGGAAGAATCCTCTCCCTGCCTCCGGATCAAGGGTTGTAAAGCAAAAGAGTGTTGAAGGCAGAAAGTTTGTGAAGTCAGCCTTCGAGTTACCATGATGAATCCATGGATGTTCATGGTAAGCAGTTTTTCCTTATGAAACATGTGAAGTGATAAGTGTCAAAATTAACTTAACCTTTATACATTGTATTGGTCGCAGGCCTTCCAGAGACGAAGGAGCTTCCCAATGCTTTGGCATGTCACCGAATTGTGGATCATGTTACCCCCTCCCCCTCAATGGAAAGGTTTGCTGGATAATATGTCCATTGAGAAGGTTTGTGATATTGATGCGTGCCAAACCGTCAAGTTTTATCACTCAAGCCGACCACTTGTGAATGGCCGACCGTAAGAAACTTAAAACGGTTCAAGCACGAATGCAATGAAGATCAGGGGAGTATAGTGTTTCCCCGGGTCGTTATGTCCCAGCGAGCTATGCAATGGATCACCCAACGTATAGTGATCGAGAAATTTGAACGGAAAATAGGATTTGATATGATTATAACTACAGAAAAAGCCAACAAATTACAGAGGCTTAAATGCAAATTAAAGGAAATTAAAAAGATAAAAAAATATTAAATAAACGCTATCACTACTTGCAAAATGATGTTTTTGTTTTTATGTTTTTATAAAACTGAATTAAAACTACGTAACGTACAAACAAAAACGTGAAACTTACACAATATAAATCCTAAAAATATGAAAATGATATTTTTACAAACCTAATGATAAAAGAAATTTTTTAGAAAAAGAAAATTAATTTTTTGAAACTAATTATCTAATTATTATTAATTAAAAACTATTTTTAACTATTAAATAATCACCTAAAATGCAAGAAAATAGGAAATGAAGCTAGAAAAATAAAATTATGACTTGGAAAAGTCTAAAATAAGAAAAGAGAATTTTAAAAACTATTTTTGTATTTTTCTGAATATTTTTCTATTTTCTAGGAATTAAAAACTATTAAAAACTAATTAAATTGCTTAAAAATACAAATTTAACTAAGAAAAATTTGGAAAAATATTTTTTTGGCTTTTTATATTTATCTTAACTTAAGAAAATTGAAAAATTATTTTTTTGACACTTTTCTTAATTAATTGTATTTAAAGCTAATTAAAAAGTGCTAAAAATTGATTTAAATGCAGAAAAATAGCAAACAAACTTAGAAAAATCTGAAAAATTCAAGATAAGCTTAAAATAATATTCTAAAGCTGAGAAAAATATAAAAAAAATAGGGGTTATGTGAAGGAAATTGAAGCTGCAGTAGAAACTGCTTATAAATAAGCACTTGGATAAGCCAAAAGAAGACCAATAAGCTCCAACTGTTTACAGAAGCTATAAACTGCTAAAATAACTCAAAATGAACTAAAATCAACAACTCCAAACCACTGAATTGCAAGTTGCTAAGACTTGGCTTATTTGAGCCTTTGTGCCAAACACAGGTTTAGGGAACCAAGTTTGAGCTTATGCACAAGCTTCAAAATAAGCTGAATATGAAAACCAGCAATTGGAACTTGGAGAAGACCTGGCCAAGAACCTTAAAACCAAAATCTAGACCTAGGTGAGCTCTATTGAGCTCTGTGCAAGAGCTACAAAAACTGCACAAGCCCTGTGCAGCTCAGTGCCCTGCACAGGGCATTTAATCCCATTTTGACAAGCTTATATGAAGCTTATAGAAAATTGACAAAATTATACAAAAATTATAACAATAAACTAGACCAGTTGAACTTTTAAAAGCCACAAGTTTCACTTGAAATGACCCAAGAATGAATCAATGAAAATTCATCTTAGATTGGCTCAAACCGATTTTCACCATTTTGACTTTTTTAACAAAACTGAAAAGTTGACCAACTTGAGATTTGATCTTGATTTATAAACTGAATAAGATGTAATGTGATGAAATTGAACTAATGCAAGCTAGACCTATGAATTTGGAACACAAAACAAACTTTTGAAATTGCAAAATCTCAACAGACAAGACTATAAGACAGATTAAAGGGAGATTTGACTTTTAAGATTCTAGGTTGCACTTTGATGACTGATATGGGCTCAAAGGAGCTAAACAAACATGAAACAACAGGTCTTACTTACTGGGCAAACCTCTGGTACAGTTTAAACATCAAATCCAAACACAACTTAAAACATTGATTTGCAATAAAAACTACTCAAACTACTGAACAAGGTGTAATAATGATCAAAATTAGTTCACTTAACCTAAAGACAACTAATTAAACAAGCCTAAACCTTTGGTAACCACAGATACACATTCAAGCACACTTATGCAAAATAGACTGAGATAAAAATGAAAATGCTACTCACAGATGTTCCAGCTGATATACAGGCTAAGACCAGATCCAAAATTACTCTAACCTAGTCTAATCTAACCCAAAATCCAGCTCTGCAACACCATTAACCATTTCCAAGTCCATTTGAACAAATTACTCTTCACAGTTGACTTTCATTGACCATGGAACAAAGTTGATTAAAATTGATGTATAAGTTTACAAAAAGCTTTAAATAGCTTAAATAAACTAGGTTGAGTTTAAAAATAAGCTTCTAAGAGCTTATGAATAAGAGTTGGAAACTGAGATTTACAACAGTTAACTGGAAACTTGGAATTTATATAAAAACTTGAATTGATATTCAAAAGCACACTTCAGTGATGTCTTAACTTAATTATGATACATAAAAACTGAAATTACAACATTTTGATTTAAACTAATACATTTATTTAAAAAACGACATTAAAGAAAATAAATAAAACTAGCTACTCTCTGGTTCTTGCTTCTTCATCCTCTCTTTATACACCAACTGTCTTCTCTCTCTCCTCTGATCACTTCCCAGCAATAATCAAGGCCATTGGATTAGTTGAGGAGTTTTTAGCCGTTGGATTGATTTTGGCGCCAAAGGACTAATTATGGACTTTTCACCAAAGGATAAAAGAAAATTTCTCAAAACTTTTGGACTTTTCACCAAAGGACTAATTATGACAATTTATGATTCCAAAAGGACCTTTGGTGATTTTTATTTTGAAATTATGTGCCTAGGGACTGATTTTGCCATTTTTTTGAAAGTCGGGGGACTGAAACTGCCAATTTTGCAAACTTAACTCATTTTTCATCTGATTTTGAACATTTTGCATCTGAAACATATAAAATGCAATTTTGGAATATTTTCAGTATTTTGATGCATTTCTGAGCATTTTTAGACGCTTTTCGCGTTCAGATTAACTAAAATGATGAGTATTTACACACTCATCAATCCCCCACACTAAACTATTGCTAGTCCCTAGCAATCTTTTGAGAAAAACTTAATGGATTTGAATCTCTTTATCAAAAGCCATTACTTCTGGAGTAGCCAAATGTTTCAGTTCAAGCAAGAACCATGGTACACCGATAACCATGTGATTTTGAGCAAACCACCAGCTTCCAACGGGTTTGATTTGTCTTTACCAGAAGCCGTTTGCTTCTGGACTAGCCAACTCTTAGATAAATTATCAATATTATCTTTGGTGAGTCGATTACCAATTATGGTTTTTCCACGGCCTTTACCACAAGCCATAAACTTGCGGGCTAGCCAACTCTTCACTTTTAAGGATATGGTGAGTTGAATACCATACAATTTTGGGCAAATTGCAAGCCGTCAACGGATTTGAGATATCTTTACCAAGAGCCGTTTGCTCTTGGATTAGCCAATCCTTTTGTTTATTAGACATGGCGGACTGATAACCGTAAGTTGAGTAAGTGCAAAACACTTACTCCAAAAAAAAAATTTTGGCCAAAAATGGGGGAATTAGGCGGTATAATTATATGATAAAATTCGTGAGAATCCCCCCACACTTAGAAATGAATATTGCCCTCAATATTCAAAGTACCGGCGGTTATGCCGAAACAAAGAACGTAAAAGGGAAATACTACGCCATTATTTTGAAAGATTTTTTTTTTTTTTTTAAACATATAAACAACATGTGGGCAACTCCCCACACTAGGGTGGTAGAAAATAAAAAGAAGTCAGAAATATGGGTGAAAACCCATATGGCATGCTACTGTTTTTTGATTCCCGAGTCGCTAGCTTGACTCGACCCCGAATTAATTTGTTCATGGGGAAGTAAGTGGAATAGACAATCTCCATCGGACTTTCATTCAAGATGTTTGGACAAACATTTGAAGCACGGGAAAGTTCCACACCGATGAGATATATACGCAGCACCCGCTCACAAATGATAAATGAAAATGCCGGGTCAAAGATAGTGTCCTCACCCGAAAGTGAAGAAGAGAGAAGTCACCGTAGGTGAAGAAAGAAGGAAAATCATGATGACGATCATGATAAGATCTTCTTCTCGTGGTCGAAAGTGCAGTTGCACTCGCTTTGGATTATATCGTTGAGCTCTTTGGTTTGGACAGCATCTCAGGAGGGAGGGTTGGAAAATTTGTCATAGAAATACAAACTCTCATGATTGAGAACTTTTCCCGATCATGATTTTTGCCATCCGTGATCATACCCGGTGGAGTCATGATATGAGTGAGTTCATCTGAGAACTCCTTGAAGGTGAATGAATCATATTCAGAATTGATATGAGTGGGTTCACTGGTGAACTCCTCCAATGTAAATGATTCATAATCGAGGAGAGAATTATGAGAATGAAAAGTGGTACTGCCACTAATCTTCTCTCCCATATTATCAAAACCGAAGGCTTTCATTTCCGGAATAGAATCATCGAAAAGAATGTCACTATCCTTAATGGGGATAGGAGATGAAATAGGTTTTTCATTGAAAGCCTCGATTTTAGAAATGAGAAGACTGACATTCAAGAATGTTGCACGGTGCTTCATCTTTGATTTCCGTGTCAAGACTTCATCATTCTCTACTTCTAAGCTAACAAGCTCAGAAGGTAAATCTTCCACATAAACGATGTCTCCACAAGATAACGAATCGTCATCATTAGAATCGGAGAACATCTCAACATGATCTTTTGGGAAGACAAGAGGGGTAGGGATATCACACAAATGCTCGAGAATTTCCTGTGACTCTCTTGGGATTGGGACAAGGTTCTCAACACTAGACTTTATGAATTCGTCCGATTCCTTTCAGAACAAGGTCAAGATGCTCGTCCCCATGTTCAGAGAGTGAGTGGGAGCTTGGTGTGATAGCAGCTTGTTTGAGATGGAATCTCAACTGCCGGATATCAATTGACTGAGGGAGTTAAGAAATATTATCTTTAAAAGGATAAAAACTCTCCTCGTCATCATCATATAGAGCTGCCTTAAGAAATTGGGAACGCCAGAGCTTTTAGCATATTCTAGGACTAATAATTCTTCCCTAGATTTACGGCCTCTCTTCGGCTAGCAATTCTCCCATGGTCTTTTCACCACTCACTTGATTCTTAAAGTTTTGAATTATATCATCAAGTTTTTTCATTGCTGTTTCAAAATCTTGGGAGGTTTCTTGAGACAACGGCTCAAGTGGAGTTTGAACCGTATGGTGCTGTGGAGGTTGGAAATTATCAAACCTGTAAGAGTCATGATTGTTACAAGGAAATGGATTCCCTATTTGACAATCGAGTCTGAAGTGGGGACCTCCACAGATACTCAAAACAAAAACTGCTGAGTCTGTACTGGTGAATTATATGGATATTGGTCATAACCAAAGTTCTGAGCATCACCGGAAAACTGTTCATAGACAAATGTGTTTCCCGATTGACAATCAAATTCTAGGTGAGGACCTCCACAAAATTCACAGCAGTTATGTTGATTATATGAAGATAAGTCGGGTTGTGGTGGGTAATTGAAAAGTTTGAGGGTCGTTAAATGAGTTAGGATCATAATCAAATGAATTCCTCGAACCACAAAACAAACAACTCCGTTATGAATATCATTACCACACTGTACACACGTACACCAACGACAGGGTGAACCAAAAGAGGCTCACCACAACCGACACAAGGAATAAACGATTGCATTTGAGAGTTATGAGAAGGAATCGGTTTATTCAAAGAATCAACAAAACCAACAAGGTGATCTGAATGACTATCAAGTCTCGAAGAACATTTTGAAAAATCCGGAGGTGGGACAAGTGGTGTGCTCGGAGAGCTAGCAATTTCCACCACTTCCGTTATGGTCTCCGGTTCTTGAACGGGTTCATCGGGTTGTGGCGGATGGTCGGAAAAACTTGGAGAATCATCGAGAGTTATCGATAATTCGCACCAATCACAATATTTGCTTGCACCCATCCTTCCACATCGCTTGCATAAACAATCCGGATTCGACAAGAGAGTCGATCCTCTTCCATACGGCTTTTGCAATGGAAACAATGACGATAATCGAACGTCGCCATGAGAATTAAACATGTAGAGGGTTAAAGAAATAGAATTAAACGGTTTGAGGTTAAAGAAGAGTAGAATCAAACTAAGAGGGGTAAGAGAAATAGAATCATACAGATAAGAGGAATGAGAAGAATATTTTTGTATTTTTGTAAGAAAATATAAATATATGTAGATGGATGGTATGAACAAAGAGTGAATATCCAAATTACTAATCTGCTAAACGTAAGATAATCAAGACAGCGGCTCCCGGCAGACCCCGTAAAAAATTTGATATGCGTGCCAAACCGTCCAAGTTTTATCACTCAAGCCGACCACTTGTGAATGGCCGCCGAAGAAACTTAAAACGGTTCAAGCCATGAATGCAATGAAGATCTGAGGAGTATAGGGTTTCCCCGGGTCGTTATGTCCCAGCGAGCTATGCAATGGATCACCCAACGTATAGTGATCGAGAAATTTGAACGGAAAATAGGATTTGATATGATTATAACTACAGAAAAAGCCAACAAATTACAGAGGCTTAAATGCAAATTAAAGGAAATTAAAAAGATAAAAAAATATTAAATAAACGCTATCACTACTTGCAAAATGATGTTTTTGTTTTTATGTTTTTATAAAACTGAATTAAAACTACGTAACGCATAAACAAAAACGAAACTTACACAATATTACTCCTAAAAATATGAAAATGATATTTTTACAAACCTAATGATAAAAGAAAATTTTTAGAAAAAGAAAATTAATTTTTTGAAACTAATTATCTAATTATTATTAATTAAAAACTTTTTTTAACTATTAAATAATCACCTAAAATGCAAGAAAATAGGAAATGAAGCTAGAAAAATAAAATTATGACTTGGAAAAGTCTAAAATAACAAAAGAGAATTTTCAAAACTATTTTTGTATTTTTCTGAATATTTTTCTATTTTCTAGGAATTAAAAACTATTAAAAACTAATTAAATTGCTTAAAAATACAAATTTAACTAATAAAAATTTGGAAAAATATTTTTTTGGCTTTTTATATTTATCTTAACTTAAGAAAATTGAAAAATTATTTTTTTGACACTTTTCTTAATTAATTGTATTTAAAGCTAATTAAAAAGTGCTAAAAATTGATTTAAATGCAGAAAAATAGCAAACAAACTTAGAAAAATCTGAAAAATTCAAGATAAGCTTAAAATAATATTCTAAAGCTGAGAAAAATATAAAAAACAGGGGTTGTGAGAAGGAAATTGAAGCTGCAGTAGAAACTGCTTATAAATAAGCACTTGGATAAGCCAAAAGAAGACCAATAAGCTCCAACTGTTTACAGAAGCTATAAACTGCTAAAATAACTCAAAATGAACTAAAATCAACAACTCCAAACCACTGAATTGCAAGTTGCTAAGACTTGGCTTATTTGAGCCTTTGTGCCAAACCACAAGTTTAGGGCCCAAGTTTGAGCTTATGCACAAGCTTCAAAAAAATTTGAATATGAAAACCAGCAATTGGAACTTGGAGAAGACCTGGCCAAGAACCTTAAAACCAAAATCTAGACCTAGGTGAGCTCTATTGAGCTCTGTGCAAGAGCTACAAACTATGAAGCCAAAGACAAGCTGTGTGTCAGTTCTCAAGACAGGCATTTAATCCCATTTTGACAAGCTTATATGAAGCTTATAGAAAATTGACAAAATTATACAAAAATTATAACAATAAACTAGACCAGTTGAACTTTTAAAAGCCACAAGTTTCACTTGAAATGACCCAAGAATGAATCAATGAAAATTCATCTTAGATTGGCTCAAAACTGATTTTCACCATTTTGACTTTTTTAACAAAACTGAAAAGTTGACCAACTTGAGATTTGATCTTGATTTATAAACTGAATAAGATGTAATGTGATGAAATTGAACTAATGCAAGCTAGACCTATGAATTTGGAACACAAAACAAACTTTTGAAATTGCAAAATCTCAACAGACAAGACTATAAGACAGATTAAAGGGAGATTTGACTTTTAAGATTCTAGGTTGCACTTTGATGACTGATATGGGCTCAAAGGAGCTAAACAAACATGAAACAACAGGTCTTACTTACTGGGCAAACCTCTGGTACAGTTTAAACATCAAATCCAAACACAACTTAAAACATTGATTTGCAATAAAAACTACTCAAACTACTGAACAAGCAGGTAATAATGATCAAAATTAGTTCACTTAACCTAAAGACAACTAATTAAACAAGCCTAAACCTTTGGTAACCACAGATACACATTCAAGCACACTTATGCAAAATAGACTGAGATAAAAATGAAAATGCTACTCACAGATGTTCCAGTTGATATACAGGCTAAGACCAGATCCAAAATTACTCTAACCTAGTCTAATCTAACCCAAAATCCATCTCTCAAACACCATTAACCATTTCCAAGTCCATTTGAACAAATTACTCTTCACAGTTGACTTTCATTGACCATGGAACAAAGTTGATTAAAATTGATGTATAAGTTTACAAAAAGCTTTAAATAGCTTAAATAAACTAGGTTGAGTTTAAAAATAAGCTTCTAAGAGCTTATGAATAAGAGTTGGAAACTGAGATTTACAACAGTTAACTGGAAACTTGGAATTTATATAAAAACTTGAATTGATATTCAAAAGCACACTTCAGTGATGTCTTAACTTAATTATGATACATAAAAACTGAAATTACAACATTTTGATTTAAACTAATACATTTATTTAAAAAAACGACATTAAAGAAAATAAATAAAACTAGCTACTTCCCCCTTTCTTGCTTCTTCTTCCTCTCTTTATACACCAACTGTCTTCTCTCTCTCCTCTGATCACTTCCCAGCAATAATCAAGGCCATTGGATTAGTTGAGGAGTTTTTAGCCGTTGGATTGATTTTGCCGCCAAAATGCTTTTATCAACTGGGAGGGGTTTGAGGGGTGCATTAAATGCTGCTTTGTATTGGTGTGGAGGTTGGAGGGGACAAAGCATGGAGTAGGGGGGCTAGGGTGGTTGAATTGCAGAAAAAGGTGGAGAAGGAAGGGGGACAGTGGAGGGAAAAGGGGGCTGGGTGGTTTTGTTTTAAACCGTGGGTGGGTTTTGGGTAAACGGGTATTGGATTTGGATATAAAGGGATTGGACCGGGTTGGATATTTGTTGGGCTTGGGATATATAATGGACCAAGGATTAGATTTGAATCCAATTTCAACACTAGGGACTCATTGTGTAATTATGAAAATCCAGGGACCAAAGCTGTAAATTATGAAGTTGTAGTCCAAGGGCCTATCTTGCCATCTCCAATAATCCAAGGACCAATTTTGCCAATTGTGAAATTCCAAGGACTAAACATGAACATTTTAAAATCCAAGGGTCAAAACTGTAATTTCTCAAAACTTTTGGACTTTTCACCAAAGGACTAATTATGACAATTTATGATTCCAAAAGGACCTTTGGTGATTTTTCTTTTGAAATTATGTGCCTAGGGACTGATTTTGCCATTTTTTTGAAAGTCGGGGGACTGAAACTGCCAATTTTGCAAACTTAGCTCATTTTTCATCTGATTTTGAACATTTTGCATCTGAAACATATAAAATGCAATTTTGGAATATTTTCAGTATTTTGATGCATTCTGAGCATTTTTAGACGTTTTGCAGTTCAGATTTAACTAAAAATGATGAGTATTTACACACTCATCAGATATGCATGAAAATGGTGTAGCGAGACAAACAGTACTAGATAATCACTTGAATACCAGGACCAGGGAGTTGCTCAGGGCTGTGACCAAGGCTAGGCAGGAGATGGATGTTATGTTGGAAAGGGAAAAACATAGGGATCGGGAGTATGCTGAATTGGAGGCCAAGTGTGATGAGATTGAGAAGGACCTTGAGAAGAATCCTCTCGTTCAAGACCTCCGCCAAAAAATTGAAGAGTTGGCAACCAAAATTGTTAGACTCAAGGTAGAGGAGGGTAGGGTAGCGACTCTCATTGGTCAAAATGTTGTGCTTAACGCTAAGTGTGCTAGTCTGGAGAGCGAGAAGGCTAGGCTCGGAGAGGTAGAAGTGAAGTTAAGGGAGGAAGTCGATGGCTTGTAGATGAGGTATAAAATGCTGCAAAAGGATCGTGCGGAGGTCGTTTCAAAGGTGGTGCCTTACGTAGCCATGGAGCTCTACCACAGTGAGGAATTGGGAGCTCAGATGTGGAAGGCCATCAAATCAGTCATTTTTCATGGACGGTGCTTGGCGTTGGAGGAGGCTGCCAAAACAGGTAAGCCCGTGGACCTTTCCAAGATTAAATGCTACCGTCCCACTTCGAAGACTAAGTATGATGAGGCAGGAAATGCGTTCACAACCACAGAGTACTCCTTCCTTGCTGAGGCTACCAAAAATCCTATGGCACCCCTCGAAGACCTCCTTTCCAAGAAACCTCGAAAGTTGAAGCCTACCACTCCCACCAAGAAGACTATATCTACCAAGCCTGTCTCAGTTCAACCATCCCCCACTCCATCTCCAAAAAAGCAGGAATGAAGGTTGCCATGTCGGCAGTAATTTAGTTTCAAGGGTGGCATGTACCCTTTAAGACTATTTATCTTACTTGACAATGCTTGTCTTGTTCTCTAAACAATTTGAATGCTTGTGATGTATGGCCATGGGCCAAAAACAATTTAACTGGGGCTTAGGCTCCTCGTGCAGGTACAAGGGCACTAGCCCTCATTTTGAATGGTATGGTGTAGGGGGAATACCTCTACACACTTAGTTATTATTTGTGTTTGTTTTGTTAACTTCTCGTACGCCATTTTTTCGAAGCTTAAGTTTTACAACCTAAGGTTAAACAACCTCATTGTGTGTAAATTACAACACCAAGAATATTATGACCAAATTTGATCATTGACAGAGGGTCGCGACCCACTCTATCTCAAATCCTTTAAGTAGCATGACTTTGTATGTATTTTTACAAGCGCCAAAAACTACTAGGAGAGTTAATGTGAATGTTAAAGTTGGCTTAAATGATAAGGCGTGTATTACACCTTGTGCCATTTTATTCGACATTGAAACTCATTAACGACTTGGCTGAACAAATCTTTGTGTTTAAGAAATGAAGCAAGAGATTTGTGGGAAATGTCTTATTTATCATTGAATTGGTAGGAAGGATTACATCATTCTTGAAATGAAAACTAAGACAACTACCAATAATGTTTGCTTTCCTTTGAGAAGCTTCTAATTACAAGAAAAAAGTAAAAGTACTTCTTAAACATAGAACTTTCGAAGGTTCGTACCATTCCATGTCTTGTCGATGGGTTCTCCGAGAAGAGTGGCCGTTGTAGGCTCCGTTCCGTAGGCCCAGCTACCATGTAGGGTCCTTCCCAAGTTAGTCCCAGCTTTCCCTGGTACTCTGCTTTGCTTGCACTGTTGAGGCGTAGCACATATTCCCCAGGCTTGAAAGTGGAAGGTCTGACCCTTTTGTTATAGTAGCCTTCGATCTTATGTTTGTGTATTGCTTCTCGGATGGAGGCTATTTCTCTTCTTTCTTCTAGCAGATCAAGGTTTTCTCTGATCCTTTCGTCATTTTGGGAGGCATCATACGTTGCCACACGCTCCGTGCGTACACTTAGCTCCGAAGGGATGCCCGCTTATGTTCCGTATGTTAGGCTGAAGGGGGTTTCACCATTGCTTGACTTAGGGTGCGTCCTGTGAGCCCATAATACTTGAGGGAGCTCATCCACCCATCCATGATGAGTTCGTCCCAGCCTTTTCTCGATCCCTTTGACGATGTCTCTGTTTGTAACCTCCACATGTCCGTTACCTTGTGGATGGTAGACGGATGTCCAAGACTGCTTTATGTTGAGCCCTTGACAGAAGTCGTAGAAGACTCCTTCGGCGAACAGCTTCCCGTTGTCAGATATGATTATATGGGGCACTCTGAATCTGCACACAATGTGCTCCCATACAAACTTCTCGATCTGTCTCCCCGTGACGGAGGCTAAGGGTTTAGCTTCCACCCACTTAGTAAAGTAGTCGATTGCCACCAGCAAGAATTTGACTCCTCCGGGAGCTATAGGCATAGGTCCTACGATATCGATGCCCCACCGAGAGAAGGGCCATGCGGACGTCACACTTGTCATGTCCTGCTTCGGCATCTTTGGAACGTTTGAGTGTATCTGACAAGCTTCACATTTGAGAATGATTTCGCCGCATCCTTGTGCATCGAAGGCCAATAATAGCCCAATTTCATTATCTTCGAGACAACCTGAGCGGGTCCGCATGGAGGCCGCAGGATCTTCGTGGACTTCTAGAGATAATGCTCGTAGCCTGCTTGGGTCCCTCACATCTTAGCCAAGGTGATAAAAATGACCTTCTATATAGGGTTTCCCCTATTAGCCGGTACTGCGGGGACTTAACCCTAATCTTCCTTGCTAGCTTGGGATCTTCAGGGAGAAGACCGCTTATCAAATATTCCCTTATTGGAGTCATCCATGTCTCTCCTTCTTCGTGAACCACATCTGCAAATTCCTTGCGAACGATGGATCTTTCAGGTAAGACTTCGACGAGTACTTCTTTGGTGAGATGAGCGAAGGCCATGGAAGCTAGCTTGCTTAGTGCATCTGCCTTCTTGTTCTGATTCCTACGAACATGCTGAATGGTGTAGGAGTCGAAGCTCTCCAGCATCTCCTTTGTTTTTTCCAAGTATTGTTTGATGACGGGCTGCATTGCTTCATAGGAGCCTGTCACTTGGTTTGCTACCAATCGGGAGTCTATGAAAACAGCGAGAGCATATCTTTAGCCAATCGGAGGCCTGCTAGCAACGCTTCATACTCCGCTTCATTGTTTGTGGCTTCAAACTCAAAACGAAGAGCATATGTATGCTCCTTCCCGTCAGGGCTGACCAACATTAGACCTGCTCCAGAACCATCGGCCGGATGCTCCATCGTATAAAGCTTCCAAATACTGTACTTGAGTGAGGTTGGTTTTGGGCTCTTCTTTTCTACGCCGGGCTCGAAGGTGTTTCGCCAAGAAGTCTGCGAGAATTTGTCCTTTAATAGAGTTTCGTCCCTTGAACTCTATTTCGTGCTCTCCCAGTTCAATAGCCCATTGAGCCACCCTCCCAGACTTTTCGGGTTTCGACAAGATCTGTTTGAGTGGCTTGTCGGTTAAGATTGTGATTGGATGGGCCTGGAAATAGCGTCGGAGCCTCCTTGCTGTGTAGATTAGGGCTAGTATTAACTTCTCCAATGTTGGATAGTTGATCTCTACCCCCTGTAGGACTCTGCTGACAAAGGAAATGTGGACCTGTCGTTTGTCTCATTCTGCCATAAGGATTGCGCTAATACTCTCCATTGAGGATGCTAAGTACATGAACAACACTTCGCCTTTGTTTGGGCTCAGTGTTGGAAGGATTTCGATGAACTCCTTCATCTTCTAAAGGCACCTTCAAAGATCCTTACTCAACGAAAAGTTTTTTATCCACGATCCCTTGAGTGTTTCAAGAATGGTAGGGATCTGTCCCCCTTCGACAAAACCGGCTTAAAGCCGCCAAACTTCCCATTCGGCTCGCACATCTTTTAGACACTTAGGGCTTGGAGATCTGTGTCGCCTTGACCTTGGAGGGATTAGCCTTTATCCCCTGCTTAGTAATTAAATGCCCTAGGAATTGTCCTCTTCGACATCGGGGAGCATTTCTTAGGATTTAGCTTCATGTTAATCGCCCGAAGCTGGTCAAAGGTTTCCTGTACATCGAGGAGTAGGTCCTCATCCGTCTTGCTTTTGATAACCATGTCGCCAACGATGCTTCATATTTTTGCCTATTTGTTTGTTGAAGGCTTTATCTATGAGACATTGTAAGTGGCCCCTCGCGTTCTTTAATCCGGCGGCATCTTTCAGTAATAGACACCTTTGCTTGTGTAGAAGGTCGTCTTTTCTTCGTCCTCCTTTGCCATCTGGATCTGATGATACCCTTTGTAGGCATCTAGGAAGCATTTTAACCGGAAGCCTGCCAAGGATTCTACCTTCCAGTCAATTTCTGGTAGGGGTAGCAATACTGCGTGCATGCTTTGTTGATGTCGCTGAAGTCAACGCACATGCGCCACCCTCCGTCAGAGTAAGCTCTTTTGACCATTCGGGTTAGCTACCCAATTTTGGTACTTAACTTCCCTTAGGATGCCTGCTTGTGTGAGTTCGTCAACTTTTTGCGGTGCAGCACAGCGTTTCTTTCGGGCTAGGCTCCTCCTTTTCTGCTTTTATCGGCTCAATGTGTTTGTACTCATTGAGTTTATGCTCGTCCGGGAAGACTGTCCGCCCATCGACAATGTTCTAGGTACCCTTGTCATGTCAGAATATTTCCAAGAAAAAACATCAAGATTAGTCCGCAACAGTTCCGTGAGCTTCGCCTTGAAATTCGCCGGGAGTTGTTTTCCTATTAACAGTCCTGTGCAGCTTAGAATTGCTATCGGAGGCTCCTCCGATTCTTATTTGATCTTTTTGACACCATATACACCCTTATCCGCCCCATAATTAGAATGAACAGTTCCTACTACGAAGGGGCTTTGGAACTTAATAGCAGCATGTATGGTGGAAACAACAATGCCCATCTTTTGCATAGTTGTTCTCCCTATTAAAAAATTATAAGGAGAGTCTGACCTGACTATAACGAAGGTGAGTATTTCCGTGTGGATAAGGGCCTCGCCTATGGTGATTTTCAACGGTACTTCTCCCGCCCATGAGTGTTCACGGAGAACCCTACCGCTGGTGTTTTCGAGTCCACCCTTTGTGAGCGTATCGATGACTTGAGCTTTAGGAAACAATGCTAATAATTGATCTCGCAGGAGCTTCCACAATCCATATACGCTCGATTTACCTCCCTGTTTGAGATTCGTACCTTGATGACCACGGGATCAGTCGAAGGTGTCGCCCCAAGATGTAAGTGGAAGGTTATTTCCCCACGCTTCCCAAATCGTCCAGCTTCCTTCCTTTCAAGGTTGGATCGTGGCACGGCACCATTAGTATCCGAGCTCTTGTGGGCGTAGCCTCCTTCTTGTTCCCTTCCATTCACCCGTTGGGTGTGTCGAGAACTTGTCTTTTCCCTTTTTGATGCCCTTAACCGATGTGCTAATTGTCCGGACCACACGCTCTTCGATTTGCTTCTTTAGTTCTCTCAGCTTGTTTGTGTCGTGTCCATCGTCTTCATGGAAATGGCAGTACTTGGACATGTCTCTGGCTTTGCTTCGTGTTGTCATCCGAGGTGGTGGATCGAAGGACTTTTGGCTTTCTGGTAGCCGAATCTCCCCGAGATTTGACTATGTTCGCCAAGAGTCCATGGTTTGAACCTTTATTGTATGGAGTGAAGCGGTCTCTATTCTTCTTCTTGTTCTTGGATCCTTCCCAGGAGGGCCTCATGTAATTATTTCACCCAGTTCCCCCGTTTTTGGCCAAAATTTTTTTGGAGTAAGTGTTTTTCACTTACTCATCAAATGGTAATCAGTCCGCCATGTCTAACCCACATAAGGATTGGCTAATCCAGGAGCAAACGGCTCTTGGTAAAGATATCTCAAATCCGTTTATGGCTTGCAATTTGCCCAAAATTGTATGGTGTTCAACTCACCATATCTTTAAACTAGTGAAAAGTTGGCTAGCCCGCAAGTTTATGGCTTGTGGTAAAGGCGCTTGAAAATCCATAATTGATATTCAGCTCACCAAAGATAATATTGATAATTTATCTAAGAGTTGGCTAGTCCGAAGCAAACGGCTTCTCGTAAAGACAAATCAAACCCGTTGAAAGCTTATGATTTGCTCAAAATCATTTGGTTATCAAGCAGCCAAGGTTCTTACTTGAACAGAAACAATTGGCTACTCCAGAAGTAATGGCTTTTGGTAAAGAGATGAAATCCATTAAATTTTTTCAAAAGATTGCTAGGGACTAGCAATATCTTAGTATGGGGGATTGATGAGTGTGTAAATACTCATCATTTTTATATCGTGTAGCTGCAAAAACATCCGAAAACACTCGTAAATGCTTCAAAATGATAAAAATATCACAAAAAAGTGTTTTATATGTTTTAAATGCAAAAACATCAAAAACTGGTGAAAAACGTATCAAGTTTGCATAATTGGCGTTTAGTCCCCCAGTTACAAAAGTTGTCAGAAATTAGTCCCTGGTAATTCAAAAACTTGTAAAATGTCATTTAAGGTCCATGAGATTCAAAATTTGTCAAATCAAACCCTTTAAAGTTCAAAAATCACAAAATGACAACTTTAGTCCCTAAACTTTGAAAATTATCAAATATAGTCCTTGGTTAATTTAAAAAGTGAAAATTATCAAACATTAACCTTGTACTATTTATAAATGACAAGAATGGTCCTTATGATAAACTTTGGAGAAATTACATTTTTGGTCCCTCTAGTTTCAAATTTGGCAGATTTAGTCCCTGGAAGGGTATAAATAGAATTTTATGCATATGGTCCTTGTACTTTTCACAT
>OU343216.1:56377679-56398667 GCA_910596185.1 Chrysanthemum makinoi
GGACTAGCAATAGTTATATGGGGATTGATGAGTGTGTAAATACTCATCATTTTGGTCAAATCAACCGTGAAACGCTTAAAAATGCTCAAATGCATCAAAAATATCAGAAAATATTCCAAAATTGCATTTTATATGTTTCGATAAAATGTTTAAAATCGATGAAAAATGAGCTAAGTTTGCATAATTGCGCCAGCCCCCGTTTCAAAAGTTGTCAAAATAGTCCTCGAGCCTTAATTTCAAGAAAATCACCAAAGGTCCTTTTTTTTAAATCATAACTTGTCAAAATTAGTCCTTTGGTGAAAAATATATAAAGTTTTGAGAAATTACAAGTTTGGTCCTCCAAGTTTCAAATTTGGCAAAATTAGTCCTTGGAAATTTGAAAATGTCAGCTTTGGTCCTTGTACTATTGACACTTGTCATTTTGCCCTTGAACAATTTTGCATAATTGATGTGATTGGTCCCTAATTTTTCGAATTTGCAATAAAGGTCCTTGTCATTAAAGCCTTTAATACCTTGCCTTGTCAAAAATCTAATTATGACCCCGCCATATCTAATTGGACCCTCTGCTTTTGACCTCCTTTAATAATTAACCCAAGTCAATTCGTCAAAACACCCCTACGCCCAAAAATCCTTTCTTTCCCAATCGCCAGAACTTCCTCAAACACTCAACCCCCCTCCTCCAGCTCATTTTTCCACCCACCCTTATCACTCCAAACACCACACTACAAAATGCATTTAATGCAACCTTTCCCTCCTCACTCAACCTCCAACTGTTAAAAAACCCATTTCCCGCCAAAATGCAATCAAAGGTGGGAACTGCTCAGAGAGAGAGAGAAAGCAAAGTTGGGTATAAAAGAAGAAGAGTTGCATGAAGAAAAAAAAGTAGTTAGTTTTAATAATTTTTCTTAAATGTCGTTTTTTTTAAATTAATGTTCTAGTTAAGCCAAAATGTTGTAGTTTCAGTTTATTTGTATCTCATTTAAGTTAAAACATCATTGTATTGTACTTTTGAGTATCAATTCAAGTTTTCATATAAGTTCCAAGTTTATAGTTTACTGTGGAAATTTTCAGTCTCAAATTTTATGTCCAAGCTTCTCATAAGCTTAAGTTAAAATCAAATAAGCTTATTTAAGCTTATTTTAACCTGGATAAGCTTTGCTTATCGCTTTTAAGCAAATTTGTAAATGGTCAAAGAAAGTCAATCGTGTAGTGAAATCTTGGTTCAAGCTTTGTGATGATTTGGGTGTTGCAAAGACTTGGATTTGGGTTGGAAATGGTTTAGTATAGTGGTATTGGGGTTTGGTTTTAGCCTGCATACCACCGGACACATGTGAAATTCTCATTTTCAATTTTCAAGTCAATTTGCATATTTTGCTTGTATGTGTATCTGTGGTCACCATTGGTTTTTATGTGTTTATTTAGTTGTATTTAGGATGTCTTAACTCAGTTTGATCATTAATGCTAGTTGGTTCAGTAGTTTGAGTAATTTTCATTGCAAATCAATGTTTTATGGTGTGTTTGGATTTAAAGCTTTGTCTGTGATTTAGGTTTATGCAGTGGTAGGTTTCTGTTGTTTCATGCTTGTGTAACTATTTCATGCTCATATCTGTCTTTAACTTGTGCTTGCAAAGCTCAAAAAGTTAAAATTTAATAAATCTGTCTCAACATCTTAACTGTTGGAATTTTACAAAGTCAAAAGCTCATTTTGTGTTTAAAATACATAGGAATAGAGTGCAGTAGTCTTATTTCATCTATTAAGATCATAATCAATCCACAAATTGGCTTCAAAGTTCCATTTAGTCAAACTTTCAATTCTGTCAAAAAAAAAAGTCAAATGTGCAATAGGTCAGTTTATGCTCAACTGAGTTGATTTTTCATGGGCTCATTTCTGAGTCAATTTCAGTGAATCTTGTGTTTTTAAAATCTTACTCTGGTCTATTTTCTTATTGTGAATTTTATAGATTTTTGTCAAATTTTTATTAGTCCCAAATCAGCTTGCAAACATGGCCTTATTTCCTCTGCTGACCACTCTCGTTGATACCTAGTCTCAAGACAGGTTTTGCATCTTGGTACCAGCTCTTGAGAGCTTGTCCAAGGCTCCCTTTTGGTTTACTAGGTCTCAGCCGTGTCTAGTTTAGATCCCAAGTATCGGTTTTCATTTCCAGCTTATCTAGTTTATTTTCTATCAAAGAAGTGCCCTCACACGGTTTTAGCTCATTAGCTAAATCATTCAAATCTTAGCAATTTGCAATTCTGTGGTTGAGAGCAGTTATAACTTGTTGCATTGGAGTACTTTTAGCATATTTTAGCTTGTGTTATCAGTTGGTGGCTTGTTGTGTTCATTTGGCTTATTCAAGTGCTTATTTGTAAGCACTTGCAGTAGCAGTTCCTCATTCTTACACACAAGCACATGTTTTTACATTTTTCCTAGATTCCTCATATTATTTTAAGCTTATCTTGAATTTTTCAGATTTTTCCAAGTCATTTTGCTATTTTTCTGCATTTTAATTACTTTTTAGCACTTTTTAAATAGCTTTTAATCCAATTAATTAAGAAAAGTTTCAAAAAAATAATTTTTCAATTTTCTTAAGTTAAGATAAATATAAAAAGACAAAAAAGTATTTTTCTAGATTTTTCTTAGTTAAATTTGTATTTTTAAGTAATTTAATTAGTTTTAATAGTTTTAATTCATAAAAATCCAAAATAATCGAAAAATGTAAAATAGTTTTGAAAATTCTCTTTTGATATTTTAGATTTTTAGAAGTCTTAATTTTATTTTTCTAGCTTTATTTCCTATTTTCTTGTATTTTAGGCTATTATTAAATAGTTAAAATTAGTTTTTAATTAATAATAATTAATTAAATAGTTATAAAATTAATTTTCTTTTTCTATAAATTTTCTTTTATCATTAGGTTTGTAAAAATTTCATTTTTATATTTTTAGGTCTTTTATTTCTTAGATCTCACTTTTTATTTTGTACGTTTACGTAATTTTTTTTAAACGTAAGTTTTTTGTTTTAAACGCTCATCAATTTTAAATATAGTGATAGCTTATTTAATATTTTTATCTTTTAAATTTCTTTAATTTCTATTTTAGCCCTTGTAGTTTATGTACTTTTTCCTTAGTTATAATAAATCAGATCCTTCTTTTCCGTTCAAATCTCTCGATCACTATACGTTTGATTATTCTCGCACGGCTCGTTGGGACTTAACGACCCGGGGAAACACTATACTCCCCTGATCTTCATTGCATTCGTGTCCGAGCCGCTTAAGTTTTCACGGTCGGCCATTCACAAGTGGTCACTGTGTGAGAAAACTTGGCGGTTTGGCGCGGATCAATGTTCTTCTTTGCTTTTGGAGTATATGAGGATATCATCGACGAATACAATCACGAATTTGTCCAAGTATGGCTTACACACCCGATTCATGAGATCCATGAATATTGCTGGTGCATTTGTTAAGCCAAACGGTGATTACTTGGAACTCGTGATGACCATAGCGAGTTCTAAAGGCTGTTTTTGGAATGTCTTATTCTCGAACCTTAACTTGATGGTAACCCGATCGAAGGTCTATTTTTGAATAATAGGTCGAACCTTGTAGTTGATTGAATAGATCGTCGATTCTTGACAAAGGGTATCGGTTCTTTATGGTTAATTTGTTTAGCTCACGATAGTCGATACACATTCGTAACGATACATCTTTTTTTTTTCACGAACAAGACGGGAGCTCCCCAAGGTGAGGAACTAGGTCGGATAAACCCTTGTACGAAAGTTCTTGTAGTTGATTTGCCGCTTCTACATCTCGGATGATGCTAGTCCGTAGGTGCGCGCCACCTGGCGCCGCCTGGCACCAAATCAATTTGAAACTCTACTTGGCGTGATGGTGGAAGTTCTGGGTAAGTCGGAAAACTTCAGAAATTCACACGCGATAGGAACGCCTTCAAGTCGTTTTTCTTTGGATTCTTCTGCAACATGAGCTAGAAATGTGTAACATCCTTTTTCAATGTAATTCATGGTTTTCATACATGAGATGATGTTTAAGCGAGTTCTACTTTGATCACCACGGATGACCAAAGTTTCATTGTTACAAAGAATGTGAAAAACTTTTTCGCCACAGATGATGTTGGCTCGATGTTTTGACAACCAATCCATGCCAATAACAACATCGAAACTTCCAAGTTCGATTGGCATGAGATTGATGCTGAATGGATGATCTAAAAGGTTGAGGGTATAGTTTTGGAGTACAAGATGGTGTTTACTAAGTTTCCATCGGCTAATTCAATACTATAGTGAGTATTCATAGTGGTTGGTGCAATATTAAGTAAAGGTGCAATTTTAGAAGATATAAAGCTCATATCAGACCGAATCGAATAAGACCTTAACAAGATGATTATTGAGTGAAAACGCACTCAGGACTACGCTCGGTCTTGTTGAGGTTCACCGCTGCCCATAACATAGGCTTTACCACGATCATCTCGGCCTTGTTGGCCACGGTTTTGAGGAATTGGGTTTGACATGTCCTTCTCCCCACACTCAAACATGTAACTATCGGTTGAAGGTTAGCTCTAGTAGCCACAACTTTGCTTCTACAGTCTTTAGCAAGATGTCCTGGTTTTTGACACTTGCGGCACTTGGTCGGGCAAGGACCCATATGATGATAGTTGCATTTATTGCACTGTCAAGAGGTTCCACCATAATTTCTCCCACTGGTGCCGCAACATAAGCCGCTGATGCTTCTTGTCTTTTGTTTTGTTGCTGATGGTGTTGGGTGTTACTTTTTGTTGTTAAGCGCTTTGGTTGTTATCCCATTGTCGTTTGTTGTTGTTGTTTCGATTGTTATTGTTGTTGGTATGGTTGTTGTTATTACTTTAGTTGGTGTTGTTGGTAGTGTTGAGATTCGTCTTTGTAGCTCCTGCTCGAACCACTTGATCCATGAGACTTCGAGACATTCGCATAGCATCATCAAGTGACTTTGGATCAAACGACGTCATGTTTCCCTAGATGATAGGCGTAAGTGCCCATATATATCTCTAACAGCCTTTTCAGCTTGTTGGAACCATTGATGGACATAGTATTGCCAATTCTTGAAATCAACGGTTGTAAGTAGCAATGTCAACACGTTTGAGAACATGATTCCAGAACTTCACTTCCAATTTCTATATCTCACTACGAGGGAAATACTCCTTGATCATTAAACCCTTTAGAGCAACCCAAGAGATTTCATAAGCACTCATGATGCCTATTGGTTGAGCAACCTGATTCCACCATGATAATGCCCGATCCAAAGAGTGTACAAGTGGCATATTGAACTTTGTCACTTTCAACATTTGTCGATTGAGAACACATACTCCATTCTTCTCAACCCAGCGAGTTAAACCCACGGCTCCTTCTGAACCCTTGAAATTTGTGGGTTTGCAACTCATAAATTCTTTGTATGAGCAACCTCTAGTTGCACTAGCTGCGGCAAGCCTAGCAGCTTCAGTGGATGACCCACCGACTTCATGAGTGGATGTTATGTTGAGTTAGGTCCAGGTGTTGTTTATGTTGAGTTAGGTCCAGGTGTTGTTTTAAACGGTAAAGTTTGTATTGGGCAGAGTTTATGAAAGCAGGTATCATTGTGGATGGCCCGCCGACTTCATGAGTGGATGTTGGTCCTTGAGTAGGGTTAGTAGGATTAGGTTCGGAAGATGTTTCAGGTCGGAGGTGGTGATAATGGTGCTACACCATATACATAGTTTTCCTCTTGATCATCCTCGGATTCAACCCAATCTTGAACATTATATTCGGGAGATCCGTATAATCAGATCCTCTTCTTTTTCGTCTTCCATATCTTCAGATGGTTCATCTTCAATCGACGGCATCAAGGTTATCATCATTGATATCCGAAAGTCAAGTTCCGAATATTTGGAATGTTGAATTTGTTCTGTGATGCCGAACGTGACCGGAGATGCAGCAATGACATAGTGACTACAAAAGGATATGATGTTAAAATAGTTATAATATTTACGGGGAATGTTTTAAATAATTCAAGTGTATATATCAATATACTAATATGTTTATGTTATTATAACATGTCGTGAAAGTCCATAATCGTCTGAGGATGGAAGGCACTAGAACAAGGCTATAAAATATTTTTGTTTGAAAAAGTAGTTATAGTTTAAGTCTTAATTTAGACTCGCTTTCTTATTACTATGGCTCGGTACCATCTGTAACACCCCAATTTCGTGATATGCAAATGAATTCAAACTGGTATTACTTGATGGCCAATAAGTATAATAATAGAAAACGATCTCTAAAGGAGTCATTTAAAAGGCTTTATCATTCAAATATATCGAGTTTAAAATAGGTCACAGTTGGTTCCATTGATTACAAAATACATCAATATAAAGTTTTGATGTTTTGTGAATGATAAATTATTTATATATATAGCCTTCTTGATTCTTGCCCTTCCCGTCAGCCTTCCCACATTATGGACCTGAATACATGCTTAAAACTGTCAACACAAAGGTTGAGTGAAATTCATAGAGTTTGTTAAAATGGTTGAACACATTATGTTGGTAGTGTGAGTTAATTAGACTCACACCAACAGTTTGAAAACAAAACAGTTATTATTAGACTAAGCATCATGCAATCAAGGCTAATGTGTTCCAAATTTAATGGAGAAATTATTGGTACGGCGTCCTAATAGGTAAAATTGCAATTTTTACCTAATGTTACTCAAATATAGTGCGTTTGTTTGCCTTTAACAGGGCCAACACAAACGGGATTCGGCCAATCCCAATAGATCTATTCACAATATTCGCCTCACTCATATAGTGATTAATGATTCATGATTTAGGGACTTATGGTTGGCAAATGCGGTAACTTAGTGCTAATAAAACAATCGATAAGCATACTTGAAAGCAATGTGTTCTATTTAAAATAAAGCATGTATTTCCCCAAGGGTTTGTAAAACAATTAAGTAATAAAAATGGAGCTATGAACTCACCAAGAGTTGATGATGTTAAGTACTAACGGATGTGATGGATAAGTCGGAAGACTTCTACGTGCAACCTAAAAATGAAATGTTGCGACTTAAGTTTGGAACAATGTTTAGGAAAACATAAACCATCCTATATATATTCCTATGTTGATCATGATGTAGTCAATTATCATTTGATGTTTATATAATGATCTTTAACATGTGAAAACGTATTTAGTTAATCGATATCGTACTACCGTTCGGGCCATCATAATTCAGAGGTCATGCAGTAAACGTTCGAGGAGCTAGGACACTTTAAATCGTAAATCCAACAATTCGTCGATACGTTTTACTCAAATGAAACCCCTCACATGAAGCTCCCTACTATTGTTGCACTTAGTAGATACAATATATGTTTTGAGTGAAGATTGCTATATAAATAAGTTTATCATGTTTTTACAAGTTCTCGTCGTTTCATAAATATGATCACCTTAGTTAACGGTCTTGGGTAAACAAGCCTTGAGGCTTTAGCCATGGCCTTGCCGTGACTTTGGTCTTGACTACCATGGTCTTGAGACTCAGCCTGACCTTAGCCGAGTGGTCTTGGCTTATGGTCATAGGCCTCTTGGTTTGCTTTTAGTTGCGACAAAAGTATAGTTTTGAGACTAAATATAGGGCCTGTTTTGAAAGATAATGGCATGTTTAAGCTTTCAAGCTTCTTTAATACTAAAGGAAAACGCCGTTCGGACAACTTTCGTGTTTTAACTTTTTGATGATTTGGACCAAGTACCACTTTTAAAATGGCGTAACCAAAACAGTTCAATATGGCATGGCGTTTAGGTTTCGCTAACTTCTTTTGCCTATAACTTTTGACTCGTTTGTTGCGGGTGATTCAAGTTGCTATGTTTACGTTTTTATCTTATCTACCATAGTATGTAAGTTAGAAAGTCCATAGGTTACTGATTTTAATGGTCTAAATGTGTAGAATATGACTAGTTTACTAGTTTGTTACTTTTATGACAATATGTAAATTAAAACATGTGATTGAGTATATGTACATCATGAATCAACATAGTAACTATATATATAGCATGAAATAGTTAAGATTATGAATAATAAAGATGAGATGATGGTGGTGATAAGTTGCTTACAACTTTTGGCTTTCAATAAGAAAGGAGTAACTTAGTAAGGATAGGACTTTGATTAATCGCTTAAGACTTCGGATTGAGCTAGCTTTCCACACCTTGGCACCCTTGCAAACTTGAAGAGTTGATGATGAAATACTAAGTGACTTGAGTGGATTTAAACTCAAGAAGATCACTTAAACTTGCTAGAGATTTGATGAAGTAGCTTGATCTTTGGAACTTTTTTGCATAAACTTGGAGTTTAAAGATCAAATGATGGGAGATATGATGGATTTAAGCCAAGAACGACCCAAAACAGTTTGTGAAGGTTTTTAGGATGTATTTCACTTCCTATTTATAGGAGGGTAAGTTTGGTTAACCATATATTGGGTTAAATATTAACCATGGTTAAGTTAGGACACTTGTAATGATCTAAATGAACCATGGTTAGGATTAAGCCACCAATATGATGACTCCCCCCCCCCAAGAGGTGGTCACAATATGACTAGGTAGCTTAGATGATAAGTTTTGATCTTATCTTGAGTTTAGAGTAAGTTTTGGTTCCGTTAAATGCCAACCGTAAGTCGTTAAGCCATAAAACGTAAAACCGGGTATCGTAAAAATACGAAACTTGCAGGAATGATGAGACTCATAATTATACTCCATCTAAAAATATAAAATGGGTGATAAGTCTCATTGGGTGCAAAAACGCTGCTTAAACTCAAAATACGGTCAAAACGCTAATTCGCAGTTTATCGGAAAAGAACGAAATTTTGGGGAAACGACCGTGAATTTATTTAGAGTAGACTAAAATTAGTCTAAAAGTGATATGAGATGTTAAAATGTGGTTTTCGTCATACGTGGGATAACTTAACATTTATCCGTGAAGTTTAAAAGTTATGCGATTTAAGCAAAAATGTAGAACGTACAAGGTTAATTTCTTTATGGTCAAAGGAGGAGGGAAATATGTTTGACTTTTCAAAAAAATGTAAAAGTGTCAAAAATATATTAGAAACACAGTGCAAGAATCGTTAAGTCTGGATGTAAGTAGAATTGTTTAAAACGTAAGTTTAGTTTCGTACTGCGCAGGGTTTATTTGGTAACATTAAAATGAAATCTTAAAAATTCTCAAATTAATCATGAGTGATCTAAAAATTAATCTAATGTGAGGAAAATTATCAGAGTTGATTTTCGTTAAGCGCGTGTTGTTTAAACGGTTTTCCGACCAAAATGAAACTTTATAACGATGTTTTCTTGATAACTTTTGCGAAGATGATCTAACGATTGTCGAATTCTCAGGATATTACTAAAATAATTTATCTTACGAGAATGTGAAATAAAAATTTTATGGATGAATAGTGAAAGTGAATAGTAAAAGTGAATAGTAAATTCTCAAAAATGAAAAGTAACCTGAAGATGCGGGTGGTTACAATGCTCACTTAGGTCTTTGGTATCCTAATGATTATCCCTTTGATCTGGTAGCTTACCCTGACAGTGACTATGCTGGGGCAAGTCTTGATAGGAAGTCAACCACAGGAGGATGTCAGTTTCTTGGTGATAGGTTGATCTCATAGCAGTGCAAGAAGCAAAGCATTGTGGTAAACTCTATAACTGAGGCCTGAGTACGTAGTCTGTAAGTTGATGTGGTCAAGTCTTCGATTAAGAATCGATGCTTGATTATAATTTTATGGGTGTCATTACATAGAAAATCTATGTCTAGTTTCTAAAACTAAACATATTGAGATAAGACATCACTTTATAAGGATCAGAATGAAAAGAAACTCATCCAGATTGATAGGATTGATACTGAGTTTAACATTGCAGATCTTTTAACAAAAGCTTTTGAATTGGGAAGATTTCAGTACTTGGTCACAAGTATTGGATTGCTTCATCCATAATATGTCTTATCTCTCTCTATTTTGTAAAGTTTTGTAAACTGGTGATTAGTACTGATTGTTATTTGGTTAATATTGTTTGTGTAAAGTTAATACGGATTGTCAAGAAAATATCTTGGATTGTGTTTTCTTGGTTTTGAACTAACTTTTCAGGCAGAACACAAGCAGTATGGATGTGGTTTGGTGATTAATTGTTACAGAAAATGTAGTTCACTCCCCTATGATCATTCTGATGCAACCACATACTGGAACTTGCTGTAACTCTGGATTTTGTGATGCCAAAGTATTATGTGGCATCTTGTGGTATTAATGAACATGAATTGATGGTTTCAAAGTAGTCGATCATTCTGCACTAACCCACTTTTGCCATTCTATCTCGCTTAGATAGTGTGACTAGCCCAAGGGCATCCGCTTAGAGAACAGCGAGCAACCGGAATCCAACACTTTTGTTGAGGCAACACCGCCACGAGCTGGAAACCCTGTCCGGAAGGCCCTTTAATGTGACTCATCCATCACGCGTGCTTAGCATCGAAACCATTGGTTTTCACAAAACCAAGCCATGTAAGGCCAACCTTGATTAAGTGTCACCACACTTAATCCCTTCAAATGGGGTTTCTATTATAATTTCCAACCTATGAGATAATACGATGGGTAATGTTAATATCGATGGTTATAAGTTAGTACCGATAAGCCTAGTTAGAACCGATGAACTAGCCGTTAGTACTTATTCCAAAAGTCAGTTATGCAATTATTACTTTGTCAAATTGAGTTGTTACCGTCTGTTTCTTTATATAAGGGTTTCCTAATTGGTTTCTCTTTACTTATTACCATAAATTTTTACAAGGCGGTTCAACCAAAATTCTCAAATTCTCTATATATTGCATAACTTTTAAATTGCTTTCACCACCATTCACTAAAGACTTTTGTGATCAAATCCCACTTTAATAACCCTAACTCTTATTGCTAATGGCTCCTTTTGATTTTGTCGATAAGCATAACACGGTGGCGTGCTTAGACTTACCAGAAGGCAATGAAGAGTTCACAGAGATAGTAGCTTTCCTAAATAGAAGCGTATCGTTCGATTTACTTCTAAACTCCTTCTATCTTATGTACTGCTGTGAAGTTTGGCAAACCGCTATTGCCTCGAACCCGCCCACCCAATTCAGGGATTGTTAGCTGTATTAGCACTTTGCCGTACCACTGACATACTTGAACAACTCTCATTGATGGGGTATAGACATCCAACACCTTTAACTTTCATAAAAGTCAATTTTCCCCACAATGGAGGTTTCTAATTCATACCCTCTAACATTGTTTGAGTCACAAAAGGACTGGTTGGGATGCTTTCCCCACAAACATAGCCACAACCTTGATCTTCCTCTTGCAAGTGCGTGGTATTCAACTTTTCAATTATATCGGTATGCTTAAAAAAAAATGCTAGCAAAACCAAGTTTCTGATGTATCCCAGGTTTATTCAAACATTTTTGGATCTTCAGAAACAAAACTTGCAGCCTCACAAAAATGTTTATCCATCAAAACTCCTCACAACCAAAGTGTTTTCAAATATGTTAAGGGCTGTGGTAGGATATAGTAGGGTTGTAGTGCCATTGTTTTCTAACATGCTACTTGCAGAGGGTGAAGGACCATCAAGCACAAATTGCTCCCAACACATACCCACAGATGGTGATCATTCTCCTATTCAACAAAAATCATCAACCAGTAGGCATACCAGAAAGGAGAGTGGGACAGCTCAGCCCCATTCTCCTCCTCACACTGAACCAGATGAGCCTATCTCGTGATGATGCAGAGATAAAATGGTTGGGTCGGCACTACTCCACCAAGCTTAGAAGCCGGTGAGGACAAGTAACATATCTAAGACCTAACCATGCCAACACCTAGTGAGCAATCACAAGGTGAACCTGTGCAAAGGCAGGGGGGTGTTTCTCGCCAAGTTAGCCCTGGGAGTGCATCTCAATTGCTCCCACACCTCACTAAAACACGTACCGAAGTGGTGAACAATTAAGGATATGACGAATTGTATAGGTTTCTGTGGTCAAGCCGATATTGCTTTGGAGGAGAATACGAAGCTCGATCAAAAGTCCATACCAAGATGCTCCTGAGGATCTAGAAGCTTGAGCATCAGGTTAAAATTCTCTCCAAGACCACTATAGCAACCTCTCCACCAATGATCTCAGAAAGAAAGACCAAGAAGTATCCAAGACTTCCACAGAGGATTCTCAAACGGGGAGGAGTTCTGATATTTAAGGAAGACAAGAATTTGGTCAATGGCAAGGTGGTGCAGCATTTCAGAGCCCTTTTGCTGAAGAAGAGGAAGTTCAGGTTACTGTAGATGTTGTAGTTAGTACTTTTAGTACTATGGTTAGTACTCCTAGAGTTCCACAGTCAGTACTAAGCCCTATCATTCAAGTAGCTACTGATTTACAACAAATGACAACTACAGGGGCTACCACCATCACTTCTACACAACATGAAGACAGTGATGAAGAAGAAAGAGAGAAACATGCCGTTCTGGGACTACAAAGCTGAAAGAAAACTGTCTCCATCTCTCCCACTTACAAGAAGCCTCCAGTTTTATACTTAAAGAAGAAGTCCGAATTAGTAGCATCTAAGCCTAAGGAAATGAGAGTGGTTATCAAAGAAGGAGGTGTCCCAGAATCACCAACCTCTGCAGCTCCAAAGTTTGACCCCAAAGATAAAGGCAAGGGTATTTTGGAAGAAGAGCGAAAGAAAAAGAAGCTTTCTAAAGCAGAAATTGATAGGCAAAATGAAGAAGCTACAAGAGCACTTGCAGCACAATGGGATGAGGAAGATTTGTAGGAAGAAGCTATAAAGAAAGAAAAAAAGATGGCTAAGACTGTTGAATATTGGCAGATGTTAGTACAATTTATGCGATGGGTGGTAACGGATATGGATGTAGCTTATCGGACTGGCTCGACAAGCTCTCAGTGGATTGTTCTTGTACTAATTCATGTAGTTTGTATGAGATCCCTGCACACAAGAAAGGTAAACCGTTAGTCTTATCGTGGGGACAGACCCCACGATTAAACTCCGGCGTGTGAGTAAGTACACATTCTGAGAGAGGGAAATGAGGTTTGTAATGATGAGAGAAAGTTGTACCTTGTATGGGGATTAAAGCCCTTTATAGGCGAGGTTTTTGCTGGGGCTTCCTAGATTCTCATATGGTTAGTTCGAACCGACTCTTGGCGAACAAGAGTTCAGTAATCCGGATGTGGACGTAAGGGTTCTAACGGTTGAGGGTTCAGCCTGTTATGTGCCTTGCGTGCACCTCAAAACCACCTGACCATGGCCAATTTAGCCTGGGCTTACAGAGGCCTAGGATTTGTAATTATTAGCCTAAGGGTATGTGTATAGTGTGTATTGGGCCTCGTGGGCCTGTAATATATACTATACATCATCAAGTCCCCCCCAGTCTAGTATGTCCATTGAGTGCGGATATTGTCGCATGCAATGGATGTCACTAGACTCAAGTTGACTAAGCGTTTTGCTCTCCCATACCTTTTTCATTTTTGATGAGAATTTCCACACCACCCGGTCCCCCCTAGTCTAGTGTATTTACTGAATGCAGTTATTGTCGCGTGTGATAAGTATTTGCTAGACTTTAGATTTGACCAGGAAGTGTTGTTATCCCATGCTTTGTCCTTTTCTTTCTTTAGAAACCATTTCTGCGGCGGCCGGACGCGTGCTTACTTCGTTTTTCTTTGATTGGACCTACTGTTCCACGCCCCTTTTTATTTTTGATCTTGGCCGCTCATTCCGCCTTGCAAGTGTCATCATCCGTTCTAGATTTTCCTTATTATAAATATCGCCTCCACCTTTCACCATCGCCGTTTGTTGTTCGCTTGGAAAAAGAAAAACACTTCATCCCGCCGCCTTGATCCATTCTATGGCTTTGATTGTTGATATAGAATGTAATACCTCCGGACGTTTGGCTCCTTTCTGCGACACAATATTCCACAGAGGTGCATCCCGAGCTTCCCCACCGTATACGATGCATGAGTGCCCTTTGGGAAGATTGCTTATATACCCACTTTTTTTTATCTTGCCAATTTTCGTCTCCCCCTGTCTGTTTTCCTTGTTGACTCACTTGAGTATTATCGCATTAATATTTCTCAACTATCGGTTCTCGGTGCGTGAAGAGTTTCTCACTTTGAGATCTTATGTGGTGTTCATAGCATTACTCCCACTGTTACTCTGTTTCGTTGTTTTTATGTTAACTCAAAGTTGAAAGGGTGGTTTTCCTTTAGTAAACGCGATGGTGTCCCTACCCTTTGCACTAAAACTCTTGATTCTCGTAAGAATTGAACGATCGATTTTTCGGGTCGATGCCTTTGCCTATCTGCCTTGTTCCCATGGCATTCTAGGAAGAACATCTAAAGATCTGTTCCTTGCCTGACGGTAGTATAATGCTCAACCATTTTGCTCGCTCTTCGCTAATCCTTATCCTTTCCGGCATTCCCGAGTCTTTCGCTGGGTTGGTTTGAGTCATTATTATACTTTGGGTGAGGATGTGTACCCTGAGTATCTTCGTGATGATCAAACTGGTGAGTTTCATTCATGCGCTTTTTTAACGAATATACTTTGCTTTGCAGATGAGTTGCCCTGGTATATCAGCCTCCGGAGCCTCGGCGCACCGATACCACCCCGCGTCGTGAAGGGGAACCATCAATTATTGAAGTTGTTGTTCGTCGTACCGTACCACTTATCCCTATTGCTCCTACTCGCGTGGATGGTGAGTTGGAGGCTGAGGTTAATCTTCTTTTTGAGCCGGAAGGTGCTAGTGTTGATACTGGTGGTGGATCATCTTTGAGGCTGGGTTCTGATGCTAACCCTTCTTCCTCTAGCCCTTTGAAGAGAAAAGAGGGGTCTTTGTCAAGTGTTCCGAGACCATCTAGTCCTGCCAAGAGGCCTCGTTTTGAATCTCAACCGGGTCCCTCCAGCAGTAACATTCCTTTTGGTGGCTTTCAGGAATTATTGAATATTAGTGTTTTGGAGGCTGAGCTAGGCTATACGGCTCCCCACACTGGGCCTTTCATTAATTCTTCTATTTCCACCACCCCTGAGCGTGAGGTTGGGTTTTCTATTGGTTCTTCTTTCAAGCATCAACTTGATATTGGTTCTCCCGAAAGGTTGGTTATTTCTTCTAATTCTTCTTTTTATTCTAGTACTGCTGCTGCTAGAGCTGAGGTTACTTCTTGTACCAGGTCCGAGAATCTTTTGGGTGTTGTTACTACTGCTGCCACAATTGTTCCGGCTACTATTCTTATATTGAAGAATGTTTCTCCTTTCCTCAATTCGTCTTCCAGTGGAGGGGCTAACCGTAGTTTCGAAGATCTTGTTGGACCTTCTGTTGGCCAACCTTTGACTAGTAATGCCCAAGCTTCTATTGGGTTTGACACCCTGTGCTCACAGGAGCACCATCATCAAGAGTGGAAAGTATTGAACGGATCTCTGCTTGACAACCCCTTGGACTGCCGCGAGATTGTTGATGGTGTTGCTCCTCCAAAGTTTTCCTCCTTGCTTCGTTAAATGAGCGATGACAATTTATTTTCAGGTTTTGACCTTTTGTTAGCTCGCCATTTGTGCTTTGGTTCTGAGTTGCGGATTCGTGCAGAACATTATCTGCAAGTGAAGGAGAAATTATCCACCAGGTGTGATGTTTAGGCTAACTTGATTCATGGGTTGAAGTCCCAATTGGCTCAGGCTGAATCTAATACGTTTGAGATTTTGTCTCTTCGTGGTGAAGTATCATCTTTGAGGGTGGCTGACAAAGAAAATGAAGTGTTACGTGCCAAGATCAAGGAGCTGGAAGCTTCTTCTGCCAGCAAGGACATCGAGCTTAGCGGTTACGGTGTGGTACTTCTACTTTGGAATCCCCGTAACGCTGAACTTATTAAACAGGTTCTCCTTTGCTCTTTGTTTTTCATTCCGTTCTTTCTTCTCCTTTCTTTTTTTTATTGGCCTCCTAAATTTGTCTTTGTTAGGTACAAGTTTTGGATAGCGAATGTTTAGAGCTCCGTCCTCGTGCTTTAGAGCTGGTTTGCTTAAAGGAGCTCTTTCTGAAGGTTGCCTTGCATTTAGAGGAAAAACTTTATCCGAGCTTGCTTACTGCCATGTCCATTCGTCGTTGGCTGTTGTCCGAAGGCTTCAAGCTTGCCATGTCTGGATGTTGGCATTGGCAAGGTTACCTGGACGCACTGGCTAATGCTTTTAGCTGTGCTGTTGATAAAGGGATTCAAGATGGGCTTGTTGCCGGACATATTCATGGTACGGCCAATACGCCTCTTTCCCGCGTTGCTGCTTTTAATCCTTCTGCCGAGGCTAACTATGAAAATGCTCTTCGTGTCCACGGTCTCCGTTTCCTTTACTCTCTTCCTTAGAGGCTCTTAAGGATTCTTCTGTTGAAAACATCATTCGCTTACTTCGTCCCGAAGTATCCTCTGATGATTTGTCCCCTGTTGCGAAGCAGTTTTGCTTGGAGCAGTTGGTTGTTCCTCCTTGTCTTTCTGTAGGTTCTTCGAGTAAGTCTTCCCTCTCTGCTTCAATCCAAGGTTGTTTTGATAGAGCTAAAAAAGCGAGGGAAGTTTCTCTCCATGATTGTTTGGCACTCGCGGATACTTGGTTTTCTTTTGCTGATCCTTCGTGCATAGAGCCTATAGTAGAATCAGTTCGTTTGTACGTTCCTGAGCATGTTGGTGTTGTTAATGGCCTTGGTGCGGATACCTGTTCACAAGCTGGGCCGCTTGTGAACCCTTCCACTAAATTGTAGTTTATTGTGATTATGCTTTCTTGTTGTTTGGCCTGCCGAAGCGCAACACTTTTGTTTCTTTTTATGTTGACAGTCTATTGTATGCATATTTCGTTTGTTTCAAAACTTTTTGCTATTTAATCTTCACACTGATGTGCCTATTATAATAGTCTTTTCTGAATACTTGTGGGTTATTCGTCCGATACTGGATTTGCAATATCTCTTACGTATCTTGAGGTAATTTGGAGGTTACTCAGCCTTTTGTTATTCGGAATAACATTGTATGGGTCATGCCTATGTGTATGCGCGTCTTGCGTACATAAGTTTTTTTTCCAAATTAAATGATTAAAAAGAAAAAATTTCTAAAGTAAAACTGGTGAAGGTAGCTAAGCTTCACCTTTTTTCATTCAATTAAAAAACAAGACATTACAATAAAAAAAAGATAAGTTTGACATGAACCCTCCTACACGGAATCCGCGAGGAATGGGTTGCTTACACTTGATGTATGTAACATCTCCTAAGATTGCAAACATTCCATGTCCGTAGGATTAGATTCCCCGCACGGTCCTTTAGCTTGTATGCGCCTTTTCCTAATTCTTCTGTGACTATGTAGG
Source organism: Chrysanthemum makinoi (assembly GCA_910596185.1). NCBI lineage: Eukaryota > Viridiplantae > Streptophyta > Magnoliopsida > Asterales > Asteraceae > Chrysanthemum > Chrysanthemum makinoi. The sequence goes on from OU343216.1 coordinate 56,395,059, forward strand.
GTCCTTCCCATTTAGGTCATAGCTTTCCTCCTTCTTCGGCATGACTTGCATCATTATTCCGATATACTGGGTCTCCTGTTTTGAAACTTGTATTTCAGACTCTTGAGTTATAATATTTCTCCATTTCTGTCTTGCTTTTTGCTTCACGTATTGCCGCTTGTTCTCTTCTTTCTTCAAGGAGGTCCAAGTTCATTTCCGTGCTTCTTCATCATTTCTATGTTTGCTTCGCCGTCCTCCGTGGGCATCACTATCTCAACTGGTATTACGCCTCTCCGTATGTTAACGAGAATGGAGTGTCTCTGTTGCTGGATTTAATCATTGTGCGATGTGCCCATAGTACGTGCGATAATTCATCTAACCAGTTTTTGCTTTTTTCTTCCAACCTAGCCTTTATGCCTTCCCCTAGTCTTCTGTTTTCTCTTTCAACTTTTCCATTTGCTTGTGGGTGTTTCACTGAAGCAAAGTGTTGCTTTACATTCATTTTTTCACACCATTCTTTAAATGGGTTGTCTCGGAATTGTTTTTCGTTGTCAGATATTATTTCTCCCGGGAGTCCGAACCTGCGTACAATGTTTTCCCACATGAATTTCTTGATCTGATTTCCTGTTATGGTGGCTACCGGCTGTGCTTCTATCCATTTTGTGAAGTAGTCTATTGCTACTATGAGGAATCTGACTCTCCCAGGCCCTTCCGATAGAGGTAATGCAATGTCGATTCCCCACTTGTGGAACGGCCATGTGAAAGTAATAGGCGTCAGCTTTTCTTGCGGATGTTTTGGAACTGGCCTGTGCACCTGACAGCTTTTGCATGCTTGGATATTTTCCCGCATCGCCGCGCATGGTGGGCCAGAGTATCCCGTGCTGTGGCTGCCACTACTACGGACGTTGTCCCTGCGTGTATGCCGCAAGATCCTTCATGAATTTCTCGTAACACATAGTTAGCTTGAAGGGGCCCAACGCACCGTAACCATGGTCCAAGAAAATATTTCTTGTAAAGTATCCCATTGACTACAACAAATCTTTGTGATTTTTTTAACTTCTGTGCTTTCTTTTTCATTGAAGTGTCGCTTTTGCCAGGTATTCATATATTGGTGTCATCCATGTGTACCCTTCTTCTTCCGTGGTTGCTACGAGCGGTGTTTCTTCTATTGACTTTTGACCAAGTTCTTCCACTATTACTTGCTTCTTTAGATGTGCAAAGATAGTAGAAGCCATTTTGCTTAGGGCATCTGCCTTTTTGTTTTCGCTTCTGGGCACTTGCTTGATTGAGAACATTCGGAAGTTCTTTAGGAGTTCTTTTACTTTTTCCAGATATTGAATCATTCCTGATTCTTTTGCAATGTTTGTTCCATTGACTTGATTTGCCACCAGTTTTGAGTCTACATTTGCTTCCACGTTTTGACTCCCATATCCGAATAATCCTGCTATCAAGGCTTCATATTCAGCTTCGTTGTTTGTTGTGTTGAAACCGAACCTTAGAGCATAAGTAAACTCGCCCTGAGGGTCTGTCAGTATGAGGCCTGCTCCACAACCGTCTATGCAAGATGAGCCATCCGAGAACAGGACCCATGGTTGCGGAAGTTCCTCCACTTCCATTGGTTCATCTTCTTCTTCATATTTTGGACGTTCTCCCCCAACTCAATGCTATTGTGTTGAAACCGAACCTTTGATGGACGTTCTTGGTCTGTATTGTATGTCATACTCCCCCAACTCAATGCTCCACTTTTGTAATCTACCTGCAACTTCTGGCCTTGATAGTATTTGCTTAATTGGCTGGTCCGTGATGACTACTACCGTATGCGCTTGGAAATACCTCTTCAGTCGCTTTGTAGCATGTACTAAGGATAAAACTAGTTTCTCCATTGGTGTGTAATTTATTTCCGGTCCTCGCAGGGCTCAGCTCACAAAGTATACTGGCGTCTGTTTGCCTTCCCTTTCTGTCATCAGAACTGAACTGACCGCTTCTCCGGCTGCTGCTAGGTATATTATTAATTCTTCTTTCTCCTGAGGTGCGGTTAGGGTGGGGAGGTTTGTTATTATCTTCTTCATCTGCTTAAAAGGTTTCTCCGCTTCTTGTGTCCATTGAAAGTCACTCTTTTTTGTACACTTCTTGAGTGTTTTAAAGAATGGTAGTGACTTTTCAACGGATTTAGCCAAGAATCTATTCAAACTTGCTAGCTTTCCATTCAGTTTTTGAACATCTTTGAGGCATTTTAGAGATGGGAGGTTTAGTACGGCTTCTGCTTTATCTGGGCATACTTTAATTCCTTTAGTGTTTACTGTGTATCCTAAAAACATCCCTTCTTCCATTCCGAAAGTGCACTTTTTGAGATTTAGCTTCATGTTTATTTCCCTTAACATTTTGAAAGTTTTCGCTATGTCTCTTATTATTTCTTCCTCTGAGTGGCTTTTGATCACCAGATCATCGACATACACTTCTAAGCCTTGATTTGTTTGTGGAAAGCTTGTCTACTAGCCTGGTATGTTGCTTCTGCTTTTTAGTCCAATGGCATCTTAGTGTAGCAAAATATTCCCTGATTTGTGATGAAGGCTGTTTTTTCCTCATCTTCTTTTGCCATCTGGATTTGGTGATAGCCTTTGTACGCATCCAGGAAACATTTGAAGGGATATCCACAGAGTGACTCCACCTTCCAATCTATCTCTGGTAAGGGGTAGCCATCTTTCTGACAGGCCTTATTAAGGTCCTTGAAGTCGACACACATTCTCCAGCTCCCGTCATGCTTTGCTACCATTACCGGGTTGGCTAACCAGCTGTGATAATGTACTTCCTTCATGATTCCTGCGTCCACGAGTTTCTCTAATTCCTCTTGTATCGCCTTGCTCCTTTCCGGTGCTTGGCCTCTTTTCTTTTGCCTTATTAGAGTGTATCCTTCCCGTATGTTTAGGCTATGTTCTCGCTATGTCTCGAACGCCCGTCATGTCGGTTGGACACCAGGCGAATATATCCAAGTTCTGCTTTAGCAGGTCACATAACGTTTTTCGCCCTTCAGCTGATACGGTTGACCCAATGGCTATTGTTTGTTCCGGATGTTCCGCCACGTGTATTCGTTTTTCACGTTGCTTTTCTGTCGCGGGATGCGGTGTTGGTTCGGAAACCATAGTACATTCTAACGAGACCATTCTGCTACTGCAGATCGTGAGCACTCTGCCTTTCACCGAGATTTTCATCATCACATGCGTTGTTGAAGGCACAGCCTGTAATTTTCGCACTCCCGACCTTCCTATGATCCCGTTATATGGCGATTGGGACCTAACCACCACGAAGTTCATCAATGCTGATGCCGAATGCTCTTCGTCTTCAATTTTAGTTAATAGTGATATCTACCCAATCGGCCATATTATTTCTCCGCTGAATCCCATAAGGGGGGTTGTAGCAGGTACCATTTGCTTTCTTATTTTTGGCTGGAGCCTTTCGAAACAATGTTCATATAGGACTTTGATGCGAGCCTCTGTCGACATACATTCGGTGTATAAAGTGTCCACCTATCTCTGCTTCGATGACCATTGGTCCATCATTCCCTTCTTCTCCCGTGAGTGGTGGGAACGAAATGTTCTGGTTTGGATAAAAGCTTTGTGTAACTTTTTGTCT
>OU343216.1:56398767-56433799 GCA_910596185.1 Chrysanthemum makinoi
GAGGTCCATCATCCACATCGAGTCGCATGCATCACAATCACGACTTGAAAGGCATTCCATGATTGTGACCTATCTCCCCACATTAGGCCGCCATCCACATCTACATCATAGGTCTTGGCATCGCCCTCCGCCTAGAAACAACAATTCCTCTTCATCCAGCGACTCTATTATCCCGAAGCTTGCACAAGCATCATCTTATCTCCTAAGTAATCGCGATCGTGGACGCTTTGAGATGTGCGCCTGCAATGTGTCCTCACCACCACAATTATAGCATTTGATCGGCTTAGCTTGACCTTGATTACCATTCCTTCCTCGATTCTGATTACCAACATAACCTCTACCACCTCCACCTCTTCCCCGATCATAATCGTTTTTCCTCAACTGCTGCACCGTGATCCTCCCATCTTTACCAAAGAGCTTGATTGTGTGGGTTAGATGTCTGCTTGAGGTTGTTATTGGTTTGTGGGAGAGAATTCATGGTTTGACTAATCAGAAGAGCTAGTTGATTAATGAAATTACCCATGTATCAAAGACTTGTTTTGAACATAGATCAAGAATTAGTTTGTGATTACCATTTCCTATGGGTATGACTTCAGGAGGCTTTGTTGTGATTCCGATGTTTCGAGTAGAAGGCCTTGAGTCATTAGGACGAGCTTGTCTCTCCCAGTTGGTTTTGAACGATTAAGAACCAATTTTTCAAACATAGCATGTCTCTGTTATGAAAGGAGGAAGGCGCATAGAGTTGCTCATAGTTTGTATTCTTCAATACTTTAGTGAGCTTCACAGAGGTGACAAACTTGTGCCATTCGGGATTCATGTTGTTCACAAATTTTGAGTTCAAATTGAATGTTAGGCATTGTCAATTATGTTCCTCATGTCATTCACCAACTTATGAAATCTCACATAGTACTCATAGACACTCTCATCCGGTTTCATCTTGAAGTGTTCAAATTCGTCATAGAGTTGTGATTCTCTGTCTTCCATAGTTAATTGAACCCTCGAGAAGCATCTTTGACATTATCCCATACCGCCTTTGCTTTGGTGTTGTGATTGATCACTAGATGTCTTTTAGGAAGACCTTGAAGAACAATGTGAAGCCCCGAGACGCGATCAATCTCTCTTTTTTCTCCTTATCATCAAGCTCATCATACATCTTTGGTCTCACCCATTCCAAATCGAGTTCCATCTTCACAGATTGGTACATCTCGTCGCCTCAACTCATAATGTCCTTCATCAATGGATTTGAGAATGTTGACACCATTTTCCTTCCAAGCATAACTGATTCTGAGCCCAAGAATCGTGAAATTCGCCAAGCATGGGTGGATTCAGTATTCAACCAGTGCTTGAACATCCCTAAACAAAGGAGATGATAGTAGGAACGCTTGTAGACATGTTTCAAGCTCTACGGATTTTGCAATTCTTGATTAAACCGAAATTGATTCTTTCACGGATTTTACTAAACCAAAAGAACAACCGTAAGAACATAACACCTAAGAAGAAAAGGTCAAAATGAACAAGTCGCTAAACCTACAACTCGCATAAGCAAAATAACTCAAGAACAGACTATTACACCCCCAAATATCGCAGGGAACGATAGTGTCATTGGGGTATAACGCCATAGCACAAAGTATCGATACGTAAAACGACCTCTATAATGAGACGCTTGAAAAGTTTACCATTCGATAAATAAGTTAAAGTTTACACAACAAGAAATCACAAGGTTTGATAACACATAAAAAGTTTACAAAACATGTCGAATGGTAATTGTTAAAAGCACAAGACTCCAATGTATGCCATGTGACCCAAAAGCTCCATGAAATGCTATCACCTTAAGACCTGAGATAAAACATGCTAAAAGTGTCAACACAAAGGTTGGTGAGTTCATAAGTTTGTAATTAAATGATCGAAAATATTTTGAGTAATGTTCACACAAAGAAAGGCATTGTAAATCCACTCAGTTCCAAGTTCCGCCCATAAAATACTTGCAACCTGTGTGTTCACAACCCATTGCCTAAAATAGAATGACAATCATGAATATGCGCAATATGGTAGTTAAAAGTATAAATGTCACACAAAGGGTCTTCCAACACTCGTGTTGGGATGTTCCTCCAACGACTCACGTTAGGGCGTATCCAAATTAATGGCCTTCCAACATATAAATATTGGATGTTCCTCCAACGACATTCGACGTTGGGCTATCAGTATCCAAATTAATGGCCTTCCAACATATAAATATTGGGATGTTTGTTTAAGTCTAGTCACTACACGCACCAAGTCTAAAGTATAAGTAATGTTGTTTGGCAAAAGAGTTTAAATGTTTTGATAAATAAGCATGTATCTCGCACCAAATAGTTTATAAGAATTCAAACCAGTAAAAATGCTGGGTATTGAACTCTGTAATCGGTAAAAGTTTAGAGTAATTGTGAAATTAAATGAAAGCAGTTGAGCATGTATCTCCCCAAAAGTAATTCAAAACATTATAAAAGTAGGGGCTATGAAACTCACTTGATGAATTGGTATGATGACAAGAGTGAGTACACCGAGATGTAGTGTGATACGTTAACCTTGACCTATTATGAATGATATGATACGTAATGAGTTATGATGTGATGTTATGCATGCATTTCGTATGTTATTTATACCATTTGAGAGTTTTGAAAATAATACTCTTCGTCGAAAAATACTCTTTTGACGTCTTGACCATCTTTAAATTACTTTACAAGTATTTACGTCAAAATGTCATCCTACAATAGCTTCTTAATGATTTATTGTGAAATTTTAACGTTTCGTCGTAAAATAATGTCGTTGGAAATTTCATGAAAGTGACAAAAATGGTCTCGAAAAGCTAGTCGTAAAATGGTGTATGTCGAACGTTAGGAAACGAACTCAACGGTTTTGGAAAGCTTGTATCAAAATCTCAAAGTTTTGGCATTTAAGTTTTTATCCTAGAGGTCTCGTTCATAAAGAAAAACATAGGTTAAGTAGGGTGATTTTGTCCAAAATGTAGTTTAAAAGTGAATTTCGGCAAAGTTTAAGCAACCGTAAATAATTCATTACAACTCCGCTATACAAACGGTTGGTCATTTTGGAAAATATGCTTGGTGATCTCAATTTTATTAGAAGACATCTCTTTACAAAAAGTTCTACGTCAACGTTAAAAATAGCCTTCAATATGGTTACTTGTTTACCGTAACACTTGGCTAATAAAAATAATATAGTTTTTCGTAAATAATAAAGTTACGGCAATTTTATGAAAACGTGTATATTTTAGTCGTTATAAATCCGTTTTGTCATTATTATACGTCCTTAGCTTCGTATCAAAGTATACTAATATAATTTTGATAAGTCGAAATAATTTATAACGCTTAAGACTCGTCTTTGACTCGTACAAAACAAAAACAGTTTGCTAAAATTTTCAGGATATATATATTTCGTCGTCAAACTTGAAAAATTCATAACTTCTTCGTTATAGCTCCGTTTTAACTGCCGTTCAAGCGCCACGGTTTCGTTTTAAAGTATATTTTCTAAATATCTAGGCCAAAAATTTGTGTCTACTGTCGGATTTTCCAGAATTACAAAATAAGATCAGACCCTTTATACGACTTGTCAAAATGAATTTTCTCTGCTAAACCTATTCCAACCATTTCAAAACAACTCCGAAGCTATTCTAATCCTACCATACACCTTCTTAGGGTGTCATGGGTTCCTAAACATCATCAAGACTAATATATAACAAGGGATAAATTATAGGATGACTAATATATGTATAACTCTAAAAACAATGTAAAAATGGTATAAATATCCATAAGTCTTGCATGCTTTGCTCAAAAATGATGAAATAGATATGAAATGATAATGAAAGATGTAAAATGAAAATGATATGCTTACTAGTTACTTGATGAGGTGACTAGAACAAAGGATTAAACCTAAACACCCTAGGTTTTTATTTCAAAACCTAAACAAGAGTGTATACTAGATTGTTAAAACTTGATCTTGGAAAATTTGGATTTCTTGTTGCTCTATACCCATGGCCGGTTCTTATGGAGTGAAAAATGGGAGAGTTGTTTGATTTACACCTTTATAATATTGCTTCTATGTGCTATGTGTTACTAGTATATTATTAAAAACATATAAGTAGTATTGTAAGTAGATATTTTGTGAAGAGTCAAGGAACATTTGGACAATAACATTAATGAGGAGTAAGGGAAGAATGGTGGAGTTGATTGTATGCGTGAGGTAAGGAGGAAGAAAAAGAAAAATGTGAAGATTTAATATCTAGCTAGATTGTGTAAGACTTTTGAGTTCAAATACATATTAATTGAGATATTTATGATATGTTTTGTATAATAAAATGAGGAGGTTGATTTTATACATAAATGAGAGGGAAAATGAGTAAATTTGATAGTGCATAGGTATTTAGGGTATTGGTAAAGGTGGTGAGGGTATTGGGTAAGTATTGCTTGCGTGTAAATATTAGAACGCGTAATAATAGTGTTTATATAAAGCTTGAAAAATAAAAAGTGTAAACTTAGAAAATGTTATTGAAATAGTCATAAAAATTATTAAAATACATTTCTCAAAAAATTTGAGTGAAATAATAATTGTTGTGTAGTATTTAAGAAAACCGGCCGTAATTATTTAAATATAAAGTTTATATACAAAATAAATTTAAAACATCCGGTAAACTAGTAATATAATTTTTATAGTCTTAAAATGAGTATAAAAATATATTAAGATTATTTTTGGAAGTGCCGGATCAATGTTTCAAAATAATTAATTACGCGATAGCGTTTATTTAATAAGAAAATAACGTTTAATGTAAAATGCAAAACCATGCACGAACCGTTATGAAATGATGAATATGGAATATGAGAAATGGCCGAAAATGAGAATTGTGACATTCTTCCCATGTCGAGGAATCACGCCTCGTGATTCAATCGATTATACTATGGTTCGAACCTCGACAAGGGTTCTAAAAGTTTATGCTTGTGTATGGTCTATATGATTATGTCAATGCTCATGCATATGATTTACTCGTCCAACAAGGTACGTTCCCGTGCTATCGTGAGCAATTCCCGTCCTAAATACATGCTTTCTTATGATTAGGCTCGATGAGACAAGCTTTCCCATTCTCCAAAGAAAATTTTAAAAGACTTTTTGGTAACCGATTTTACTTAATCCCACAACTCATCAAACAAGAACTGTCATACGATTAGGCTAAATCGGTTTAGGTAACGACTTGTTTCTAGCTCGATCTTTGCAACTCATCAAACAAGAACGGTCGCTCGGATCAAACTGGAAACAAGTGGTTTGAAGAAAATCTTTTGAAAATTTGGCTTGATTATGGAATTGCTTACACATATGAGACTACTACTCCCTTCATTGCATGATTCTTCCTAAATTAGACATAGGTGATCAGGCTATGTATAATTTAGGAGTAACTATGCAATGCTTGGACTAATCGACTCATATGATGTTTGGTGTTGAGTCATAAGTCCGCATGTATAAAGAATGTGCACTTATAATGATATGATGAGATGCTATGATGATGTAGTTATAGTCTAGGGTCAATGATGCAACCTAGTTCTCTATAACCGATGCTCTGATACCAATCATGTCACACCCCAAAATATCGCAATGAACGATAGTGTCATAGGGGTATAACGTCATAGCACAAAGTATGGATACAGAAAACGACCTCTATAATGAGACGCTTTGAAAAGTTTACCATTCGATAAATAAGTTAAAGTTTACACAACAAGAAATCACAAGGTTTGATAACACATAAAAAGTTTACAAAACATGTCGAATGGTAATTGTTAAAAGCACAAGACTCCAATGTATGCCATGTGACCCAAAAGCTCCATGAAATGCTATCACCTTAAGACCTGAGATAAACATACTAAAAAGTGTCAACACAAAGGTTGGTGAGTTCATAAGTTTGTAATTAAATGATCGAAAATATTTTGAGTAATGTTCACACACGAAAGGCATTGTAAATCCACTCGGTTCCAAGTTCCGCCCATACAAAACTTGCAACCTGTGTGTTCACAACCCATTGCCTAAAATAGAATGACAATCATGAATATGCGCAATATGGTAGTTAAAAGTATAAATGTCACCACATGGTCTTCCAACACTCGTGTTGGGATGTTCCTCCAACGACTCACGTTGATCAGATCCAAATTAATGGCCTTCCAACATATAAATATTGGGATGTTCCTCCAACGACGCACGTTGGGCTGTATCCAAATTAATGGCCTTCCAACATATAAATATTGGGATGTTTGTTTAAGTCTAGTCACTACACGCACCAAGTCTAAAGTATAAGTAATGTTGTTTGGTAAAAGAGTTTAAATGTTTTGATAAATAAGCATGTATCTCTCCCCCAAATAGTTTATAAGAATTCAAACGAGTAAAAGCGGGTATGAACTCACGTGTAATCAAGAAAAGTTTAGAGTAATTGTGAAATTAAATGAAAGCAGTTGAGCATGTATCTCCCCAAAAGTAATTCAAAACGTATAAAAGTAGGGGCTATGAAACTCACTTGATGAATTGGTATGATGACAAGAGTGAGTACACCGAGATGTAGTGTGATACGTTAACCTTGACCTATTATGAATGATATGATACGTAATGAGTTATGATGTAATGTTATGCATGCATTTCATATGTTATTTATACCATTTGTGAGTTTTGAAAATAATACTCTTCGTCGAAAAATACTCTTTTGACGTCTTGACCATCTTTAAATTACTTTACAAGTATTTACGTCAAAATGTCATCCTACAATAGCTTCTTAATGATTTATTGTGAAATTTTAACGTTTCGTCGTAAAATAATGTCGTTGGAAATTTCATGAAAGTGACAAAAATGGTCTCGAAAAGCTAGTCGTAAAATGGTGTACGTCGAACGTTAGGAAACGAACTCAACGGTTTTGGAAAGCTTGTATCAAAATCTCAAAGTTTTGGCATTTAAGTTTTTATCCTAGAGGTCTCGTTCATAAAGAAAAACATAGGTTAAGTAGGGTGATTTTGTCCAAAATGTAGTTTAAAAGTGAATTTCGGCAAAGTTTAAGCAACCGTAAATAATTCATTACAACTCCGCTATACAAACGGTTGGTCATTTTGGAAAATATGCTTGGTGATCTCAATTTTATTAGAAGACATCTCTTTACAAAAAGTTCTACGTCAACGTTAAAAATAGCCTTCAATATGGTTACTTGTTTACCGTAACACTTGGCTAATAAAAATAATATAGTTTTTCGTAAATAATAAAGTTACGGCAATTTTATGAAAACGTGTATATTTTAGTCGTTACAAATCCGTTTTCTACGTATTATACGTCCTTAGCTTCGTATCAAAGTATACTAATATATTTTTGATAAGTCGAAATAATTTATAACGCTTAAGACTCGTTTTTGACTCGTACAAAACAAAAACAGTTTGCTGAAATTTTCAGGATATATATATTTCGTCGTCAAACTTGAAAAATTCATAACTTCTTCGTTATAGCTCCGTTTTAATCCGTTCAAGCGGCCACGGTTTCGTTTTAAAGTATATTTTCTAAATATCTAGGCCAAAAATTTGTGTCTACTGTCGGATTTTCCAGAATTACAAAATAAGATCAGACCCTTTATACGACTTGTCAAAATGAATTTTTCTCGTGCTAAACCTATTCCAATCCCTTCAAAACAACTCCGAAGCTATTCTAATCCTACCATACACCTTCTTAGGGTGTCATGGGTTCCTAAACATCATCAAGACTAATATATAACAAGGGATAAATTATAGGATGACTAATATATGTATAACTCTAAAAACAATGTAAAAATGGTATAAATATCCATAAGTCTTGCATGCTTTGCTCAAAAATGATGAAATAGATATGAAATGATAATGAAAGATGTAAAATGAAAATGATATGCTTACTAGTTACTTGATGAGGTGACTAGAACAAAGGATTAAACCTAAACACCCTAGGTTTTTATTTCAAAACCTAAACAAGAGTGTATACTAGATTGTTAAACTTGATCTTGAAAAATTTGGATTTCTTGTTGCTCTATACCCATGGCCGGTTCTTATGGAGTGAAAAATGGGAGAGTTGTTTGATTTACACCTTTATAATATTGCTTCTATGTGCTATGTGTTACTAGTATATTATTAAAAACATATAAGTAGTATTGTAAGTAGATATTTTGTGAAGAGTCAAGGAACATTTGGACAATAACATTAATGAGGAGTAAGGGAAGAATGGTGGAGTTGATTGTATGAGGTAAAGGAGGAAGGAAAAGAAAAATGTGAAGATTTGATATCTAGCTAGATTGTGTAAGACTTTTGAGTTCAAATACATATTAATTGAGATATTTATGATATGTTTTGTATAATAAAATGAGGAGGTTGATTTTATACATAAATGAGAGGGAAAGTGAGTAAATTTGATAGTGCATAGGTATTTAGGGTATTGGTAAAGGTGGTGAGGGTATTGGGTAAGTATTGCTTGCGTGTAAATATTAGAACGCGTAATAATAGTGTTTATATAAAGCTTGAAAAATAAAAAGTGTAAACTTAGAAAATGTTATTGAAATAGTCATAAAAATTATTAAAATACATTTCTCGAAAAATTTGAGTGAAATAATAATTGTTGTGTAGTATTTAAGAAAACCGTCGTAATTATTTAAATATAACAGTTTATATACAAAATAAATTTAAAACACTGGGTAAACTAGTAATATAATTTTTATAGTCTTAAAATGAGTATAAAAAAATATATTAAGATTATTTTTGGAAGTGCCGGATCAATGTTTCAAAATAATTAATTACGCGATAGCGTTTATTTAATAAGAAAATAACGTTTAATGTAAAATGCAAAACCATGCACGAACCGTTATGAAATGATGAATATGGAATATGAGAAATGACCGGAAATTGAGAATTGTGACAACACTCAACTCGCTTAATTAATCAAGTCGCTAAATAGCCAACTCGCTTTAGTCTCAACTCGCAACACAATCAACTCGCTTGAACACTAAGTTGCTTAAGTTAACTTCGCTAACGCTTACAACCTCGCTAAGTAGCAATTCGCTTTAGATCTCAAGTCGCTTAAAGAAACAACTCGCTTAGAACCCAAGTAGCATAAATATCAACTCGCTAAACAAATTAAGTCGCATGTACCAACTCGCTTTAAATAACAAAGCAACTCGGTTTGAAGAAACACAAGTCCGAGACACAACTCGCTTAGTCCTTTTTTCAAAATAACCACTTTATCAATCCAAAACAACAAAACCACAATGATTTAAGGCTTCCAATTCAAAACATAAACACATATGATGATCCTAAACACAAAAGTACAAGCAAAATTCAAACTTTAACACAAGAATTTGTCCAAATGAATCAAACTCTCCTAAACCCTTAATACTCCAAAACCTTATGAAATCCACCAAAACAAAGAGCATGAAAGATGAGTGATCAAACCATGGCTCTTGATACTAATTGTTGGATATTGGATTTCACAAACTCTCTAAACCATGATCAAAGTAGGCGTATAAGAATGTTAGAGAGAGAGAGAGTTCTAGTGAGAGAAAGGAAGAGAGTTGGGAACTATAGTGAGAGAAAGAAAATATTATTATGAGCTCCAACTCTCTACCTTGGAAGGTAGAGAGTATTTATAGTCTTACAATAAAACGCTACACAACGGGCATGGATCGCATACAGTGGGTAAAGACCCGTCCGTCCTCCACGGTGATACACAACTAAATACTACTTAACATAAAAGTACTATGACTACGAGCTTTCTAACGATTACATATACTTGAGGTGACCGACTCTTTAATACCTGGAATTTCTAATTCCTAACATGTTCATATGCAGGAGTTAGTTTAGATGTAGGTATGGGATATAAATTATTTTGTTACAGCTTCATAAGAATTTGTTAATGGTTTTAGATTCTATCAAAGGGCCAATGATGGTGTGAACCAGAGGTCAAGAGTGTGGTTAGTATTTTGATAAGTTTGGCCGATGATGGTCAACAAGTCGCTTACATATTCTTTTCATCACAAACCTCATCCATATGCAATTTGACAAGTCGCTTCAAAAATAACATCACAACTCGCTTACTTAAAAGCATAAGTCGCATCTGCAGTTGACTAAATAGTCAACTCACTTCCATTTTAAAGGACAAGTTGCTTATATGAGTAAATCATTGAATCTGGACATTATATTGGACAAATTGCTCAAAAGCAATATGACGCAAGTCGCTTCCAAAAAACATGTTTAAAACAGTTTCAACTTAAAACCTGCTTAAAGTTTGATATAGATTCAAAAATGTTTAACAAAACAGTTTAACATCAGCAGCTTAAACCAGACAACCATGTTATACCAGCAGATTCATGATAAACAAAAACAGCTTATGACATCCTTAAAACAATCAACAGATTCAGAACCACAACATAACTTGCATCAACCCACGTTTCAAAACAGCCAACCCATCCAAGAAACCGTATAAACCACATACAACAAACCATATAAAACCATTCGAATCACCAAAAAACAATACAACCTAGGCTCTGGTACCAATTGTAGGATCATGTATATATGTTGTTTAGATGATTCGGGTGGTCTAGGTAGATGATTAAACAAGTAAGCCATTGTTAGAGAGATGAAGAGAGGAGAGGGATTTTGTAAAAAGAGAAATATCAAAACAAATGAAAGGTTAGCTTACAAGTTACAACTACTACCTCCTCCTGATGGACTGTGGATCAGGCATACTGTTAGGATCATATGTATGGAAGATATGGTGAATCGGGAGGTCGGGGAAGATGGAAGAACACCATCTTCAAGTTAGAGAGAGAAGCTAGAGAGAGAAGGGAAAACTAGTGTGTTTATTATTGATGAAAGGTGAAAAGTTTACACAGAGTCTCACCCTCCATGGAAGTATGGAGGGGTATTTATACCCAAACACTTACATCTATCACTAAATGACATAACAAGCCCTTGTGTTTAAGGTAACAAAGATAGAAAATGTAATCCCGCCAATGTCGTTCCATTTACGAGTTAGGAGCTTATTCAAACAATCTTCCCCCAATGGGACGACATAAGGGATTACTTACAACATTTACTACAAATAAAGAAAACAGATAAAGAAAGGTCTTCATAAGCTCTATAGGTGCTGAGGATGATGAAAGTCTACGCTATTTGTCTTCTTCTGGTACCTTGACTTGAGAACCGTTTTCTTCACTTGTAGACAAATGATGTAATATGCATAAAGTGGATTAACTTCCCCCCAATTCATGCCGCATGTCTTTAGCAGCTTCTCCGTACACTCCTTTTACTAAGTTTCAATCAGCCTTCCCCAAACTGACAACCGTCTTCATCATATTCGAAACTTTGATATAGTGAACATTTCCTCTAACTTTTGAAGTTTTCAGACGCCTAGCGGAATTTGTAGATGAGCAAGAAACCACACAAGGTAAATCTGAATTGTTTCGGAAAATCCGTTCGGGGGTAACATGCAAGAAATCAACAATATCTTCTCACATATGTAGATGCTTCACAGCAAACAAACCACGAAAGACGAAATGAAATGACTTCCCCCTGAATGTTGCGGTCTATCGGAATAATAGTTACCAGTGAATCTGTAATTACTCGATAAAATGACCGTGTGTGAGGCATCACAACATCATATTTATGTAACTTCACACACGATAAATCTGTGAAAGTGAGACGATTACACCAACTTGAGAAATTTTCACCACAGATCGTCTCATTTCTTCCCCCTGATTGAAGAAATTCATGAAGGGAAACGGGTTTTCAAAAAAAATCCAAAAACATCAAAGAAGCAAGGAACACCTATACTCTCTTTTCCTTGTGTAGAAGGCCCTAATAGGTGCAGTGTTGCCAGATCACCTTCTAACCGATGCATTCAAACTACTCTATTCATACAAAAGGTATATGGTAGCGATTGATGAAGGCAAAGTCAATTTTCTTGATGAAAAGTCCTCCGGTACACCTACTAGGAAAACAAGGAGAGGCAGCCCAGGAAGTGTTACAAGCACTGAGAGTCAAAGAAAGTTCCCTAAGAGGAAACCTGCACTCAAAAGGAAAATTCCCTATAAGGAAGCTGTTCCTATTCCTATTCCCAAATCTGAACCGCAACAAAAGCTACTGGATGAAAGTTCTGAGGAAATGAATCACGCACGGAAGAGGCCACCTACTCAAACGCAATTGATGACACTCCAACAAAGAGCTAAGCCTCCCACCAATAGCTGATAAAGGAAAAGGGAAAACTCCCTGCGGCTTGAGCATGATAAGGAAAGTTCTGAAGAAGAACCAGTTGACGAGGAAAGATAATATCAAAATAAGTTGAAGAACCTCAGACTCAAACACCTTGCCGATGAATTCGTAAAGGATCAAACTCGTGTCCCCGGAGGGTCAAGTGGTGGAACCTCAAGCCGCACAGTT
This sequence comes from Chrysanthemum makinoi, assembly GCA_910596185.1. Taxonomy (NCBI): domain Eukaryota; kingdom Viridiplantae; phylum Streptophyta; class Magnoliopsida; order Asterales; family Asteraceae; genus Chrysanthemum; species Chrysanthemum makinoi. Next base: position 56,411,226 of record OU343216.1, read on the forward strand.
TTGATGCGGTTAATCAACCCGATAAGGGAACGGTACCACCATCACCCACGAACAACGAAAGGCGATTGAGGATTCCATCGACTTTGAAATAAAGGAACCGGACACGGAAAAGACAGAAAACTTCCGTGAAGATAATAAGGCTCATGAAACGGCTAAGTCTGGAAATGATGAAGAAACTGATTATGATGATTTTCTTCTAGACAGTCCCGCACGCTCCAAGGAGGAAACTTCTGAGCCACCTAAGGACCCTGAGCCACCTCACGTCTCCTCATCATCAGATTCGTCCTCTTACACTTCACCTCCACCATCCAAAAGAACAACCAGATCCACATCCAAATCTGTGAAGAAGCCAATGGACTCTTGGATATCTCGGGCAAAGACAAGGATTGTTAAAGCTGTCAAGCATGTCAGGAAGAAAGATGTGACCAACAAAAAGCTGAATCAACTCGCTGACAGAATCAACTATCTTCAAAATAGGATAAATGAGTTGTTGAAAGAAAGGGAACAAATCCAGAAGTTTATTAAAGGAGATTTTCAAAAGGAATTGGAGAAGACGGCAAGAGAATACACTCACAAATTCCTTCTCGACACCGTTCCTGGAGTGACAAGAGAAATGTTCAACAGATAACTCTATCCGAATCTGATGCATTTGGCCAAGCAAACTATAAGATCAACACCCATGACTGTAACAATCAACCCAACTGATCCTATAGTGTTCTCCGATGCTGAATTGGTTTCCAGGCTGGTAACTTAAATGTCTAAACGATCTGCAACATTTACTTCCTACGAAGGTAAATTGTTTGATGCATTGTTGGAACACCAACTCAAATCAGCATGCAGAGAAGAAGCTCAAAGGCCTAAACGTCTAAGAGACGATGATGATAAGGATAAGGATAAAGATAACGAGCCTAAACGTCCAAAGAAGTCTGGAGAACCCTCCTCTGTGCCACCACCACCCCTAAGGACTCCAAAAACAAGATGATCTCCTCCACGCTCTTCCGCTGACAAACCTCAGGACTCTGAGTTACCACCCCAGACAGAGAAAATCGGTGACCACTTTGAGTATACTGGTGGTGACGATGAGGAAGTCCTCGAGCCCCAATAACAACCCACCTCTCCGATTCAACAAAGAAACCAAAGATCCTCATCTAGGCCAAAGAAGAAAAAGAAGACGCCTAAGGTCGATGTCGCTCTCATGGCTAGACGAAGATGACACCGAGTTTGAATGGTTCTCTTCACTTGCTGATGCTACTCCCGCCCTTACTGATGATCAAGATATGGTAGAAGGTCGAACATTGGAGCATGCTAAGTTACTTCAAGAGAAGTTTCGGGTGAAGAAGAGGACGAAATCGGAGTTGAGATGAATCAAGAATGAAGCCTTTCAACTACTCAAAGACAGCTCGGAAAGTGCTATTGAAGTCGAATATCACCTTGAAAACATAGCACGAGCCATGTCTAACAACATTGATTGGCTCAACCCTAGAGCAAACATTGACTTCACAAGAAGAGACAACCCTCCATACTACATCGACTGGTCTAGACCCCTACCAACGATTGGCCAACCAGATCAACCTAAGATTCCATTTCGCTACTTCTTCAACAATGACTTGGAATTTCTTCTACACGGTAGTGATGGTTCAAAGAAATATGCTACATCACTTACACTTCCGTTCCCGGCAGCCATATACTCCAACTGCATAGCCATCGAAGAAAAGGCTACCCACATGTTTTCCAACAAATATGGAACGGATGACATTGATGCAATGTACGAGATTCACCATGGCCTAACACCGGCAATCTACTACAAAAGTGCCAGGTTCGAAAGTCTCAACATGAAGTGTACAAAGGATAAAGGGATCATTTCTGTTAAGCATGTCACTCTTTCGTCTAAATGGGACTACACCTTCCTCAAGACTATCGTGGTCAAAAGACAAGACGAAAGGGACTATGAATTCGTGAAGCGGACTTCTAAGAACTTGTCTCTCAATAACATTGAAGATCTGATTCTTGCCAAGGTACAGGGAAGAATGAGAAAATTCTCGACTGAAATTCAACGTGAATACATCAAGTCATTGCTCATCTTCATCAGAAGCATAGTGATCCAGGAACGTGTAGAAGATTTACAACTTGTTGTTGAATCGTATCAGACTCGTGTCAACCTCACCAGACCTCAGCTAGAACTTCCTGACATCAACCAGCTTCACAATACACTCTCTTCAAAGAAAACCATTCGGAGTAATTTACCGTAGTGAACTACAACGCAACTGCTTGATGGCATGTAGAGATCTTCACAAATTTGGGGATCACACATTGAAGAAGGTCAGGGATGGCTTGGCTTATAGGTTGAAGGCGATACATGAAGGCATTGCGACTCCAAAGCGATGGAATTCTCAGGAATGACGGGATGTTAAGAGGATCATCTCTAGGATCGATGAAAGGTTGTACAAAAGGGACCAGTTCAGAACTCTGGAGAGCTTCGTAGGTGGTTGTCCCAGGATTACTCTCACAGACTATCAACGCCCTGTTCGCATTCCTGGAAAGATTGATGGACTACCTGGTACCCTTTAAACTGTTTCAATTTCATATTAATTTAGATGTGTGATTTAATAATGACTATGGTTTGTGTACACATAACAGTGTACAACCAGTACTTGTAATGATAGGACCATGTGGTACGCTTCAGTGCCACAATCCTTATAAAAGGAGCGAAAACTTCTTACTTTTGAGTAAAACTTATCAAACCTTTCAATTTTAAAAGGTTTTACGCAAAAGAACAAGTACTTCCCCTTATGTTTTTTCAAAACCTCAACCGTTAATATCACTTGTTGAGGGGGGTATTTGATCAAAACTTTGTTCAAAAATTGTTCTTCGTGTAATCTTCCCACAAAACTCAAAATGGTCATATTTATTCTCAACATTTCTTCAAAAATAACATATTTATATGCCATTTTTGAGGGGGAGAAAAATTATGTGATAAGAAATATGTTGTGTTTTGCTATTGAATCCTCGTGTGAAAAGACTTCAACCCATGAATTGACGAGATCGAACAGTTCATACATTGAAAAGATTCGTCTTCTAAGACTTATCCAAGTAAATTGTACCCATTCGAGAAGCTCTTGATAGACATGAACTTTGACGGTTTGACAACCTTTCGGGGTTGTCCACATCTTCAAGTTAGCTATTAGAGCTAGTTGTCACCTAAAAGCTGACAATGTATCTCTTTAACTATGCAATGTGATCGTGTCTCGCAAGGAATTGTCTATCTTGAGTTGATCAATTCAAAAAGTGCGCGCTCTTTCCTCACTGTGCAGATTTCTATCAAAATTCTTAAGCACATGTGGAGGGGGAGTATTTCTGAAAATCCAAAACTCTTGAAGTGTTCAAACATGGTTTTCATTTACAAACACTTCTAGAGATTTTCATGAAAATGGTTTTATGGCAATGGAGTTATAAGGAGATTAAGGTTAGGAATAACCGTCCTATGATCCGCCAGAGCCAGAGGGATCTACCCAAGGACACTACCAATAGTTAGAATTAGAAGTCATTAGGTATGATTATAAAAAAGATAAAATGAGAATCGGAGAAACAAGGAGTTGAAGAATTAAAAAGAAAAACAAAGAAAAGGGTGAAAAGAAATAGCCCTCCAGATTATTCAACTTAGGGCAGACACCGGGTTCAATTCATATGCTACTGGTTGTCATTTGATGACGCCGGTATTAAAGATTAAAAGTCGTCATGGACCCAGTGACGCATGCACTAAACCTTCTTAGCCACTCAAATTTCTCTCAACAGAAGCTTGTTTCATTCTCACAGGGAACCATACGTAAACTATCGGCTTTCTCTTAGAGATTGCTGGTATTGTAGAAGGAGACCCTCTCCCTAGTCTCCGCTCAGAAAAACCAAAGCGCACTATTGAGTCTAGAGCTACGAGATTCATCAAAAGATCTCTTAGGAACACTTGACAATTCATCGCTTGTCGTTCAACAATAAGAACGCAAGTGATACATTATCGTGTCCTTCACAGATCTTAGCAATCTTTCGAGAACATTTATGAGAGGTTCACACAATTGTGATCCTCAGTGATTGAATGGAAACTCCTACCAGGGTCAACATCAAACAGCCCTGACAGCAGGTCACTTCGATAACTCCCCGTGAATTACGCTTAGTGTGTCTCAAACGGTCTACAGTCGTGAGGTGATGCTTCGGTGTACCTCAGCGACTCATCTGAACTGTAGGTGTACTTCGGTACATTGCGTTATCTCACTTGTGGGACTCCAGTTCAGGAACAGCCTCTGTGAGAATTAGAGTGGTGTTTTCACACTATGCTGTTAACACTCTTGAAGTTCAAACTTGTAAGTACTGGAATCCACTTGTCACTAACCGATTTTTTATGTTTTTCTTCTTATGGAAGCTCTGGAGCGGACTGATCGTGCAGATTCTTCACATGTTCATACCAACATCATCACTAATGGAAGTTCTCTCAAAAGGCAACACAAATGTCAGAATGATTCTTCGTCAAGTCAAAGAATCTACAAAGTTTAAAGACTAAGAGAACTTCATCAGACTCTGAAATCCAACGTTAAAAAGCGTGTGAGCATGTTGAAGAAAGACGTGGAGACACTGGAGCAACAAAGCAAACCTGATGCAGACAACAACAACATACTATCACTACCATCACAAAGAACAAAGATCAAAGAACAAAGATCAAAGAACAAAGAAAATGATGACGTCAAAGCAGAACACTTCAAAGGAAACAATTTCTCTACACTAGGGAGATTGTTCGAATCAAGACACTTCTTCTCACAAGAAAGAAGAATGTCAGAAGACGTCAAAGCTACTATTACATCAACACCTACAACGTTTATCACTCTTTCATTCATCACCAACACTTAGGGGGAGATTGTTGGAATCACTCCTAAACCTTAATTCAAGTGTTAGTGATTCATATGTAATAGTTGGCTTAATATGGCCTTTATGTTTGTTATTAAGCTAAGGCTTATGTAGAAGGCCCATAAGCCTTGGCCCAAGCCCATAAGAAGGGAAGGAGTCTAGAAGTGTTGCCCTAGCTCCTTGCCCTATAAATAATCTTGTATAACCCTCACTTGAGGGTTGGTTGTTCAATTCACTCTTACACTTTACGCAAAAAAAAAAGAAAAAAAAAGAAAAAAATCCAAAAACATGAAAGAAGCAAGGAACACCTATACTCTCTTCCCCCCGATGTTTTCAATGAATCAGAATTATACACCACGTATGTTGATGATGAATTGGAGACATCGAAACCATGTATGTTCAATTAATCAAACAAGTGTGAAGTACCATAAATATCTCGTGAGAATCAACTACTGATAAAACTTCTCTACTCGTGTATACTCTTCTCAGCTAACTCTTTACCGACCCCATTATCATTCTGATGGCTTTTTGTAGTGATTACTGATGGAGAAAACCCAATATGACGAACTTGAGACTGAAGTAGTATAACCCAAACTTGTGACTTAAACTTGAACTATTGTCAGACGAAGAACCCTTTTTCTTAACTCCATCGAAAAAAGGTAAACTTAAAGTTTCTCAAATTATCCACACCTTAGTGTGACACTTGAACACAACAACGTAACTCCTTAAAAGGGATAGTTATAAGCTGTGAGCACAATAACGTAACTCCTTACATCAGGTTCAACTAGATAACTCAAGTCTTTGTCATTCGTGACGGTTAAAGCTCGAACAAGGATCTCGAAGAATCATGCATCCAACCAACCCTGATATCTTCAGATACTAAGTACACGCATCCGTGATATCCCACTTCATCCTCAAATAAATAATAAAGAATTAACTCCGTAATCACATCTTGCAGTTAAACGCTCAAAACTAGCCTTCATTAACCGTTTAAATGAACTTGATAATGGTTTCCCGATCTTGTCAAAAAATGTATCCTCGTGAAAATTGGTAATACCAAAATACCACTCGTTAACCAAATGTTATACCAAAAATGCGCACAATGTATAAAAAATACATTTTACAGTAATGAATTTTCAGTTCAATGTATTTTGATCTAACACAAGTCCAATCCAATATATTATTAACCCATTAGATTATAATACCAATTCAACCCATGAGTTAAAAAATCGGATACATTAAATAGTCCATACCATGACGTCGGCCCATTTCCAACAACTAAAATCTCAGCCCAACACCATATGTTATCTGGCCCATATCCAACCCAATTCAAACCCTAAAAAGACGGGTATATAATACTCACCTCCTCATATCACTGAAACCCTAATCACACAAAACACAAAGAAAAGAACGCTGACACTCATCTCATCCCCGTGTTTTATCCGTTAAGTCACAACGAGCAGTCATCAAATGTTATGTTGATGCTTGATTAATCCGAGCACTTACAAGTCCTACTATAATCAGCCACATTAATCCAATCGAGCACACCCGCCCCTTTAATCTTGGTCTCTTATTTCACAGGTAGGTTTGTATAAGAATGTTTAATTGATCATAAAACCGAATCAAATGGAAGACATAAACACAAGTTGTTTTTGATCTTATCATTAATTTTCGGATAGTACCAAGATGGTTTGCTTTCAACATAGATTGATGATGAGATGTTTCTTTCGTGATTAGAACCTGAATGTTCAATGAGTTGTAATTATACACCACGAAAAGAAAACGACTGAGATCTTTGATTTGTAATTATTTAACGTTTTCAGTATAGAGTCTGTCGGATCTGTGATGTTATGTTTTTCACCTATTTAAAATTTATGAAGATTGGTTTCCAAGGTGAACGAAACTGAGATCCTAATTCTTGTAATTTCATTTCTTCTTCTTCGATTAATAGTGACTCGTAGTTGGTATTGGAAGTAAGTTTAAGGGTTTGGATGTTTGACAGTGGTATGGACTGATGATGATTTGTATCTGAGGTCACAAGAGAGTAGATGTTATTTTGTTTGGTCAAGCAGTTAACGTCTTCATCTCCACTTTCTTTTCTTATGCGTAAACAAACAATACCTTTAGGCGTAAAGATCTTATGCGTAAAACTGTCTTTGTCAAAAACCTTACGCGTGGCCATGGTGTTGTGCGTAAACACGGTCTTACGCATAAAGCTTATGCGTAAGCATAGGTTTATGCGTAAAAACCTTACGCGTAACTGTTCTTACGCATAACTTCACAGTTATGCGTAAATATCTCTGAAGACGGCTCCTTATGCATAAAAATAGGGTTTTGACCATTTGTTGACTTTTTCCGGCGACATTTCCGACCACTTTTCCGTCCATCTTCATATAAACCTAGAAAAACGGTGTAAATGACCACTCTTTTGACCTACTTTTACCCTGGATATGACCATTTGACCACCAAAACGTTTCACAGGAATGGTTTCAAAAGATTATACGAGTGAAAAAAAAATGAATAAAACTGATGTGAACAAAACGGATACAAAGCAGTTTATGACCATTTTTTGTTAACCCATAAAATTTTTTGACCATAAAGGATACACTTAAAACTTGTCAATAAAAACTGTTACACCAAAAGAGTATATGAAAGTTTAAAAACTTTGGTGACAAACAGATTTACAAGAGCTATTTAGACAAGATACATCACCAAGAATCAACCAATGATAAAAAACCGATCTTGCTCTTGATACCAATGTTAGGATCTTATGTGTGGAAGATATGGTGAATTGGGAGGTCGGGGAAGATGGAAGAAACCCATCTTCAAGTTAGAGAGAGAAGCTAGAGAGAGAAGGGAAAACTAGTGTGTTTATTATTGATGAAAGGTGAAAGTTTACACAAGAGTCTCACCCCTCCATGGAAGTATGGAGGGGTATTTATACCCAAACACTTACATCTATCACTAAATGACATAACAAGACCTTGTGTTTAAGGTAACAAAGATAGAAAATGTAATCCCGTCAATGTCGTTCCATTTACGAGTTAGGAGTGATTCCAACACATACAGTGGGTAAAGACCCGTCCTTCCTCCACGAAGTTACACTAAACTAATCTACGCTACTAATTAACTAATTAACTACTAAACAACGTAAATAACTACAAGTCTACGAGCTAACATATGCTAGACCATAATTGGGGTGACCGACACTTTCACATGGAATTTCCAATTCCTAACAGGCTAACAACAAACTACTCCTACTACTGATGTATTGGGATCGACTTTTCTTGGTGCAATACTGATAACCGCTTATCATTTAAAGGATGCATCCAGCAACAACTTTAGTCTTTCATAGAAGATTTCATTTTTTCCGAGTTTCAAGTATTTACTTTCAAGCTGAATCTTACATATTCAATGGAATAATATTACTTACGAATGTTGGGTATTTTTTTACGCAACATTCGAATCACAATGGACATGGAACAATATCTGCAGTGGAATGTTATGCGAAATCTTAAGATGACTGAAGATCTTATGCTTACTAGTAACCATCGTGTTCACCATTTTCTCAATTGTAGACAGCCATCTGTGTCTTTGTGAAGGATAATGATTTATGTGAACTACGTTGTTTTGAAATTTATCAAATTTTGGCGAAACCACTGTCATAAAATTGCATCCATTGCGGTTTGGTCCACTTTCTCACAACTCAAAATTTTCTTTTACGGTTCAAGTATACCTTTTTTTACCAACGACTGGTTGCAATGGATTCAATTAGTGCAGTCTATTGCCTGGCCACGGGTTACTTATTTGGTAATTTTGCATCCATATCCACCTATATTGGCATGACATACCATCTTATATCTATGAAATAAACTTCTGATTAAAAGATTGGCGGATAATATCGGTTTTGTCATTATGATGCCATTAGTGTTGTATGTCAATGTCGTTGGGTATAATTGATATGCTGCGTTAGTCTTATTGGTATCGTTGTTTGTGTAAGTAGTTTTCTACACTTGAGTCCAATTGTCACAGCATGTTTGCACACACGAATCACTATCATCTGCTGTAAACGTGTTCTGATGCATTAGATGAACATATATTGTGCCATTTATTTGATGGTTTCATGCCAACCAGGAATTACTTTATATTTTACTACATTTGCATTTACCTATTAGTGACACCAAATATAGGTTCCCATCTGCTGATTCCATATTTGTTGTTATTGCAGGTATGTATATGCAGACGTCTAGAATCAGTAGTTGTCGAGATGAAATATGTAGCTGTACATGCTCATTCGAAGAAGATAAGTTCCTGATTTATTCTCCATTTATGTAGCCTAAAGTAATCATATTAAACTTTCTATTTTAGTATATACTTTACATATTAAATGATAACTATGTGTACTGACCCTATATTCTTAACTTCCCACAGTCACAGGAGGCGTGACACGGATCTTCGTCGATTGTATGAAAAAAAAAAACGATATTGTTGGGCTGTTAGGTGTTATTTTGTGAAACATAAATTTATTAAGCACGCGATTTGTGTATCAGAAAATATCATTTAACAGTCCAAAGATATCATCGTTTTTTGCCTGATAAAGTGAGCGCCTCAGTTTCTTACTGGTACGTATGATTTACAAATTAAATTATGCGCTGTTGCTAAAAGAAAACTAATATTAGTATCGTTAATCGGATAATTGTTAGGATATTTATTGTATCATCACACTTACAGCAGGTCACATGTCTAATACGATTATCGCATATTTTTATGATGCATGTTATCTTTCAAGTAATAGTCTCTCATTTGAACTTAGTTCGAAGACCTATCTATAATACAGAGATGGTTGTTCCTTAGAAAAAAAAAAAACCCAATATTGTTGAACTATTAGATGCTATTTTATAAGACATCAATCTTATGTAGAATACAGATCTATGTGTTATAAAATATCATTTAATAGACCAACAATATTGTGATCTTTTATTTTATATGACGATTGGTTATGCCACCGATATATTCGTGTGAATAATCATAATAAGGTATTATAATTCTTCCAACCACACCTGTTATTGATAGCTAATATCCAATATAAAAACAATGTTATTTGTTCATTTGAAAATTTACATTCACACACACACACACACACACACATATATATATATATATATATATATATAACAGGAGGCATTTGTTATTAATGCCACCTCAATGCCAAATAATCAAATTTCATGCCACATAAGCATTTGTTGTCCAACTAAGCAATATTTTTATCCACCTAAGCAATAATATTTAATTTTCGGGTTTTATGTAATTATTTCTGTAAATTTCGGATTTTTGGATTTTATGTAATTATTTTTGTAAATTTTGGATTTTTACTAATTATTTTTGAAAATTATTTATAAAAAAGGAGCGATTGAACCTTTGTCATTTGGATAAATAACTTGTGTGTTTACCACTTAGGCAACAAGTTATTTTGATAATTATGTTGCATATTATAATCTTTAAATGCCTATAATTATATTGGAATCATATACTAAATACAAAATTTTAATTCAATGAGATAAGTATTAATGCTAATATCACGTTAAAAAAAATCTCCTCATTCATAATATAGATATGTATGCATGTAGCTTAGTCCACTAATGTTTGTATATTTTTTGTGCAAGCTTTGATTCTTTAACCTATGTTCATTTTTATTCTTATCTTTCTATGGTTTTCTCTTTTATCTCTAAGAAAAAGTATAGAACTATATTTTTTGATCATTACATATTTTTACAAACCTGTATTGGTTGGACTGTTTCGTGTAATTAGTTATAATATATATTTTTAATGTGAATGATCCAATTGTTATTCTTATTGTGCTTGGTACTGTTGTGTTAGGTGAAGATGTCATATTGAATCCACAAACAGATTTAGTGTAAGTAATTTTTGAAACTCTTTTTTGGGTTACAACTATATTTTTCTTATTAATGCATGCATGGATTCCACATAACATGGCTGAGTATTGTGCTCATTGGGCTTAGCGTAGGTGTGATATTTTTTACCAGGTATATGTCACAGCAACTCAGGTTTGTGGTAATGTATTTACTATTGTTTTCGAGATTTTATTTGAGGTTTTGGAAACTCGAATGTTAATGGTTTGAGAGGGCAATCATATAATCTTAGGGCATATTAAGATACTTGTGGTTTTGGTTTGACTATGTAGGTGTTGCTTTGGGTGATAGTACGTTAATGGTTTTGATAGAAGACAATAAGCTCATTTGTAATGGCTTATCAGTTTGTTGGGCTTATGACCTTAAATAAGCCATATGCCGCAAATAGTGGGTTTTTAAGGTTTACATTAGCTCACAAGCCTACTTTACAAGCTAACACAAACACATCTTTAAGCTCATGTGATAATCTCAAGCAAACACGCCTTATTCTGTTTTCAAGAATAAGCATTACTATATTGGAAAAGTTTGTATCTTTAATTCAGCATATGGTTGATATTATAATTAAAAATCCTTCATTGGATTAGATAAAAGGAAAGCACTACATCTGCAAATGCTATGTAGGTTGATGAGCCTTCTTCCAGTAAGGGTAAATCCAAAGTTGATGAGACAGGAAAAGAATCCGACAATCTTCCAGAAAGATCGGTACGGGCAGCTAAAGTGACTTTTGTACTCAAGTTACTGAGTGATATTCTATTGATGTATGTACATGCAGCTGGAACTGTTCTGAAACGTGATCTCGAGATGTGTCACTACCCGAGATCTAATGGGATAATTCATCACATCAGTTTCTCTATGCTCGTGATGAATCGAGAGCAAAATTATCTAAAAAAGCATCCTGGTATTTGGTGGTTTTATGTGGTCGTTCAAGTGAAGGGCGTAGATGTTTTATCACGAACTTTTTCATTTTCAAGTTCAACCATCCTCACAGGGTAACTTATTTCCTGACAAAAAAGTTGTTGCTTTTGCTGATTTGGTATACTCCGTATTGTCCAAAAATTCGTCCTCCGGTAACATTACGGGTTCTTCAGATGTAGACACAGGTATGATCGATGGGAGATTAATTCAATGTCTTTCCAGTATTCTTCGAGTGCTGGATCTAGACCATCCTGATACTTGCAAAGTTGTAAATGTCATTCTTAAGGTGTTGGAAAGCTTGACACGAGCCGCCATTGCCTCAGAGCAACTCTCACTAACCGTTTCAGCCAAGAAGAAAAAGGTCGAGAGTTCGGGGACAACAGAACCTAATCAAAATAGTCAACATGAGGTCACGGCGGCACTGGGGGTACACATTAACAATCATCACAGGAGGAAAGTGATAGGCATTCAAATTTAAACCAGCCTGCAGTACAGGAAATGGGAGTTTAATATCATGATGAAACCGAATTGAGAGATGAATATGACGATGACATGGTTGATCAGGTGGCTGACGACTAGCATGAAAATTGTGTTATTGAGGTGAGATGGAGAGAGTCTATTGACCGTTTAGACCATATTCAGGCACATGGGCACACATTATCAAAATTTATACAGTAGTTGAATGTTGTTTATTCTTTAGTTTCGTATCTGTTATTTATACTTATTTTAGGTGAATACGGGTTACATCTTGGTACCATTTGTCGATTTTTGATGTTTTAATTTATACAGGCCAGTCATAGGGAAAAATATATAGAAGGGAAGGATATGGAAGAAGAGTTGAAAGAGCAAGTGGGTATACTAAGAAAAAGTGAACTAAGATGAAAAGAAGCTGAAAAGGAGCTTAAGGTTAGACATGATCAAACTGTTACTAACTTACTATGCATCGACTTCATAAAAAATGTGCATATTACCACCAGGGAGTATAAGAGGATGATGTCATCTATGCCTGCGGCTCAAGTGCATATATTCAATACAATATGTTGAAAATGTGAGTTTCTATCAGCGTTTACAAATCTCATTATGTTGGCACAAATTTAATGAGTTTGATAAGATTTAAGTGATTTTTTTGTTTCATGAGGTTTATGATGGTTGTGTATAACTTAAATGATTTATTGAGCTTGATTGTTTGCAGATTCAACGTACCATGGATCTCTACTTTTGTTATCGATTCTTGGCCCGCTTACTTTGAGTATGTATGTAAGTTTATGGTGTATTCAGTGATTTCTATTGGACATGATAAAATGTATATATCGCCGCTTGAGTGATTCCGCATTCTTCAATGCAAGTTTGTGCAGGTCTGTATGCATTATCTTTTTTAGTGTTTTATTGCAAAAAAATTAACAGTCTACTTTTAGGTTGGGAGTTAACATCTATTAGTGGATCACTGAGTTACTGAGTAAGCTACGAGTGTGTGATTTGCCATTTGAAATAACATATTAGAAATTTAGCTACTTTATCATAAACATAGAGGAGATTAATGTTTTTCCAGCTGATAATATCTTGGATTATACATGTAAGCCGACTCATTTGACCTTTTTGACCCATTTAAATGTATTTTCTGATTTGACCCACTCATGAGTAAATGGGTTCATATGAACCTTTATTTGAAGGTAATTATAATGTACAATCTCACTGTCCCAACTATGCTTCGCCTTATTCCCGATTAGTAAATTTTAGTAAATATGAGAGATAAGCTCAATACTCCATCTTTCATTTAAATTCAAGGTGCCAGGCATTACAGAACTGCTGCAACATGAAAAGCCGCGTGCTCCATTGGTACGTGTTTGAGTTTGACATTCTTTTTGTCAAATTGTTAGGCGTTGCCCTTTATGTAACCCTTATTGTAAAATAAAAAACAATCATTGACCTTGGGAAGTAAGTTTCAGTCACATATGTTCAGTAGCCAATGTTCAGAAGAGGATTTTTGGCTTTTTAAGAAATGGATGATGAAAGAAGACAGAAGGAGGGATACCCATCTCACCTCATCGAAGATCATGAAGTACCTGACTGGGCTTTCACTAAACCCGACAACCCCTAAGATATGAGGGGAAAAGGATTTGACTATTAAACTGCTAATCTCAGTGGAAAAAGACGTAGAAAAGAGGTAAAGTATGCTGATAAACTTAGTATTGTAGAAGATGATGCTTTATAAGTAAAAAGTGTAAGTAAGAAAACAACTTAACGTGGTTCAGGGTCGATGATAAGGTCCCTAAAGAGTGAGCATTTTCACGTGGATGATGGAAGCAGTTTTAGTGGAGATTTACCAACATGGCAAAGACGAAAGAAGAGATCAAAACTCGGCTTTGTTGCGTGATTATAGTTTGTGTTCTTTTGCCTTTTACTTATGCAATGAATACTGTTACTCATCATCTTTCGAATAGTAAAGATGGAAGTCGATCTATGCCTATAGCGTCTTACCAACTGATAATAGGAAGAGAAAGGTGCATGATGCTGAAGAATGTTTTGAGCAATTGCTTGAACATTCATCTAGAAACCGACATCGTTTGTATTTTTTAATCATCTCCTGTTGAGTAACAACTTTGGTTTGGTATGTACGCGTTTCTCTGTATATAATGCCTATTTTTTGTGTGTGTTGCAACTCATCTTAATTTACTTGTGGAAGTCGTAATGTTGCTATTCACTCTTGCTATATATATACATGTCAACCTGATTTACCTAAATGTACTGTCTATTCGGCTTTTTGATTGTTGAATTCTTCTGGCCTCAAGGTTTATGTTGCTACACGTAAGCTTTTGCCATTTGTTGTTTCTAAAATTCTATAGGTACATCTCTATTCACCCGTAGTCCACATGATAACATAGACCCGCCACCACACATATCGACGCCAACTATATACGGCCACCACGGACAGGTAAACTCTAAACTACTTTATCAGAAACCGAAATTGTTGCACATAAGCTGCTTTGATGCTCTTTCACTTGAGTAACATCAAAGGAAGAATATATCATAAACTAAAAAGTAAATTCTTTGCAGGTTTATGGTAGTTTGCTTCCTAATTACTTATTTGTGATAATTATCTTTATACACGTTTCATAATTCTTTTATTTCAAACAATTGGTAAATAATTATATATGAATTTTTTTTTTGTCACAAGCACGACCACTCCTGTTGTTGGTGGCCCTCCCATTGAAGACAAACCGAGTTAACCAACTCAAGTGCTCAGGCAAGTTAGGAAACTGATCTTTGAGCGTCCCATAAATAATGTCTTCCAAGGTAGCTATAGACCACTATGTATCTTTGAAACTAACCATCCACACGAACAGTATAGTATGCACGTTTGTGATGTGTTGGCATGTATAATGTACAGGGGATTAACAGGAGAACATACGGTGAAACCATTACACCTCTTTGAGGCCTTGACATCATCAAAAACCACAAGCTTCTATGAAGCATGCCGACGAATGGCTTCTACAAAAGTTGATGCTCTTTCTGTTACTTATTCACCATTGGTCGTATTAAAGCTGGGATCTGTTGTGCTCTCTATAGACACCCCCCTCATCGACCAGGTTTGTTTTATGCTTTTACAAATCTTTCACAACGGTTATACAAAAGTACTTCAAAATATGTGTTTTAATATAATCATTCTCTTGAACTCAATCGAAAACTGGTCAAACAAAAAAATGATGTAATAAAAACTTGAAAGTTTGTGTGTCACTTCTTTTGGAGGCTGCTGCAAACTAAATTTGATATAATCTAGGATAAAGAAAATGGATGACACACTTCTGTGGATGGCACATAACCAAGACAGTATTTTTTGACTTCTAGAACACTTGAGATGTGATATTATAGGAACTTATATTGATGGTCATCTATTGTCACTGAGCAAGACACTTTAAGAAAAAGAAAAGGTTTATCACTGAGTTGCATGCTTTCAGCGCACAGGTGGATTATGATTTTAGTGCTGTTGTGAGTACACTTGATTCAACACAAAGAGAAAACGCTTCTTTAACATATGAAGTCCGAATGTTGGAAAAGGATCAACTCGAAATTAGAAATGAGGAGAGGGAGTTTAATCGAAGAACTTATGAGATGACACACAAGCAATATGTGGGAAATGTTAAACAAATTGCAAAGTTGGAGACTAAGCTCAAAGACTACGCCTGCTTGCTTAAAGACTGCTTTCTTACTTTGTAAGTTGTCTTTTTATTTGTGTTAATAAAAATGATAGTTCTGAATGTTAGATTTGGGTTTAAAAGACAGTTCTTGATGTTGCGTTTGGGTTTAGTTGTTTGGTATTAATATTTATTGTTATTTTTGAAAGAATTTTACTTTGTTATATGATACTTGGTCATTGTTAAAACTAAAGCACGTCGTATTCAGTTCAGAAAATTAAAATCTAGCAAAAGACAGTTTGGTTTGGTTTTAAACCAACAATACATAAAGTTTCTGTTCAAGGTTGTTGCCACTAAATATATAATCTTTTAATTTATCTGTCATCACCCCGGCCCATAGGTGAATAATTGTCCAAGCACACAATTGATTCAACAACTAATAATGAAAGTATTTGATTATTTTAAACGTAGGATATTTATAGTATAAGATGACGATCCTTGACTTCATATTGGATACAATGGCTGCACCACACTCTATTGGGTCAATATTGGAGCTACTAAAAGTGAAAGGAACATTGGTGCTTGTGGGTGCACCTGATAAGCCTTTAGACTTGCCTTCTTTCCTTTTTGCTTTCTTTTAAGTTACACATTTTCAAGATCCACGTAACTTTTAAGGTTTGTTACTCATTTGGTTCCAAATTATTATTTAGAAACAAGAATATACATTTTGTAAAAAAATAATATCATTAGACTATGTACTTAAAAAAAAGTCATATAAGTTGCTCAAACCATTTGTAATTGGTTGAGATAGAACAACCATTTTAGTACTTGCAAAAATTAAAAAAAAAAAAAGAAACTAATAAGCAATAAACATATGATTTGGAAATTAGTTTGAGTTGAAACAAGTCCAAGTTATCGAGTCAAAACAAGTTGGTCAAGCTATATTGTAACCCCATAAACATTGTGTCTTCCCATATCTGTTAACTTTGTATATAAATAAGATACATCACATATAAGTACATATAATCAGATACTATTAATTAAATATGAGCTAATTATTTTAGTTTTCTATCAATGAGCTATCAATAATGTGTATGGATGATAGACGCATACATGGATTTAGTGATTACATACATAGTATTAATGTGTATGTATGTGTATATTTGACACGAAAAAGAGTGGTGAAAGGCAGCATGATTGAAGGATTGAAAGAAACACAAGAAACGATGAATATTTGTGGCAAGCACAACATCACGTGTGAGACTGAGACGGTTACACCTACTTATATTAACGAAGCCTTAACCAGATAAGCCAACTATCATGCCAAGTATCGTTTTGTTATTGACATTAGCACATTACAATAAATACGTAGTATTAATTTGGCTACAAGTTTTATATGCAAAGTAGTATCTATCTTTTAAGTGGGATTATATAGTGTAAGGGGTGCGTTTGGTATAGTGTCGTGAATAACAATGGGCATTGGTTTGGATATAAGGTGGGCGTCTCAGGTATGAAAGTTTTCATACCTTGCTTTTTTTAGTGGTATGAAAAAAATATTATTTTGTATCAATACTGAATATTGTGTCTTTAAAGGTAATTGCATATAATTATATAGTTATAAGTTTCGTGCACGCACGGGGTTTTGACAAAAAAATTTATTCTGTATTAATACTGAATATTGTCTTTAAAGGTAATTGCATATAATTATATAGTTATAAGTTTCGTGCACGCACGAAGTTTACACATAAATCAAATTTTTTTAACATTTTAGTTCAGTATATACACATATAAGAATTTGCACATGAAAATTGTGATATAAGTACAACTAATACTTACGCACGAGTTTTTCGTTATGCATTAATATCCATTAGAATTTGATAAAATATTTGTAAAAATTTACCGTAGGTAACTTCAAGATTTAATTTTATTTAGGTTGAACAAAGATTTAATTTTATTAATATATATATATATATATATATATATATATATATATATATATATATATATATATATGTTAACCATGCGATTTACTTGCATTAACATGTAAACAGGTCCACAAAGACAGCTACTCAAACAAATTTAATCTAGAAACAGTGGAGAGGATGTTCTTTCAGAATGGATCATGAAATGCAGCCACAATAAAAGGTGAACATCATATAATTATTTAACAGAAAGACTGGCTTTTATTTAATCAAATATTTTACAACCATATGCCAAAGCCTAGACCCACATATCACAACGGCACTCAAACTAAAATTCACCACAGATACATGACTACGAATACAAAGACCAACATACACAAGGCATCACCACCACCATCAGAGTCAACCATCTGTCCACACACGCTTACCAATCCATTGAGCCCTTAAGTTTCTCGATAAACAAATCATTGTTACGAAAGTTTAGTTCCAGTTCAGCTGCCAGAATGCGCATTTGCATAAGATTTTGTTCATCTCTTGCCTGTACTTCTCTTAGATATTTTGCGGTTTTATGGGCATAAACATTCCCAACTGTTTCCAGTTCTTGAATAAAAGCAAGCCTCTCACGAGTAACACTGACCAAGCTAGCACATAGGCCATTCATTTGCTGTGCTATTTGAATATCTTAGCCTGCAGCTTGGCGACAGTACAACACTAGCATATCAGACCAGTTATTCGAGTTTGCTTCACTTCTAAGCTGATCACACTTAGGGCGCCTGGACATTGTGTCTACTTCCTTCTTTATTACAAGTTATGACCAAATAGATATCCAATTAGCCTCTCTTAAATGGCAAAAACAAGGCTATACCTTTTGCATAATGACAAACACAATGCTGATATGTATAAAACATAATTACACATTGAACACTATTTGCAAAAAAACAAAAGACAGAGAATCGACACTGTTTTTTTTCAGACTTCTACTTTATTTACTTGGATGGTATCTAGCACAAATAATTCATGCGCGTCTTTTATTATGTGTTTTCATTAATACATTATTTGGCAATATCATCTTATATCAAAAGAGTAGATTGTGGATAATCTGTAAAGGAAAAAATCTTTGAAGAACCCAAAAAGAGATATATCACATGTATTTTAATAAGTATGATGAAATAGGAATATGTAAAAGCACAATCTGCTCATTTGCTTATTTTAGTCTATTTTAAGAATATCTGAGTAACCATTTTTCAGTTATATGACAATGCAATATAGAGAAAAGATAATCGAAAAGGAAAAAAGAGATTAACATACATTCATATTTATGTTCAATGCAATCAATGTTGGATAAATGCTTATTGAGTTCTGGCCAGAAGATCAAATGCCATTTTTTGTCATGTGTGCTTTTACATATCCAACTAATTTCAGAACAGCAAATATACCAAAAAATATATTTTTTTTACATATACTTCTCCTCCACAGATGAAAAAAGTTTTGCTCACATATGCTACTGTCAATATATGCATTTTACTTATACAATATGTGACATTAACATTTCATAACTAAAAGCCAAGTTTCATACTATTTGCATATGTCCTTTTAGTTCACTACAAAGAATGCACTGTGTTTCCATGTATTTTTTACATATGCTCATTTGTTTGCTTCTTCCTAATATTGCAGTCACATAGACAGCTATACATGTGTCGTTAGAGGCTTTTTCTACTTTGTTGGTTGAAGACAATAAACAAAGATATGGAACAGATTCTGTTTCAGAAGGTATAATCTTAATCTATCTTTTATGTTCAGCTATATAATAAACTTTATATATGCACTTCTAACCCATCACCACAAATCTACACTTTACCAACGTAGACTAAGCAGTCACAAGAAAAAAACATCGATAATATAATCCGGAGTCATCCTAAAAGTACTTTACAAACTTCAAATGGTTACACAAACTAATACAAGCGTCCTTTTTTTTAGATGTATACCTTATCATAAATCTAAAAGGACAAAGAGTTAGATTTACCGTATTTAACTATCTAACTGATAAACATATTCTTAAGTGTTACATTCAAATCTATATTTTATATCATAAGACTGTTGACGTATTCTAAAACCAAATCTGATGTGATACTAAATCTTAGCACCGAAATTTATAAACTAACTTGAAATTACTTTGCAAACTTATAGGTAGCTAAATTTTATTAATGATTTATAATCCGCCACATGTAAATTTGGTTAGAAAGTTATTGCTATCAATTTATTTGCTGATTTTTGTAAATCGACTTCGTTTACTGTATTTAAAAAATAACGCCATGCCTTTGGTGTCTATAACTCTTTTTCAATGTATTCACCACATTCTCAGGTTGCACATACCACTACCTATAGAGTCAACTACCTATGGAACAAACCAAAGGCTACCAAAATCAGTTTGACACTCCGTGACTACAGCATGGCTATACCAAGACGGCAATCTACAGCATATATCAAAGAAATGTATGTTCTAAAACAAATAATATGTCACTATAAACCT
The DNA here is from genome assembly GCA_910596185.1 of Chrysanthemum makinoi. Lineage (NCBI taxonomy): Eukaryota > Viridiplantae > Streptophyta > Magnoliopsida > Asterales > Asteraceae > Chrysanthemum > Chrysanthemum makinoi. Next base: position 56,431,546 of record OU343216.1, read on the forward strand.
AAGATTCATTAGGTACCGAATGATTAAAAAAAAAAGATGTTCAAAGATACAAAACCATAAAGATTACCAAGTCTTAACTAACATCCCATAACAAGACTACCCATTCACAAGACTTCTTAAACCAAAAAGAGATTTCAGAAAAACCAAGATAAACCGAATCAGTACACCATGCCCTTCAGCTTCTATATGAATAACAGAAGCTCCTGTGCTCGCTTCTGCTTCTTCATAACATTAACCAATATCGCTCGGCTGTCATATTCGGTTTGGCACTTGGTTAATTTCGAAATACTTTCCACACAAGAATCAAATGGGTATAAAAGCTCCAACCCTCCAATAACATAATCCCTCTCAGCCTACACGAGCTCGATTTCTTATGCGCCTTCTTCATCAACTCTGCTTTATCCACCATGACAACACTCACCTCCCTTCGAAAACGAACAATCATCATGTCCCTGACAAAACTAGATCCTGCAACAGCAGCAAATTCTTCACAAAATGGCCTTTTTTCTGTTTTCTTTTTTTATGTTTTTGGTGTTTTCCCCTTTGATTCTAAACTAAAACTGATTTGGTATGTGTGTATTTTAAAGAGAAGATTTGGTTTAAGTAAGTAATATAATTAGTGTATCTTATTGTATACACTTGATGAGTACTTTGATTTGACAGCTATCCTATAGCCACCAAGGCCATTGGAGACTAATGATGTATTTGTCTTCCCCAAGAACTAGCATTAAATGAGCAACCTTTCACACACTTGCCTTTTCATTTTTTCCCCCACATACAATTCCCTATAATTCAGTTTGCTAATATTTAACAAAAAAAAGAAAAAAAAAAGGAAAAAAAAAGGGATACCAGGCAACAAAAAATTATTTGTATATATATGAAACCAGGGAAAAAAAATAAAAAAAGCAAAAAATAAAAATCTGGAAGCATAACACTTATTTATATTCTATACTTACTTACAATATGTAACTTTTTTTTTTTCTTGAATTCTGCAGGTTTTGTTTTTGGGCATAAGAATACAAGAAGAGGGAACATGCCATAAAATTATTCCAAACATTTATACATTGAAAATAGTTCGATAGGAATATTGTATATTTGTTTTACCCAATGTGTGTTGTTGTTAGCATAAACCGAGAAAATGGTTGCACAAACATTGTAAGAACTGCTGTACATCGTGTAATCTTGAAGTGTGCAAAGTTTTCAAAATTATTAATATCGAACTAACTGATTTAAGTTGCATCCCAGTTTCAAGAATATTTTTTTTTCAATGAAGATTGCTTAAAGTTGGATCTTGAATGGCAACTATATACGGCTAATGTGATTAGTGATGCCTGAGCCAATAAATAATTTGAATGCATGGGGCATATGACCTCTATGGTGTTCAATGATCTATCCAAAAAGAGAGTATGTGAGCTACTTGAACTAAAAATTTTGTACCATTTAGTATTGATGTAGCTCTTGATATGAACAAGTGAACTCATATTTTTCTTGAATGTATTGAATAAAACAGATTGGTTATCTCTAGATGTAAACATGGGCTTTGGGTTATTGCATTGGGCTATTTAGAATTTGATTACGGGCTGAACGTTTATTATTATTTTAAACATCTGATAATTTGGTCCATCGAGAAATGTTATATAGATAGAATAATATGACTAGAAAAATGGATACACATTCACACAAGTCGTTACTTCATTTTCGCTTTCGGGTTTGACAAAAATAAAAAAGAAAAACAATGATTTAGTGGAACGTGCATATATGTGGCCAGTCGAGCCACTGGAAATTTTTTTGAATGAAGTACACCTTGATTATAAAAAACGCGCGCATACTAATCGTTTGGAAAATATCTAAATAGAAATGATAAAAAAAATGATTATTACAAACCAATATTATAAAAAACAAAAAAGTCAAACCGAACCTGCAGCAACGCGCAATGAAATTCCCGATAATGGCTTCACTTTCAAGGCTAACAACCTCTCTCGAAAGTGATGTCATAAAGGAATTGCTTACAACGTTCCTTACAAGTAAAATTAAATACAAAACATAAGCGCGGCAGCTCTTAGAATGTCTTCAAACTTCATTAATCTTTTCAGCTTCATGAATCTTTTCAGCTGCCATCTCTTTACTTGTAAAAGAACAACATAAGCAAATCTAATTAGGGATTAAATCTGGCTTTTTACTATCCCCTAATTAGTGTTTTCCCCCAAACTAACAATCTTTCTGATGAATGCTCTGAATCCGAAGAAGTCTTCTA
>OU343216.1:56433899-56445357 GCA_910596185.1 Chrysanthemum makinoi
CCATGCTTAATTGTTAGCTTGTTTGTGTCAGATATTTTATTGATTGTTTATTCTCATGTTTAAATTTGTAAAAATGCTTTATTTTGTCTTCTTTAACCTCGCCCTTTAATCATATATATAAAGGTATTTGCATAAGGGATAAGTGTATGGAGGATTACACGCTTGCTAAAAGAAACGTAAACATGAGAATTTCAATTAATTAAAAGATATACATGTGTGTTTGTTTGAGTCAAATGCTTGTATCGAGTCATAATGGTTGTTTTGCGTGAAATTTTTCCCCATTCTAAAAGATAAATTTTCCGTAATTTTTCCGAAAAATCGCACTATTTTTGTCGATAACCTCGATGGCCAGATCGCACCGACGGCGCCAGGAAGGAGCAAAAACAATCGATTACTTTTTCTCGTTTCTCGAAGCTACTTATAATTTTTAGAATTTTCCGTGAAATTTCAGAAACATCCATTCCATAGCATTATATCCAGTTTAGTATAGTCCTATATATATTATTAATACCGATTTTACAAGGTTGGTCTGCTTGTTCTTCAAGTGTGCAAGATTAATTTACCAAGAAGAAGATACATAAGATGAGAAGGAGCTTTTCACGCAAACGTTCTTCTTGAAGAAAGATGTAACCACCACTTTACATGGATCCTACCGAGCTAATCAAGGGAGTATTAGTTTCTTTCATCTTTTATTACCTTCCATTATCATAACTTTGATATTTTCTCCGGGAACATTGGGGACAATGTTCGCTTTAAGGTAGAGGGAAAATAAAATGGGAACTTTGAAACTATGCTTATCCTTGATTATTTGCTTTGTCCAATTGCATATGTAAAAAACCATGAGAAAATGTCGGTTAGGTAATTTTGGCACCAAATTTAAAAATTTTCATGACATATAGGAGTGGGCCATTAGTCTTAATAAATCATCTCATGGATAGGAAATTATATGACTAGCACAAAAACCCTTTACCACTTAAATTCCACCCAAAAATGTAGGATCGCCTCTTAGATTAGTAGGAATTGAAGCATTCATCTTTGATGCTTAGAGTGTGAACCGTAGTATAATAGATTCTAGAACTTGTTTCAGGATGCATCCCGAGATCTCTAATAAGACTACACTTGTGTAGTTAGGAATAACTAAATGATAAGAGGCATTAGGATAACCCTTGTTTGATAATTCGTAATATAATTACTTCTTCCACATCGGGTTGAGTAATTCCCACACATTTGCGTTGTACTCATCTTTTGTACACGATACTCTAGTTAACCCCTCAGAGCCTATCCTTTTCATGTTCTCGTGATGTTTCGGTTTTTTCAAATATCAATGAAGAGCATTGTTTACTAAATGTACACCCAAATCGCCTTAGCCTACCTTGTGTGCACTCACTTTTAGTACATTATTGTTATCACACTAAACCCTTAGTTCAATTATCTAGTTGCTTGCATAAGTTTCTAAGTCGAGTCATATCCTTTGTACAGCTTTGGGACGATTGGGACTCATGGGAAAAGTTAAAGTTTATGAAATGACTCCGGAAGGAACGTTAAATTCTAATTCCCTTTATTTGCATAATAATGTACTCCAAGTGTTTTGATCTTTTTCAATTGAGTCAAATTAGTGTTACAGTAATAAAAACTCAAGTGTAGGGATGTGCCTATAAATCCTTATCATTTTGATGTTATCGTAGAGGATGGTAGAGTAAAAGAATAAAAAAAAAGAAATAAAAAGAGAAAAAGAAAAAAAATATAGTGTGAAAAAAAAAGAAAAAAAAAACATACGGGCTACCATCCTATATCTATCTTTTGATTTATGTTTGTTTGTTTCAGTTATCTAGAGTCTAGAGTGTCGAGTCTTGGCTTAGCAATCCACATTCTTCTCAGATGCTTGTAATATAAAGATTTTTGACTTGCCACTACTAAATCGCCTATCCCACCAAACCCTTGTTTCCCACCGTAAGCCTTACATTTCAACCCTTTAAAAGACCTCTTGGATAGTCTTTCCTAGGTGCTTACGCCAAAGCGATAGAGGTTTGATCTAGTCTCAAGCCTATGGTAATCTATGTACTAGGACCGGTTAATGAGTGTTTATCTTCCATTTCCAACTTGTTATATTTCATATACACCCGAGAGATGTGAGTATCCAAACACCCCATGTGAGGTGCTAGTATGTACTCGCAGTGCTTGTTATGACTTTGCGGGCTTATATGTGTTGTGAATTGTTCTAAAACCATGCTTCACCCCTAACTTATAAATTAATTGGTAAAAGCACATTTGCTTGAGGACAAGCAAATACCAAGTGTAGGGATATTTGATAAGGTTTAAAATGTACCTTTTGGGGTCGCTAAGCCCTTATTTGATCATTTTTGTATCCGTTATTAGTTAATATCGTTCCTTTTTACTTTTTAGGTATCTTGAAGGCAAAATGCTGGAATGACACTTATTCGGACGAAAAGGCGCGCATATACAAAGAAAATGGCCAAAGTCAAGAATCGAGACACTCAGTGTGACAACTCGTAATTTCAGATCATTTTACAAACTTTGAAAAATTCACTATTCATCTCGGGAATTTACTATTCACTGGTTACTATTCAAAATTTACTATTCATCGTTTTTGAAGTCGATTTGATATTTTGAAAGGGTATTTCAAAATTTTACTATTCACTAAACACTATTCATTCCCGGAGAAAATCACTATTCATGAGTCATTATTCATCATTTTTCGTAAACTAGGTTTACGAGTATCAAATACGCGTAACCTGGAGGGTTAAGCTGCGTATTCATGGAATATCATCAAGGACATTTCATATAGACTAGATTTAGTCTACATCTCATTAGTAATATCATCATCATATTAATTCATGCATGGATTTGCATTTTTCATTAAACGTTTATTTTCCTATTAAATTAACGCTATCGCGTAAACATTTATTTTGAATATTGATCCGACACTTCCAAAAATTATCCCGGTATATTTTTATACTCATATTAAGATTATAAAAATAATATTATTAGTTTACCCAATGTTTTAAATTTATTTTGTATATAAATTGTTATATTTATATAATTACGACGGTTTTCGTAAAAACTACACGATGATTATTATTTCACTCAAATTTTGCAAGAAATGTATTTTTATAATTTTTATGACTTCAATATATTTTATTTTGATCCGTTAAAATTTATTTTTAGCTAACGCTACCCTAAATGCTTAAATAAATACACAAGTTACTAGTTATCTTTAAATAATTATACATCTATTCTACACCTCTATACTTAATAAAAAAAAATGTATTAACTTACTCAAACTCACCCTTGTCGACACAAGGGATGAGTCACACCATTTGCAAACTAAATATCTAACTTATCTACACATATAATCATTTTATACTTACCAATTCACACATACATACTCAAAATACAAAGTGAAAAATCAAAGTTCTCTCTTCCTTTTCATCCCTAAGAACCGGCCACCCATAGAGACCAAGAAGGAATCCATAAAAATTTTCCAAGTCAAGTTTATATCAATCTAGACACACTCTTAGATAAGGTTTTGAAATAAAAACCTAGGGTGTTTAGGATTAACCTTTGTTCACTTCACCTCATCAAGTTACTAGTAAGCATCTCATGTTCATGTTCATCTTTCATATTTATTTTATGTTCATTTCATCATATTTAAGAAAAACATGCAAGTCATATTGATGTTTATACCACTTTTTATTGTTTTTGAGTGTTATATATATATTCATCATCCTATAATTACTCCTTGAAACATATCACTTTTGGTGATGTCTAGGAACCCATGACACCCTAAGAAGGTGTATGGTATGATTAGAATAGCTTTTCGTTGTTTTGAATTTAGAATAGGTTTTGCCGAGAAAACTCTTTCTAACAACTTTATTTAGAGGTCTGATCTTATTTTTAAATTCTGGAATTCTCGACAGTAGATAAAAATTTTGGGCTAGATATTCGAAAATATACTTTAAAAACGAAAAATGTGGTCGCTTGAACGGGTTAAAACGGATTTATAACGAAGAAGATATGAATTTTTCAAGTTTGACGCTAAAACTATAAAATCGAAATTTCAGCATGTTACTTCCACTTTTGCTTAGTCAAAAATGAGGGTTAAGCGTTATAAAATGTGTCGATTTATCAAAAATATATAAGTTACTTTGATACAAATTTGGAGAACAACCATTTGGAGAACAAAAATTTGGAGAACAACCATTTGGAGAACAAAAATTTGGAGAACAAACTTGGAGAACTAATTTGGAGTACTTTTCCTTATAAAATGATGTCTTCTAGTAAAAGTAAGTTCGCCTAGCATATTTTCCAAAATGTCCAACCGTTCGTCAAGCGGAGTTGTAACGAATAAAATATGGACACTCAAACTTTGCCGAAAGTTACCTTAAACAATATTTTGGTACAAGTACCCTACTTTACATATGTTTTTCTCCATGATCGAGACCTCTCGGACAGAAACTTAAAAGCTAAAACTTTGAGATAATGATACAAGCTTCCCAAAACCGTTGATTTTGTTTTCTAACACTCGACGTGCACCATTTTACGACTAGCTTTTCGAGGCCATTTAGTCACTTTCATGAAATTTTCAATGACATTATTTTACGACGAAAAGTTATAATTTCATTATAAATCACAAAACGACTATCGTAGGATGTTGATTCAACGTATATACTTGTAAAATATTTTATAACATGACGAGATGTCATAAACATACATTTCGACGTTAAACATTATTTTCAAATGTACAAGTGGTATGGATATCATATGAGTTTGCATGCACGACATTGTTTCATGATTTACATTAGAACATATCATTCATAATAGGTCATGGTCAGAGGTTGCCCCTCATTTCAAGATTGCCATTATATCATCATGATCATTGCAACAAAGAGTTCATAGCCCCACTTTAATTGTTTTACAAACTCTTGGGGGAGATACATGCTATATTTTTAATCGAACACAAATGCTTTGAACTGTACATTATATCCAAATGTTTTAATGTCACTAAGTAATCAATTGCCATGTTTGAAGTCCCTACATCATGCACCATTAGTCACTTGCAGTTGAGTTAATATTGTGAATAGGCCTTAATTGCTCTATTGACCCGTTAGGAAATCGAACGCACTATATTGAATCATTAAGGTAAATTGGCAAGTTTACCTATTAGGCCGCTGATGAAATGATTTTACCAATTTCTATTGGTAATGGAGGTTTACGCGTTGTCATGAACTTAGTGAAATAAATGGTGTTTTGTTTTCAACGATGAGTGTGAAACAACGTAACTCACACTACGAATATTGTGTTCAAACGACTTAATTAAACCTATGGAACTCACTCAACCTTTGTGTTGACACTTTTAAGCATGTTTATCTCAAAAACCTAAGGCATACACTTCATGTCATGCATGTGGACTTATCATAGAGTCATGCGGTGATGACGCGCCTCACATGGTTTTATACATTTTAAAACATCGTGACTTGTACTAAACTTATTTCCGCACATTACGTTGATTTCATTTGGGACCTATCTTTTGTTAACTCAATGTTTTATTAAATCAAACGATAAGTTTCCAAACGCACACTTTAGGCGTTCAATATACTATGATTGTTAGGCGACAGCCATCCCCTGTGAATTCACCCGCCGCAAAACAGGAAATTTGGGGGTGTGACACTCAGGCTGCTGGAGCTGAAGGGGACGGCGTCAGGCACAAATTAGTGACGCTGTCGGACAACTTTTGACACGGATCGCGAGCCAAATTGCTTATTTACAAGTGACGGCTTGTGTTTTAAAAGAGTAGATCGTCGCAACTCGATGGACTAGATTTGATCCGTGACGCATATCGAGATCCGCGGGACGTGAAGGTGACGCGTCATCAAGGCGCACGCGTGGCGCGCGCGCGCGCGCGGCGCGTGCGCGCTAAGATTTTAAACCCTAATGACGGGCGAATTTACCAAGCATTAACAAATCAGCAGGACGGCCGATTGTAATCTTATATATAGAATCCGAATTTTTAGTTTTCAGTGTAGTCTTTTGGAGTAAAACCTAAACCCGAACCGGTCGCCTTGTACAGATTTTAGGGTTCCATACCCTATCTTACATCAAGATAAGTGTTTTACTTCATTAATTTAATTATGTCTTCAATTACTTGTGTGTATGCTTGCATGTTTCCATGTCCGACTAATTTACTTGTGTGTTTGCTTAGGGAATATGAAACTTGATTATTGAATATTGATTGGTTGTCTCTTATCTTAATTGTTAATGATCTAGTATTGCGATAGGTCATCCGTTGTGTAGTTAATGCTTGATTAATCTTTGTGAACCTTAGCTTATAGTACCTAGAGTCATTGTAGGCTAAACCATCCGAAGAGTACCTTAGAGTTAAAGTTTATAAATCCTAGAGATTTTGTAGTCATTAACCTTTGGTAGTTTCAAAAAGTTAGGGATAAACACATACCCTATGACCTTAGACACACAACGCAATTAAGAATAAGGACGTGACAATTGAACCATCAATAGGAGATAATTAGGGAGTAATAAAACCTAAGTAAACACATCTTTAAATCATCATACGAGCACACAATAATTAGACATAGACTACATTCACCTTAGTTTAGATAATTAGATAAGTAGAAGTAATCGGTAGAAATACCAACCCCCAAATCCAAACCCGAGATTCGTACCTTTCCATTTCCTAAAAACATAAAAAAGATAAAAATAATCTTCCTCAACCCCAACCTTAGTGTAGTAACTTCTCACTAGCATTCCTATTCCCCTTGAGAACGATATCAATTCCCGTGGCTTACCCTAATACTACACTACAATGATTAGGTTCACTGCCTAGGGTGTTGAAAAACGCCTTTCGGCGAAAGGAAGTTCCTTTGACCCCGAACGACGCGTGTAGCGTTATCATTCCCCGAAAGTATCAAAGTTATGATAAAGGAAGGTAAGTAAGAAAAAGAAACTAGTACTCCCATGATTAGCTCAGTAGGATATGTATGAAGTTGCGGTTAAATTCTTGTCCAAGAAGAATACATGAGTAATAAGATTCATCCAATTTGTGTTTCTTCTTCTTGCCAAATATAACCTGCATACTTATAAGAAAAAAAACGAAACCGTCGCGTAAAATCGGCAGTAAAACTATATATGACACACAACTACACTAGAAAGCAAGTAAGATATAATGCTTGTGGAATGGATGTTTGCGTTTTCTCGGAAAATTAAGACACTGAATTTCCAAAATTTATAAGTTGCTGAAAGCTAAAAGCCGATAATCTGTTTCCACATAGCTTTGAGGTCATCGCTTTAACCACGCCGTCGGTTGTCTGACGACAAAGTGGTATGCTTTTTTTCGGAAAAATTACATTATTAAAACCTGGAAACATTCCTGCAAAACATCCATTATGACTCGATACAAGCATTTGACTCTAACAAACACACATATATATCAATTTCACTAATTGTAATTCTCATGTTCATGTTCTTCAAAAACGTATGTGATCTTCCCTACACTTATCTTTTTGTAAAATACCTTTATATGTAATTAAGACGAGGTTAAAGACAAAATAAAGCAATTTCACAAAATCAAACATGAGAATAAACAACAATAAAAAAGATATAAGACACACAAAAATTGAAAAACAAAACAAGCAAACAATTAAGCATGGGTTGCCTCCCACGAAGCGCTTTTCTTTATTTATAAGTCTTGTAGCTAGACTCGAAGTCGTGCTCCTGCGTGACTTCCTTACCGTCATATTCTTCCTCATGACGGTCTCTATTGGGGTTTTCCATGGTATAGTTATGTCCTATCGTGCATCTTTCTAAGAAGTCATCTTGCCCCCAATTGGTTCTATATTCAGGTCCTAGTTTCAAACAATCCTTATAGAACCCAAATATCTTATTCATCACATAATCTACTCCTCTCTTCTTATCTTCCTCGTTCCTATAGTAGACCGATAGCTTAAGTTCCTTTTCATCATTGGATGATGACGGAAATTTATCAATCTTAAATGGCATTTGGTAAGCAACGTCATCGGTCTCATCCTTGAATCTAACTATCCCTAACGACGGATCATAAGTCATTCCGGTGTTTTCTATGAATGGCTTTCCTAGAACTACATGGGACAAGCTAGGATCTATAGCCGTACTAATATCCACCACAATCACGAAATCCGTAAGGTACATGAAACTACCTACATAGACGGGCAATCCCTTAATTCTACCAAGGAAATTACAACTAACTCTAGGATCATTGGGGTCTTGCCTATTTGGGATAAGTTTTTTCATCACACAATTATAGTAAGTTCTAGTCATGATGTTTATTGGGGACTTGCAATCAATGTAGGCCTTTGCCACGAAAATATTTCCTAGGCAACATGGTATGTTGATATTTCTAGGATTTCCAAAGGTGATTCGTGGGCATCTCCTAACATACATGTGACGAAGGTCGCGCACTAGTTGTGGGTGACATCATAGTTCCTCTTCCGTAGGAAACTTATTGAAGTATTCATCACCTACTTCGTTTATTTCATTGGTTGATTCATCCTTAAGAGTCTCACTAACCTCAAGTATCGTCTCATGGTTCGCTTCGTCACTATTCCTATTTGGTTTCACAAGAGTGATGGTATTGACGAAGTGAACATGCTTGGATGAAGATGGATCCCTAGTTTCGAAGTACTTGGTTGGGTCCTTAATCTTAACACCGGAAGTTTCAGGAGAATGATTCGAGATGGCATTAACCTTTTCGGTGGTCTTCCTATCACTATTGGTCATGGCTTTCAAAAGGTTATCTATCTTCTTATCCAACTCGGCTTGTTGTTGGTTAAAGCGGTCCGAAAGCTTGGCTATTTGGGCTTCTTGGAATGTAACTAGGTATTGCATCATCCCTTGTAGGTTTTGTTGACTAGGTCCGTGAGAGCTTTAGTTGTATTGTTGGGGCCATGGAGAATTGTTAGAGGTGAATTCTTTGGTTTGACCCCAATTATAGTTGGGTTTTCCCCTCCATGCTTCTCGGGCTTTGTTGAAAGTCCTAGGTCCGGGTGTTGTGGGGAATCTCCCTCCCATTCCATTGGTACGCGAGGATGCGTAGTCCACGGAAGCTTGTTTGGGGAGTCTCGTGAAATTGCGAGTGTCATGGGGACTACTACATATCTCACATAAGGAGGAAACCTTGTTCACTTGGCGTGCGGGCTTAGGATTTTCGTAGGAGCTCATTAGGAATTTGACTTGATCTTCAAGTTCGAGCATCCTACGATTGGAAGGTTGTGAGTCAATGGGAGGTAAGGAGATTGACTTGACGGTTTTGGGAAACTCACGAGGGTCATTCCAACATTCGTTGTCATAGAGGGCAAGGTCCTCTATTGTACCCCACGATTCTTCCGTGGTAAGTTTACTAAGTTTTCCACCGGCCGCTTGGTCGATGGTTTGCCTAGTTGAGAAATTGACATGATCGTAAAAGATTTGGACTTGAAGCCAAAGATCGATGCCGTGATGATAGACTTTATGGAGCAAGTCCTTGAATAGAGTTCACGCCTCGTAGAGAGTTTCGCCTTGACGTTGTTGGAACATCAATATGTTGTTCCTTAGTTTGGTAGTTCTCCCCGGTGGGAAAAATTGGGCGAGGAAACGAGTGCTGAGATCATCCCAACTTGAGATGGATCCGACGGGAAGTCACTCAAGCCAATTACTAGCTTGGTCCTGTAAAGAGAATTGGAAGAGACGCAAGCTCGTTGTCTCCCGTGTAGTAGCATCAAGGTCGATAGAATCAATGATTTTAAAGAAGTCCATGAGATGTTGATTTGGATCTTCGGAACGAATTCCATTCAATGCACATCCGTTTTGCACCAACCGGATGATGTCGGATCGCAGGGCCGTAGTTTGAGCTTGATCGGGTAGCTCAATGGTGTTTCTATAGCCTTGATGGCTCGATCTAGAGTATTCACCAAGAGTACGTCCTCTTGGCGGGTCAATTGGTGGTGGGTTAATTTGGTGGGTTATCACCTTCCATGATGAAAAGTGACAAGGTTACGAACAAAAACACGAAGAAGGGGGATAGACTACAAGAAAGCTAATGAAAATGAGAAAAAATCTTACTTGATAGGAATCAAGCAAGGGAACCTAAAATAGATAGAGAACTAACTAGCTATTCTATTCCCCGGCAGCGGCGCCAAAAACTTAATGCGCGCGGAAGGCGCGTTCGGGGTCAAAGGAAACTTCCTTTTCTTCGAGCAAGTTTTTCAACCTCCTAGGCAGTGAACCTAATCGTTGTAGTGTAGTATTGGGTAAGCCTCGGGGATTGATATCGTTCTCTAGGGGAATAGGAATGCTAGTAAGAAATATATGACGAGAAGGTGGGGTTGAGGATGATTATTTTTTTTTTCTTTTTATGGTTTTTTAGAAAGCTAAGGTAAATATCTCGGGGCAATTGGTTTGGGGGTGGTACTTCTACCGATTACTCTACTTATCTAATTATCTAATTACTACGGGTAACTATGTCTAATTGAGGTGTGTTCGTATGATGATTAAAGATGTGTTCACCTAGATACTATTACTCCCTAGTTATCTTTTATTGGTCAGTTGAGTTGTCACGTCCTGTATCTTAACGCGTTGTATTCCTAAAGGTCGTAGGGTATGTGTGGTCCCTAATTCTTTGAGGTTATCTCTCGTATAGGACCTACGGAATCGGCAAACCTAAGCTATTTCATCCATAGACCATATCATCATAAAGCATACTCAAGCATTAAATACAATGAAGATGCCTAGTTGCACTCCTTAGCCAATTTCAATTAAGATAAGAAACAACCTAACAATAATCAATAACTAGGTTTCATATATCTAAGCAAACACACAAGAAATTTAGCTAGACATGATAGACAAGCAAGCATACATACAATCAATCGAATATGAGATAGACATAATGATAATTTGGATTAATAAACTTATCTCGATTTGTAAAATAGGGTATGGGACCCTAAGATACTGTCCAATTCGGACTACAAACGATTTAGGGGATTTTCTCCAAAAGTCTACTTCTTCAAATATAGAAAAATCAAATTATATATATAGATTTACAACTGCGACGGCGTCACCTTTTGCATGGGACGCTGTCAGCTCGCCGTCATTAGGGTTTCGTCTGGGCCAAGTCATCGATGGGACGGCGTCACCTTAGAGTTGTGACGCCGTCGGTCTTCAGTTGGGACGTCGTCTTGATTCTAGATCTGGGCCATTTGGGATGAAAACTATGAGTGACGCCCTCCATAATTAAAGTGCGACACCATCAGGTTATGTGACCAAAATTTCCACTGAGTCATCGCGTGCATGTTTTGATCAAGTCTTCATAGAGGGACGACGTCGCCATTTCGATGGGACGCCGTCTGATACTGTTGATCAGTCTTGAGTGGCTTCGATCTTGACTTTGTCATTTTCTTCATGTATTTGCTCCTTT
>OU343216.1:56445457-56460252 GCA_910596185.1 Chrysanthemum makinoi
GGATAAGGCTGCTGCCACTTCGTTATCGTATTTTGTTAGTGTTCGAAAAAGTGAAGAGTATCGTGATCTTCCTGCGTATCTTTTGGGCGAGTCCATGGGTGCTTTGATCACTATGCTTATGTATTTTCAGTCCGAGAGTGGTATGTGGTCTGGTTTGATCTTTTTGTCACCGCTTTTTGTTCTACCTGAAGCTATGATTCCCTCTAAGGTAATTGCTTAATGGATAAGTTACTGTATTTTGCGTTTTTAGTCGAACTAGCTACTTAGTTGAAAAAGATTAGGGAGTTCGGAAATTTATAGTAATGAACATAGGGTAAAAAAATATTGCTAGCAAAAGCAGTAAAAAGCAGCATAGTTTCATTTGTATTTTAAATGTATTACATTATTTTAGGTTGCTTGGTGATAAGAATGAAAAACTTTCATTACATTTATACTTAGTACTACCATCGAAATGAATATATGTTGTTTGCTACTTCTGTTAGGGGGTGTGGTTTGAGGGTATGTATATTAATTAAGAATCGCTTTCACTACTATTGTACTTGTTTGATTCGTGGGTTGGTACTTGAACATGAATATGGGTATCTAACTTTGAAAAGTATGTAGGCCGGGAACGTTTGGTTTATGAGAATGTGAATGAAGAAATGGATTTCATTCTCAATATAGTTGGTAGGTTTTATTTTGAGATATCCATACAAATAAGCAAATCTCATACCCACCAAGCATGGTGGGTTTACAAACCCATAGTGATTCCTGTTAACAAACCAAACGCCCCCGTAATTTCTAAACCCACCAAGAATGATGGGTTTAAAAACTCATTCCCATTGCTGTACCGATAGTCATTCCCTTTGTATAAACCAAAAGCCCCGAAATATTCACTTTCATCAAAATATATAAATGTGCTAGGTAGAATGGTAACCACGGTAATAGATTTTTTTATAATTGATTCGAATCTAAACTTGAATAAATGCTTAAATGTTATATCTATGATCCAATTATAACTTTTGTGTTGTTTTTCTCAATTGAAGCTACATTTGACCATGTACGGGCTATTATTTGGACTTGCTGATACATGGGCTGCGATGCCGAATTCTGTTAAGGTGACGAATGCAGTAAGGGATGTCGAGAAGTTAAAGATACTTGCGGTTAACCCAAATCGATATGCGGGAAAGCCAAGGGTGGGAACAATGAGAGAAGTGGCGAGAGTGACAAATTATGTGCAAAATAACTTTGAAAAAGTTACGGTGCCATTTTTCACAGCCCATGGGACGGGGGATGGATTAGCGAGTTATAGTGGGTCGGAGATGTTGTATGAGAAAGCTATGACTGCAAAAGAGGACAAGGGGTTGAAGCTGTATGAAGGATATTACCACTCGTTGATTAATGGGGAACGCGTTGAAGATGCTAATCTTGTGTTAGCGGATATGAAAACTTGGATTGACGAGCAAGTTCAAAAGTATGGTCCTAAATATGTCGACAACTGACAAATTCGTCAAGTTCTTGATATTTGGATAAAGGAGTCAAAAACGAGCAAACCATTCATTATCTATTTGAAATAATATTCGTCTAAGTGTTTATAAAGAAGAATAATTGCGGGAATAGAACATTATTTTGTTATAAATTATTCTTGATTTATCATGTGTACTCTGTTTATGTTCTTCAACTCAGAATAATATAAAACCGTTGGGTTTGAATATCATACTATATAAAGATCTTCAATTGTTGTGGAGTTGAGATCATGTGAAATCCAGGACATCCCATTAACGAATCTAAGGTTTGTAAGTGTATAAAAGAGAAGATCTGAGGAGCACTATGTTACTATGTTATGATTCAAATCCTTTCAAGTTATGCCACCAACTTGAGTCAAGTTGGGTGTTTTTCAACCATTGAATTAAATTCAATGGTCAATATTAAAACAAAGTCTTTTAATAATTCTTTTAATCTTGACAATTATAGGGCATGATTGAGTTATTTATGAATATGTACGAATACTTGTGTTAGAAAAATGTAAAAAGAAACTCTTTTTCCGCTGTATGCAAGTTGCGTGAACTCTTGAAGCATCTAAATTCGACAAATATAGGTGTAACAATTGACATAAATATGGATAAGAATGAAGGTCAAGACTCCACCCAACTACTCTCACATTTTCAAAGTTTAGTGATCTAAGGTCCTACCATGTTTATTTATTTATTGTTTTCTTTAGGGCTTTTCGATTGCCTCAGCGTTTATCTCTTAAAGCTACGGCATCTCACCGATCCTCGACTATGCTAGTTGGTTTTGCCATCAAGGCATAGCATTCAATTGAATGAGGAATTAATGTTCAGGGGTGTTTGTTTAAGCTTATACGAGTCTTATAAACTTATTTGATTTCAGCATATATTTATAAACCTTAATTATGTGGCTTGTATTGAGACTTTGATGCTTATACAAGCATATTATATCATAATAAGCTTATATAAGCCATAAATCTCGAAATAAGCCAGAAAATTAAGGCTTATGAAATATAAGCTGAAATCATATAAGCTCATAAACCTACATATAAGCTTCAATAAACACCTTTTTATAATAACGAAGCTATCACAAAACCAGCTTTTTTTACGGGTTTGAATGTTGGCTCAAGAGCATTGTGTCACGAGCCAAATTCAGAAGGGTCTGGTTCTGCTTGCAAGCGTGTTGAATGTGAGGGGTCATGATTTGGTCTTGTTGGAGTACCCAATATTAAAGGTGTCGACGCTACTAATTTGAGTAGAGGACTCGATATTGCACCACACTGATAATGAGTCGATCGCCACCCGATGATTCCAAGGCGTGATCTAAACTAGTAAAGCTCCAATTATGCCGAGAATGGTTGTCCCATCTGGGAAGTTGGACACCACACGCGACAAAGGAAATGTGGCAACCGCAAACAGTGGTTCTTTGTGAATCCCCGCGATTACGCTAGCTTTCCGAAAGTAGATTGCCTTTAGGAGCTATTTCTGGATAATCGCGACTTGACTTGGTATCGCTTATTGGCTTTATGATTTATCTTGGTATCGAATGAGTTATGGCCCGTAAAGTTAGGCACTACTTGAGTCGGCACAGTAAAATCCTAAAACAAGAGAAAAAGTAACTTTGAACTCGTTACGAGAGAATAAGGATCAAAACTCGTGGAAAAAGGTAATTCAAAACAATAACGTTAATAATAAAAATAACCGGACACTAATTATGAAATATACGAGCCCGTGAGTAGTCATTCGGAAAACTTTACAAAAAACGCGACTTTAGTCCCCCTTGTTTTGTGTGACTACCGTCCCCCTACCCCAAAACAATTATTATTTTAATCCCTCCTTCAAAATATATAAACCACAACACACACACACACACACACACACCTTTCTCTCTCTACACCAAACCCTAGTTTCATCTCTCTCTCTCTCTCTCTCTCTATAAACCCTAGCCGCCGCCCACTTCCGGTGAGCCACCACCACCATCGCCAGCTGCAGTGCTAACACCACACCACCACTATTAGTTTGTCCTCCCTCTGCTCTTTCATTTGACATAGGCCACGCGCCCTAACACCACCATTTCGCCACCCAATCGTGCCCTAAACAACGTGCTTTTTCGTGTTCTTGTGTTACAAATATAGATCGGGAAAGATAAAGGTAAATGGAACGAGATATGCACTCGTTTGAGGTTTTTAGAAGCACGCATTTGCATATATATGTCTCTGCCGCAAGCGCTTTGGTTGGGATTGGATGAACACAAACATAAAACAAGATTTAAAAATAATAAAAAACGTAATAATATGTGTTGGTATTGAGTGTGTCGTGTCGGGTTCGTGTTTATGCATTTTATTAGTTATTTTGATGTTTTGATTGTGGGTTATTGTTGGATTTAATTTATTGATTGTGGGTTGTTGATGAAATGGAGGTTGGATGATGTTTTAAGCGCTTGGAGTAGGCGAACGAGATAAAGGACCAAAGGGTCCGTTTGTTGTGGCGTTGTGGAGTGAACGAGAGCCACTAAGGACTAAAAGGTCCGTTTGGTGTGCGTTGGGTGTAGCCGAGACCGACAAGGACCAAATGGTCCGGGTTGAGTTGATGTGTAGAGTTATTCGGAGTCGTTGTTGGCGTTAGTAGTGACCGACCAAGGTACTGGTTGAGTTTGATTTACACACCCAGGAGCCAAAGAGCTCTAGGGTTTGGTTTCGGGTCATGCGGTCTTAACCGCGGGCTGTGAGACCATTGTGTGGTCGCGATATTGGTTTCGGTATGGTTTGATACTTGATTTGATGACGGATTGATATGAGTTGTTTGGAGATTGTTGATACGCTATCGTTTCATTGGTTTAGAAATCATAACGAAAGTGGAGTTGTTTATTGACTTGATATTATATATGTGAACTTTATGCTAACGCCGGTGTTACCGCGGACTTTTAGTCTCTATTGACCACAATAACGCCGAATATGGACTTTTATTAATTATTGGACAATATGATGTGTAAAAGCCGAGAGTCATGACTCGGACTTGTGAATTCGACGATAATAACTCGAAACGTATATTGAAATTTGACGTAATATATATATATATATATATATATATACACACATGTAAATAAAACTAGAAAAATAGAAAATATAAGTTCTTATATTAATATTTAATAACAAGACTCGCCTTGTTATTCGATATTTAAAGGGGAACTAACGACTAAAAAATGAAAAGGTTTTATAATAAATGAGTTATTAAATGTTTCGAGGGCACGCTTATTAATGTATCATTTATGAGTATTTAATAAACCATTGTGAGTTATGCATGGGTTGGCGGATGACTTGCCATTAATAGGTTTAACCCACGAGATAGCGGACGTATTGGGCTTGATCTAATCCAATAAGAGCAAGTTATGCTGCGAGGATAAAGGTATTAACGAATCCAATTATCCTTATAACTCGATAGGATGTGATCGTTTTTGGGAATAATAAGGAAATAAATAAATTGTTGAGTTTATCGAGTTGACGAATCGATAAGGTTTAACGATTTATTTCAAACTTATTAAACTACTTAAGCTGATTAGAAGTCGACATCGCTTGAGCTCCATTGATAGAGATATAGTGCATTCATGGAGTCTTGTCGAAATTTGATACACACACGATGATACCAAACGCTTGTAACTAAATAGAGAAACGAGATGTTTTTGGAGATAAGAATTGGAATACGTTCGGGATAGAGAATATTGGAATTGGAAAATGTATTAAGAATGGGTTTATGTTAATAGGTTGTGCCGAGTCAGCAGTTGCCGAACCGTGTTAGCTGTTTATCTGAGTTGCTAGTGATTATTTGTGCTTTGCTTGATCGAGGTGAGTTTCATAGCCCCATTTTTATCTATGTTTTAACTAAATTGGGGTGAGAAAGCATGCTACTCTTTTCTTGGATCTGCTTTAATTCTTTTTGATTTGCTTATCTGGTGACTAGTAAGGATAGATATGTGATAGATAATGACTTTGTCTAGGGTAGCAATCCTTTGTTATAACTTCGTGACCTAGCTAAGAATACATGTCTACTCCGACCTAGTCCAGGGTAGCATTGAGGTCATCTTTGCTATAACTGTGGTACCTGGCTAGAGTCGCCAGTCTCCGGCCAGATCCTCCGATTGTGTTATTGGATTATTGTTGAAATGTGATTGAAATGTTTATTGTATATCTGTCTTAGTCTCGCATAGCAAATAAACTCTTTCAGGTCCACTATTGAATTTATAATTAAACCTATGAACTCACCAACGTTAGCTGACCTTTTAGCATGTTTTCTCAGATTGGTATGGATATGGTGTATCTAGGAATGGAATACGGAGTATTAATGGATTATTACTAGATACGGCGTATCCATGAAATGGATATGGCGTATTGACCTAAAACAGACAAAAATGACAAATATGCCCTTGTAGCTTGTTTTATATGGATAGTTTCTAGACATTCTCACATTTATCTTGTGGGTTCTTGTGGTGTCGGTATAAGAAGGAGAAAAAGGAAAAAGAGAAGAGAAATGGAAGATTTAGGTGATGTTGTGATGGTTTGAAGATGATAACTTAAGGGGTTAGTCCCTAGTATGGATTACCACAAGGTAAGTGATGTTGATTAGTGTTTAATGGTAAAATGAGAGTTATGGTTTATGAACCCTAACTTGGGATGGATTGGGTAAATGATGATTTTAAGCTAATTAAAGTGTTATAGTAATTATGATATGATTTTATAATGGGTTTAAGTTAGTGAATGATCGGATTGAGCATCATATAATCAATATATGATAATTATATGATGATTAGAGATGTTTAGAAGTGAGCTAATGGTTGTATAAGCCATTATTTGTAGTTATTGATTATGAGTATTAAATGTTTATGTTATGATGATTATACGTAGGATGCTTATATGGAGATTATAGATGTTGATGATGATGATAATGATGCCTTGATATGCTTAGCTTGGAGCTAAGGTAAGTAAAATGATGATGGCGTGTTGTTATATGGATTTCTAACGTGTATGTGTTATGTATGTTATGTGCTATGTAATAAGAGACTTGAGATATGCTTAAGTGTTGCGATGAATGTGATTTAAGTGATGTTATGATGTTATAGAGAAGTTGATGTTAGGTGCTTAAGTGAGACTTAAGGTATAAGGCCAGGGAAGTAAGTGTTTGGATATATGTGATGCTTATATGTTGTTTGAAGTATATTGGTATGTTATGATTGTTTTACTAACTAAGTGTTATCGCTTACGGTTTAAGTGTCCAATGTTTTGTAGGTTTATGTACGATAGAGGAAATGGTTGGACTACGGCTTAGTGATGGAAGTGCAAGTTTAGAAGGTCGTATGTGTTAAGAGCTTAGGTAGAATACCGAGCTAAATGTCGATGTTGTACCCCCGTGAGTCCTAAATGGTTATATGTATGTCGTCAAGTGTCAAGTGTTGTTTCAGTCATTAAAGTGTTTTGGATGTCAAATAGCGTGATATAGAAATGTTTAGATGTGTTACGGTTATGTATAAAGGGGTGTTTGGATAAAGGTTTATTTATGCCCATTTTGGGTTATAACGGGTCAAGTGCCGTATAAGGCGTTATATAATGTGTTTCTAAGTTTTTATGTGAAATAGATAAAGCTGGTAATGGTTATGGAATTGAAATGAGGTCAATGTGGTTTGTATTAAGTGTTGGGTCGTATGTGATGTTCTGTCTCAGATGGTACGATACGGTGTATCTAAATATTTTGATACGACGTATTGGGTGGTTATGGTGATATGGTGTATCACTTTAGAGTGATGCGGCGTATTGACCTTAGGTCTAATACGGCGCATCTCATTATAAGGATATTATTGGGGGTTACAGAAGGGCTGTTTGGTTTGTCTTATAAAAAATTTGTAAAAGAATTGAAGGGTTTTTGAGTATACGTTCTTGTGAATATTTTCTAGTGTCGAATGTCATAGATTCATGTCATTTAATGGAGTTTTAATGTGAGTCTGTTATAGTCAAACGTTTTCGTGTCAAAAGTTTTAAATCTCAGTCAAACCAGGCATGGGGTGTAGCATTATTTTCAGTTATAAAAGTTACTGTAATGGTCCTTGTGGTTTGCGTTGACTTTCACCTTTAGTCCCCTAACTTTTTTCACTTATTTCGTCTGTGTTTACATGTTTTCGTCCGTTTTTCCACGCCAGACGCTTTACTTGATTTTGTTCCTTTACACGCTGCATTCGCTTTTACATGTTTTCGCTCTTCTTTACAAGTTTTGTCATTTCTACACGCTGGCCCATTTTATACGCTTTCTTCTTTTTAAACTTTTTGTTCTTCGCTTTTACATCGCTTTCAGTCTCATGGCATGCATCGCTTTTCGGCCCTGCTTTTATACTTTTTCGTATGTTTTTACACGTTTTCGTATGTTTTTACACGTTTTCGTCTGTTTTTACATGTTTTTGCCCGTTTTAATCCTCTTTACACCTTTTCATCCGTTATTACACGTTCACGGCCGTTTTTACACGTTTTTTCGGCTGTTTTTACATGTTTTCTGTCATTTTTACATGTTTTCTTCCATGTCTATATGTTTTCGTCCTTTTTTTTGCACGTTTTCGTCTATTTTTACAAGTTCTCGACCGTTTTCAGCCATTTTTATATGTTTTCATCCGTTTTTACATATTTTCGTATGTTTTACAAGTTTTGTCCGTTTTTATCTGTTTTTACATGTTTTACCTCAAAGTTTACGCCATCTTTTTTACATTGATTATCGCCTTTTTATATGTTTACGCCCTTACATGTTAAAACGAAAACGAACGGTGCAAAAACGGATGATAACGTATAAAAATGGATGAAAACGTGTAGAAACGAATGAAAACATGTAAAAAACGGACGCAAACGTGTAAAAACAGTCAAGAACTTGTAAAAATGGACAACAAAGTGTACAATGGATGAAAACGTGCAAAAATGGATGAAAATGTGTAAAAATGGACAAAAAAATGGACAGAAACGAGAAAAAACGAATTTAACACGTGTCAAAACGGATAAAACATGTAAAAACGTAAACATGGACTAAAAACGTAAACATTGACGAAACGTAAAATGGCCTAAAACGCAAAACGGACTAAAACGTAAAAACGAATGAAACCCGTGAAAACGGAACGTAAAAACTGGACGTAAAACGGACGTAAAAACCACAAAACGCGGCGTAAACGAACAAAAACAAAACGTAGGTAAAAATAGTGTTTGAATAAGTGTCAACAAAATTAGTGTAAAAGAAAGTGTGATAAGTGTAACAAAAAAATAAGCGTATGAATAAGTGGTAAAAAAAGTATATTAAGTGGAAAAAAAAATTTGTGTATGAATAAAAATAAAATAAATAAAAAAAGTGAAAAATGTCAAGGGACTAAAGGTGAAAGTCATCGCAAACCACATGTTCCATTACTGTAACTTTTATAACTGAAAAAAAAAGACGACTAGGAGAAAGTCAATGCAAACCATAAGGACCGATAATGTAAGTTTTTTAAGTGTTAAACGGTCAAACAGGTCACCATCTGGTCAATATTACGTATATTAATCAAAATTTGAAAGTATTTTAGCGATAAAAGTAATAGGTTTAGTTGGTTACGTATTTCGTTCTTTTTTAAAAAGTTTGTTGTGTATCTTTAGATTTCACCCAAAAAAAAACTGTTACCATGTTATTAACACGTATCGTCCGACAGTTGCAAACATTTTTATAGACAACCGGTACAAAACTAAACAGGGAAACTATACCAAAAAGCCTTCTTCTTTGTTGTTTATCATCACGCATATATTTAAGCAGGGAGGTGGAGTGGATCTAGTAGGGCTTCTGCGTCGACGCAGAATAACACCCCCACCTAGTAGGTAGGCAAATCGTACCAAATCTCGGGAAGTCGACGTGATGAGGAGTAAAATATTGAAAATGTGACCGTTGAATGCAACAGCTAGTTGCATTAAAAAAAAATTACCCCTACCTTTTTAAAAACCCCCACCTCCACATTTTAAAATCACAACCTATTTTTTACAAAATCATCACAACCCATCTTTCAATTTCTCATAAAATCCCAACCTTTTTATCATCAAAATGTCTTCTCGATTATTCCGAATTCAATACGTTATTCCGCTTCAATCCGACCATCTATCCACGGTTTCTCGATGCAAGTTATGCTTGCAAGCCAGCTGAAGACACTGCAAGCTCTTGCTTTCAAAGCCGTAGTAGCATAGATCGTCATCGGGGAAATAGGTCTTCAAACTCTAGAGAATGATTGGTCAGTTGAAGCACCAAAGTACAACGTAAGTTTACTTTCAAAAAAATTAATGGAGAAAGCATGTTTTTGAAAATAATGGGCTTACATTGAAGCGAGATACCCATATTTTCAAGCATATATGACACGCATTGAAAAAAATTTCACCGCGAAACAAAATCACATCGGCCGTTAGGCAACTCGCAACCGCAATCTCCCCACATGAGTATGATGAATATTTATGCATGTCCGCAAGAACGCCACGCGGAAAGTCTTGATTATTTTGGGAGGCCATCATTCAGCCTGGTAATGGCCGGATACCTACCGTGAAGGCCACGACAACACACCTACCTTTGGGCACACATTTTCCGTGCCCATGAAGCGTGACATCACATCCCCTCGGGATGCTTGGTAGCATCGACTATACACACGCCAAATAGAAAAATTGTCCTAGAAGTTTGAGAGGGCAAATAGGAGATAGGTGGGACTTTGGTGTTCCCACTATTCCGCTGAAGTCACCGCCACAAGATATGTGGATTTGGCATGCTTTTTGGTCCCCGGTCAAACAACGATATCAACGTATTGAATCAGCCGACTAGATCTTACAGAGTTAAATGGAACGGCGATGAAAGCTGTACATTCCATCGAATGGACGCTTTTATAAACGCCGCTACTATTTGACAGATACTAATATATCCTAAGTGGTCCACATTTCATAAAAGCATACCCGATCCAACCGACCCAAAGGAAAAGAAATTTAAGAAGTTAAAAGAGGGTGAAAGGATGTCGAGCTGAAGTGTGCTCTCTGAAAATGGAAAATTCTCGACGACCTCTCCGAGCTATGACCAAAGTGAAGATTGCCAATCGTGTTCACGCTGCGTTATTTTCGCACAATATGGTTATAAAAGTTCCGATTGGAGGGCAATCTCACCGCTTCATATAATAGATGAGCCGGTTCACCAATTGCTCGATAACAGTGGTAGCGGAGTTAGTAGATGAAGTTCTCCATGACCGCCTTCTCGATATGATCTCACTTGGAATTTAAAGCACGCCGCCAATACCGCCAGCATCTCGACGATTAGTGGGTTTTTTTAATCTAGTTTTTAAAGTATTATGTACCGCTTTTTTAAAGTATTATGTAATGCTTTTTTTTAAGATATGTAATGCTTTTATTTTTAATTTAAATAGTATGCTTTTTATTTTAATATCAGATGATTTTGATTTTATGCAGTAAAAAAAAAAAAAAAATCAAATGGGCAGTGAATAAAGTGACCACTTCTCCACTTTGGGTGTAGCTGCAGTAGAATTCGGGCCATGTTTGGTAGCTTTTATCGATGATGACGCTAAGAATTTGAAAGAGTATTGCACTGTTTTACCACTCATTCCCCTTAATATATAATATCTTTTGCTTTCGAATATTTAAAGGTTTGCGAATTCTTTAAGTTAGAGACGACTTTTAGGAATATACTATTCCCTCCGTCCCAAAATTATTGTCTCATATTGACTTTTTTTTTTCTTCTTCAACTTTCACCATAATTATTTTTGTTTCATATATATATAATACTTGATGAAAAATATATGAATATATTAGGTTTTAAATATATTTTCATTTGGTATAATTTTCATCAAGTATTATATAACACAAATAAATATATTAATGGTCAAAGTTGAACAAAAAGATCGATCAAAAGTTTTAATGACAATAAAATAGTGACTGAGGTAAGAATAACTTAGGTGATGGACAAATGGGGTTTCGTAAGGTTGGTGTGTACATTTTCAAACCAATTATTTTTTGGATTTTTTGGGCGAAGCAAGTATGAGGTCGTTGTTTACGAAAACAAAAAATCAACAAAGATGAAATTTCCAATGATGTCAATTTTCAATTGGATTTAAAATAAAAGCAAAAAAAAACTTTTGTAACTGGGTGAAATGGTATTCAAAATCAAACCCTTGAAAAGCTTTAACTAATCAGTTTAGCACAACATTAGTAGGCAGAATGACAAAATTATTGAATCGACACTTTGATAGGATTGTTACAGAATCAACTGATTTTTCTATTTGTATGACGAAATTTCAAATTTCGACACATGTTTTCATGACTATTATTCTCAAGATGTAGAAAATCTACCATTTTACCTTTTAAAAATTCCAAAATTAAAGAAAATGGCCACAAAATACACACAATAATCGAATTTTGAAAGCTCAAGACACACAATAAGAAAATAAATAGTTGGCTACACACAATCATAAAAAGTGTCAAGTTCGATGCATTTTTTTGTCATTTGTCCATTAAAAAAGGATAACTAGGAGACAAGAGGAACAGATTTAGCAAGAAATCACGATAAATGTATTTTTTTATAATTAACAAGAAAACAACAACTTCACCAGGTCATGTGTTTATGTTTTAACATGAAAATCAATGAATGTATTAGTATTGCTTATACGTATCCATCACATAATTAACTTAAACATTTCTTAAAGATTCATCCACCTCACATCATTTAATTCTTCCCTAGATTCTAATGAGAGTTCATAACACAAAAACATATAAAAAGATACATCTACTTTCGATCTTAATATTGCCTTCAATATTTCTATATATCATTAACCCATCCTATATCAACTTCGACCACGGTATCACCACCATGCAACAACAACAACCACCTCCGTTCTTCTGGGGTGATACCCCAGAAGACGAGTACTACGCCTCCCAAGGCGTACGTAACTCAAAATCATATTTCCAAACCCCTAACACCAAATTATTTACACAATCATGGCTCCCACTAGACCAGCAACCCATTAAAGGCGTCGTATTCATGACACATGGATATCGATCAGACTGCAGTTGGTCGTTCCAAGAAATATGTATCACGTACGCCAAATGGGGGTACGCGGTCTATGCAGCTGATCTCATTGGTCATGGTAGGTCAGATGGACTTCATGGGTACATAGGTGACATGGATAAGGCAGCTGCCACTTCATTATCGTATTATCTTAGTGTTCGTAAAAGTGAAGAATATAAGGATCTGCCTGCTTTCATGTTTGGGCAATCTATGGGTGGTATGGTCACTATGCTTATGTACTTGCAATCGGATCCCGGTACGTGGACCGGGTTGATCTTTGCTGCGCCACTTTTTGTGTTACCTGAAGCTGCAACTCCTTCTAAGGTAAACTTTAGTTAAGTTCAGAATTATTTCCTCAAAGTTAAACATATTCTAGATCTACATTAAATGTTTTTAATAACTTGCACATTATTTAATTTTGGGGGCGGAAATAACTGAGAAACTAATGGTACAGTTTTCATAATTAAAAACTCCATTATTTTATGAATTAATATCGAATAAGACTATTTTTGCATAGCTACGGTCCTTTAGTTAGTTTTATCGTGTTAATATGATATTTGCTCTAGTTTCATGTTAATATGATATTTGCTCTTGTAGAGACTTTTTTATATACATATAGGTCCGATTAATGTTTTAGGACTAAAGAAGTCCAAGAGACTCATGTTAACCCTGAATTATTGACATGTTTTGTGTTTTTTATAAATGAAGTTACATTTGACAATGTATGGGCTACTTTTTGGACTCGCGGATAAGTGGGCTGTAATGCCAGATCCTCGGTTGGGAGCGAGAGCAATAAGGGATGCCGAGAAGCAAAAGATACTAGGGATGAACCCAAAACTATACTTGGGAAAGCCTAGGGTTGGGACAATGAGAGAGGTGGTAAGAGTGACAAATTACTTGCAACAAAACTTTGAGAAAGTTACGGTGCCATTTTTTACTGCACATGGGACTGCAGATGGGCTGGCGAGCCATAGTGGGTCTGAAATGTTGTATGAGAAGGCTGCGACTGCAAAGGAGGACAAGGAGTTGAAGTTGTATGAAGGAATGTATCACTCCTTGATCAATGGAGAACCCGATGAGGATGCTAATCGTGTGTTGGGGGACATGAGAGCTTGGATTGACGAAAAGGCTAAAAAGTTTGGTCCTAAAGTTCTTGATAACGCGATTTAATAACAACAAAACATTGCATAATATTGTGATTACGTAAAGGCAAATACAAATCATTTGGAAGACTGATCAATGATAAGAACATACAAACTGTTGATTATATTGTTGTTAGGAGTACTATTAAGTTTAATTTTCTGATTGTGAATTAATCTTAAAAAGACACCGTGGATGAATTTATGATGATACTAAAGTTACTTTGTCAACAATAATATTATTGTTAATTATGATGATTAAGGTTATAAATAGCGGGAGGTGCGGCGTGGTGGCATGACCAAGCCTAACCAGGGACGGACCCAGGATTTTTAAGAGGGTGTTGCACAAATGAAATGTTGTGTTAACTAAGTTGGTACAGAAACTTTAAAGAAAAAAAATTCCTGGGGCCGCACATACCACAAAAACGGCAGCTTTTGAATTCTTTACACCGTGATTAAAATCGGAGCCCGTGCGTTAGACAACCGCATATATGTGGTCCGTCCATGACGCCGTAACGCTAATTGCGCTTAAGGTAAGATTTTACGTTTATAAGACGGCACAAATATGCAAATATTTATATACTTATATATTTATATATCATATTTCGTATATATTGAGTTTATAAAAAATGTGATATATTATGCTTTAAACATTGATCGCCTCACGCCTTTTCAAAGTTTTTGCGCCAAGCACGTCTGTTAGAACCATGATGATGATAATCTCAAATTGTTGACTTCGGTTTTTTAAGTTGGTGTAAATTGTTGACTTTGGAGTCGATTTGTAGATTTTTTTTTTAAGTTTACTTTTATTCACACAAAAACACTCACATCAAATCGATGGAGCAACTATACAACAACCGGTTACAAAATGTTAAAATGGAACCAATCTTTCCATTCTACCGAACAATGATTAAACCGATTCCTAAACCACAAAAAACTAGAGGACTTGATATCTTGAACAATCTTCCGAGCGTCCACCCTTAAATTACCAAAACGATTGTCGTTTCTCGCTTTCCAAATACACCAACATGTAATGAACACCACTCCTTTAACTATATCCTTTTTCCTCATACTCAAACCTGAC
>OU343216.1:56460352-56476110 GCA_910596185.1 Chrysanthemum makinoi
TCAATCGCCTCTCTAATCTTTCTTATAGCTTGTTGTGGTAAACCTTGTGACCTAACAGATGATTTTCATTGATGATATGTATACACATAACTGATGTATGATGATATATGGGTGAAAGAGAGAGAATATGGAAAAGATTTATAAGGTATCAATATGAAGGGGAAATTAGGAGTAGTTATTATAGGTGAGATTTAAAAAATCACAGCCATTAATAACAAAGTTACCGTTAGTAATTTTTTTACCCCTCATATTACCGTTTGGAGCGACTCTTCATAAGACATAACACTACTTTCCACGTGTGCATTACTTTCCGAGCATACTTCATAAAATCAAAAAAGTAGTACTTTTCCATTCTCCTCTTTACAATAGCAAATACAGCAAGTAAACATGAATATCCTCCCTCAAGCATGCATAGGACTATACTTACATTTAATAGTCCTCCCACTTAAATGTATTTCGGTAATTAATCATGTCAATACTCACCACCAAGTGAGTAAATCTTGAAACATCGAATCCTTTGGTGAGTAAATCATTACATTATCATCCATATGCACCTTGACAACATTAATGAGCCTATGCTCATAACAATCTCTGATAAAGTGGTGCCTAATCTGAATATGTTTGGTCTTGGAATGATAAACTGGATTTTTCACAATGCAAATGGTACTCTCATTATCAATATGGATAGGAGTATTCTTGAAATTGAACCCATAATCCAAGAGTTGATTCTGCATCCACAACACTTGTCCACAAAAGCTTGCAGCAGCCACATATCTCACTTGAGTTGATGATGTTGCTGCAATTGTTTATTCTTCTTTGCCATGAAACTAATCTTCTTCCAAGATATTTGCATCCACCTGTGGTTGATCTTACTTCATAGTTGTCACCTGGCATAATCACTATCTGAAAAAGCTTCCAAGTGAAAAGGTGAATCCTTGGGATACCACAACCCCAACTTAGGTTGTTGTTTCAAATAACTAAAAATTCTCTTCCCTGCATTCATATGAGAGATCTTTGGTGAGACTTGATATCTTGCACATAAACACACGGCAAACATGATATCGGGCCTTGATGCAAAGATACATAAGACAGCAAATCATTGATCTGTATAACTTGACTTCAACTGGTTGTCCATCTTCATCCTTGCCCAATGAGTTGATAGATTTAATAGGTGTAGTAACAGGCTTCATTTCATCAAAATTGAACTTCTTAAGTATGTCAGCTACATACTTGTCTTGACTTATAAAAATTCCTTCCTTTGACTGCTTAACTTGAAGTCCCAAAAAGAAAGTTAACTCACCCATTGAACTCATTTGAAATTCATTCTCGCATCGACTTCTCAAACTCCTTGACATAGATTGTTTGGTAGCTCCAAAGATGATATCATCTACATACACTTGAACTAGCATGATATCCTTCTTATCTCTTTTGATAAACAAAGTCTTATCTATAGCTCCTCTCCTATAACCATGTTGCAATAAAAGGTAGAGAGCCTTTCATACCAAGCTCTAGGTGCTTGATGTAAGCCATAAAGAGCTTTGACAACTTTGTAGACTTTGTTTGGATGTTTAGGATCTTCAAAACCGGGAGGTTGTTTGACATATACTTCCTCTGTAATCTTGCCATATAAAAAGGCACTCTTGACATCCATTTGATAAACCTGGAATCCCATATATGATGCAAAAGCAAGGAAAATCCGAATTGCTTCAATCCTTGCTACAGGAGAAAACACTTCATCATAATCAACTCCTTCTTCTTGTCTGTAGCCTTGTGCAACTAACCTTTCTTTGTTTTTGATAACATTCCCTCTTTCATCTCTCTTGACTCTGAACACCCATCTTGTACCAATGACCTTCTTTCCATCAGGAAGATCACATAATACCCAAACTTCTTGAAGTCTGAATTATAGCAGTTCTTCTTGCATAGCTTCAACCCAACTCTCTTTAGTCAATGCTTGAGCAATATTCTTAGGTTCCTCTTGAGAGATAAAGCAAGTAAACAGGCAGGTTTGATGGTCCTTATGATTCAACTGTTTGTTTATAGAAAAAGCTAAGTAAAGCATTATGAGGTTTAGTAAAACTCTTAGCTTTGTGTCTAGGACCAATGATTTGATAAGTAGGATGATTCTTATGAATTCTTAAGTTTGGAGACTGTGGAACTCCATAAGTATCATCTAAATTAGTGAAATCAGCATCTTCATTGGAATCTGAGAAAATACCTTCATCTTCAAACTCATCATCAGTATATTCTAAGCCAGGCATGGTAGGATCATCCAAATCATCAAAGTGTCTGTGGCGTGAACAGATACTTTGGTCAAAAGTATTGTCCAAAGTACTATGAGAGTACTCTGCAGTTTTATTCTTTTTCTTTGCTTCTTCATAAGCTCTTCTTTGGTTATCAGTATAAGAATGTGCTAAGACATCTTGAAGAAGCATCTGATTAAGTTCATCTTGAATAGATTGATCTTCAGTGGACAATGAGGATTTTGGCTCATCAGTACTTTTCTATGTCTCAACAGTTTTAGGTTCTTCATCATGAACAACATCTGGTCTAATATGGACTCCATGAACAACATATTGTACCTCTTCTCCATTGTGTACAAGTTGATTCTCTTCTCTAACAGGAACATAATTCATTGAAAGAGTCAAAACTTCAAGATCAAACATCCAATCAGGACCTTTACCCTTTTGATTTTCTTGATCTTCTAAAAACTCAACATGAAGACAATCTTGAACCTTCTTGGTGACTCTGTTGTACACTCTAAATCCCTTGCTGTTGGTGTAATATCCCAATAAATAACCTTCTTCTGACTTGCCATCAAACTTACCCAAATTATCAATTGTATTAAGAATAGTGAGAGGGCATCCAAAAGGCTTCATAAAACGAATATTGGGTTTGTTTCCCATCAGCAACTCATAAGGTGTCTTCATCTCGTAGTTTGGTGACTGATACTATGTTAAGTACATAGCGCAAGTACTTACAGCTTCAGCTCAGAATTGAATAGGTAAGTGTGAGTCTGCAAGCATTGTTCTGGCTGCTTCAATCAAAGTCCTATTCTTTCTCTCTGCAACACCATTCTGCTGTGGTGTTCTTGCAATACTAAACTCCCTCTTGATTCCTTTGTTAGCACAAAATTCATCCATAAGCTTGTTCTTGAATTCAGTTCCATTGTCACATCTAATACCTCTAACTTTCAGTCTCAGTTGGTTTTCAAGTGCTATTATAAGATCATGAATAGCATCAAAAGTATCATCCTTAAATCCCAAGAAAAATACCCAACTGAATCTACTGCAATCATCTATCACTACTAAGCAATACTTCTTCTTGTTCAAACTTGTAACAGATACAGGACCAAATAGATCCATATGTAACACTCAATGGTTCTCTAACAATCCTTTCCTCAAGCTTCTTGCAAGAAGCTTTATGTTGTTTACCCTTCTTACATGCCAAACAGGAGTGATCATTCTTGTAAGTCTTTGAAGGTAAACCTCTAACTAAATTTCCTTTGACCAATTTGTTGATATTCTTGAAATTCACATGGCCCAATCACCTATGCCACTGATGTGCTTCTTCAAGTGATGCCTTGGCTACTAAACATGTATCTCTTTCAGAAGAGTGAAGACTCTTCATATCTAAACTGTACACATCATTGGTTCTTGGTACTTTGAGTATCACCAAATTATCATCATCAAGTTTGAAATCAGGTGAAAGTATGAGACATTCTGTGTCAGTGAACAACACATGATGCTTTTTGTCACAGATTTAAAAGACTGACAAAAGGTTGAACTTGAGCTCCTTCACATATCTAACATTCTCAAAATCTATGCTTCCTGTCTTGATGGTTCCTTTTCCACTAATTCTTCCTCCACTAGCATCATTCCCAAATGTAACTCTTCCTCCACAATATGGCCTAAAATCTGACAGAATCTCCTTGTCTCTTGTCATGCTTCCAGAGCAACCACTATCCATAATAAGATGATCTTTAAGCTCCTCTTACGGGTTGCCCGCACAAAGATAAAAAGTTAGTGTCGTTTATGAACCCAAGCCATTCTCGACTTGTGTTCCCCTTGTGGAGTAACATACTCAAATTCCTTGAGTATGTAATCTTCCACAGTTTTGTAGACAGAATCAAGCATTATCTTTTGTTTCAAAACTTGTGGTGGATTTTCAGCAAAAGTTGCTTTTTCAACAAAAACCTCCTTTTTATTTTCAACAAAATCATCTTTATCAAAATTACTCAGCCAGTACTTGTTGAAAGTCTTGTTTGTTCATCATCAGTACTTTCTTTCTTAACCCATTGAGTTTTAACTTCAGGTGAAGAGTCTCTAGATCTAACTACTTTCTTGGAGTTGTAACGCCTTCTAGATTGATAGTAATTAGATCTCCTAGGGTTCCTATTCCAAGAGGTGTTTGGTGAAAACTAAGCAGTACTTTGAGAAAGTACTGGTCTTGGCTTAGCAGTACCTTGGAAAGTATTTGAAGGTACTTGAGGTTTTGAAAAGGGTCTTCTCTGGTGAAGGTACCTATAGTCTGGTGAGAAGTTTCTATGGTTAACCCTATGTGAATGATTCCAAGCTGGTCTAGTCTCCCTTGGTTTTTGGTTGACAGTTCTGTTCTTTGGGAACTTACTTAAGTACTCTGAATGTAAGTCACAATCCTTAATCAAATGGTTAGGACTAAAACAAAAACAACATAGTTTTTTATCTGTAATTCCAAAGTTTCTTCTTCTATGTGTATGACTAAACCTATCATGTCTTCTAGGTGAATGATGAAAACTGTTTTGACCAAAATTATCCCAAAAAGGTTTAGTAGTATGTTGAAAAGGTTTTCTTAAAGGTACTGCTGAAGGTGTAGCAGTACTTTGAGGTGTAGCATACTTTGGGGTGAAAGTACTGCTTGGCTTTTAACATCATCTACCTTAGGTGTTTCAAGAGTTTCTTTTGAGGTTTCAGACCTAGATTGACCTTTAAGTTTCTTCCTAAACTCTAAGCTATCTACTCCAAAACGAGAAACATCAGGCCTAAGAGGTTGATGACTACCAATGGGA
Source organism: Chrysanthemum makinoi (assembly GCA_910596185.1). Classification (NCBI taxonomy): domain Eukaryota; kingdom Viridiplantae; phylum Streptophyta; class Magnoliopsida; order Asterales; family Asteraceae; genus Chrysanthemum; species Chrysanthemum makinoi. The sequence goes on from OU343216.1 coordinate 56,465,400, forward strand.
TGAGGGACTGCATGATAGGCATTATCTTTCTTAAACTCAGGAGGTGGTTCACTAACTGATTCCTCATTACTAGATGTGTCTACATAATTAATGAGTTCATCATCACTAGTGGTTATATCCTCAAAGTCACATTCATCCTGATCACTAGGTGGGTTTTCTACGTTATTAAAATCCATACCAAAACCTAGGCCAGTTTTAATGTAAGCTCTTCTCGGTTTTTCAACATAAGTGACATGAGAAAGACCTGATTGTCCCCAAGCATTAAACTTTTCTAGCAATTCATCTCTCTCCTTAGTTAGTTTCTCAATTTCAGAGATCTTACAGTTTAACTTCCATTCACTTAATTTCAACTGATAGTCCTGTTGTTCATACTTTTTTGCCCAAGCCATTTCATTATTTTCATGTGTTATTATTTTGGCTTCCATTGACTCTAAAGTTATTTGATAACCTGCTACTTCAGCCCTAGCTGTTCTACACTTATCTCTTTCAGTCACATAATCATTAAGCACTTTTTGATAAAAGTTTTGACACTTTGAACATACCTCAGAGATAGGGGGTGAACTTGGTGAAGTGGCTACCATGGCAAGCATAACAGGTTCAGCTTCACTCTCCATGCTCCAGTCAAAGCTTCCAAAACCATCTTTAGACTCCATAGCAGCATGTCCAGGTTCCTCATCAAAAGCTGTGCTCCAGTCAAATTCTTCCACTGAATCCTTCACAGCTACCATACAGTAAGTTACTGGTTCATCATCAAATTCAGCACTCCAGTCAACCTCTGATAGATTCTCTTGAGCAACCAAAGCTTTTGTTTATGTAATAGGAATTTCTTTCAACTCTAGCTTTGGTTTCTCAGCCATCTGTTTGCTTGATACTTAGCAAACCTGCATTCCCTTGCAAAATGTCCAATCTTTTGACAATTGAAGCATTCAATCTTGGATTTGTCAAAAGTGATTCCCTATTTTGGTTTGAAATCAATGCCTCTTCCTGTCTTCTTCATAAACTTCTTGATCCTTGCAGTGATCATAGCAACTTGCCACCTGATATCAATTTCTTCAAGAGCATCCTCTTCAATCTGTGAGAGATCTTCTTCATAAGTAACAGGCAGAGTAGCTTGCTGTGCAAAGAAAGAGCACACGACTTCATCTGAGTGGATGGTATTAGATGGTGTGGGTTGTTGAGCAAAAAGTGGGGGTAGTGTAGACAGCAGATTACTTTGAGCAACAGATACTTTGAGGAGGAGAAGCAGTACTTTTAGTAGAAGTACTTCCCTCTTTTCAGGATGACACAAAAGCAATACTCTGAGACTTTGAGCTTGTTTGGCCATTCATCTCATGCTCATACACCTTCAGATGATTGTAGAGATCATCAAAATCCATGGTGTCCAATCCAGGTTGTCCTCTGATCATAGTAGTAATTACATGCCATGTAGATGGCAAACTCCTTAAGAACTTAAGGTTAGCATCTTCAACTGAAACCTGTGCTTTGTACAGCTCCAACATACTGAGAAGATTTTGGAATCTGTCATAGGAAGCATCAAGACTTTCTCTTTCTCCAACAGTAAAGGTTTCAAACTGCTGCTTCAACATATTTCTGTGCATCTTCTTGGAAGCATCATTACCTCCAAATCTAGTCTTGAGAGCAGCCCAGAGTTGCTTGGCATCTTTAGAATCATGGAATTTGAGTAGGTGTCCATCGGAATGGCGGACAATAGTACGTTGAGAGCCTTCTCTTGATTTCTTATTGTAGCAGTTGGCAAGATGGGTTTAGGTGCTTTAGGTTGGCCAGGAATGTCTACAGGATCTTCCACAACTTCATTACCATTGACAATCACATTCCACGGTGCATGGTCGTGATTGCAATATCGCCTCATCTTCAAGCTCCATAGGTCGTATCCACCTTTCATGATGATGGGTATCTTGAGTGACGTGATGGATGGTGGGGGAACAGCTTCAGTCGACATCTTTAGGTGTTGTTAACTAGGTTTTAGGGTTTCTTCTTAGTCATAGTTTCCACACAAGCTCTGATACCACTTGTTGGATCGATGTACTCTAACCAAACTAACTTTAATAGCTTGTTAAGGGTTTAATAACCTCGGATAAATCCTAAGTTATTAACAATGAAAACACTGAGTAATCTCTATTAAGTACGCGGAATTTACTTAACAAAGCTAAGAAGATTTAACTTTATTAATAACACTAAAACTGCTTTATTATGCAGATACTTTAACAACTCTAATAATATCGAACTCTCTAAAACTATAATGATACACGTATATCTAATACCAATCTAGGGATCCTTTTATAGACTCAAGGATAATCCTAATCGGTTTACAATTCTTATCCTTGTTCGTCAAGTAAACAATACTTAGAAAGTTCTAGATAAACATTACTTTCTATCTATTAATCAATTACAACCGACTTTAAACTTTGCAGTACTTTGATGAATAAGCAACACTTTGACTTTTACTTAGCAGTACTTTGACTTCTTGCAGTACTTTGTCTTTCTGCACTACTTTGTTAATCTTCAGCACTTTAACTCTTCAGTACTTTAACTTTCTGTATCCTAACAAATCCCAAAAGGATGTATTGCATTGCTAGTTCATCGGCTTCAAAATGTAGAAGTTCATCACCTGTGAGGTCTGAGATAGTTGCAATGTTGGTGACAGCATCTCTTGGTGGATTGGCATTAGGATTTACGGGTGTGACAACAGTAGGCATCTGAAATGGACCTTCTATAATGACCTTCTTTAAGAACTTTCCATGTGGCTTCTTTAGATCACAAAACCTAAAGAACCTTATCACCCATTGATCATAATTTCCGGGAGTGAGCATTGGAGGTCTATCAAGTGAGCCAGCTTCATGAATTGATTGTTGGCTACTTAAGGCTTCACACATCTTGCCAAACCATGTCGGTTCCTTCATAGTACTTCTGGATGGATGTTGATTGTAGAAGTTTGTGTAAGGTTGTACTTGAAGACTAGGTGGTGGTTGAACCATTTGTGGTGGAATTGTTCTGAGTTGTGGAGTATGTTGTTGATTAAATTGTTGTTGATAAATTTGTTGTTGTTGATTAAATTGTTGATGTTGTAGACTTAGTTGTTGTTGTTGTTGTTGATTATAAGTGTAAGGAAAATAGCTAGAGTATGGTGGTTGTGACATGTTGAAAACTTATGTTGTTAAATGGATCTTTGTAGTCGAATGAAAACGTTGTTGATGAAGTATCCTTAGGCGTAGAAAAACCAAGTTTAGGCAAAGTAACACTTAAGCGTAAAAACACCAAACTTACGCGTAAAAGTGATATTTACGCGTAGGATTAGTTTACGCGTAAGATTTGAGAAACACTAAAGTTATGCGTAAACTGAAGGTTAGGCGTAGAAAACTTATGCGTAAGATTATCTTAAGCGTAAGACAGGGCTTAGGCGTAAGAATAATCTTAGGCGTAAAAGAGTTCTACGCGTAAGATTGAGCTTACGCGTAAAATTAGGGTTTTTCCCAAAAAATCTTTTACACTATCACAGTGTAAAGGATATCCAAAGTCGAAGTGTTTTCAGGCTTATCCAAGCAAGAGAAAACACTGAGTAAACCACGAAATCTGAAGATCAAACCACGGATGAATTACGCGTAAGAATAGGGTTTTCTTACGCGTAGAAAGCAACCAAAATTGATTTCTGCCCAAAGATGTTTCTAAACCAGATTTTTGTGATGAAACAGCTTCAATATCACCAAAATAACACAAAAGTGTGAAACTTGATGATCCAAAACTTCAAAACACCTTACGCGTAAGGATGAACACGCGTATAAAACCAAGCTTAAAACTAAGGAAAAACACGTAAAGTTCGAAAGTTTTTGCTTAAAACTGAAATTTTAACACTTAAAAACGATAAAAGTACAAGAATCTTGGATTGAAAAGTGTAAAAAAATGAATTTTTAAGCGTAACAAAGTTTGTAAACCGTGACTTACGCGTAGACCCAAACAACTTCAAAAACAAATAAACTTTTCACCCAACTATTTGACGAATGATACCACTGTTAGGTTCCCATTTTAGTAACACAAGCATCAATATAAGAAATAGAGAAGAGAAAGGATCGGTTGAACACTAAACCAAAACACACGTATGAAATGATAATAGTTATGCGTAGAGTGAATGATGAAATGAACAACCAACCCTCAAGTGAGGGTTTACAAGAGTATTTATAGGGCAAGGAGCTAGGGCAACACTTCTAGACTCCTTCCCTTCTTATGGGCTTGGCCTAGGCTTATGGGCTTTCTACATAATCCTAGCCTTAATTACTAACACAAAAGCCATATTAAGCTAACTATTACATATGAATCACTAACACTTGAAGTATGGTTTAGGAGTGATTCCAACAATGCAAGTACAAGGTTTTATGAAACCGAAAAATATTTACTTTCTCCCCCTCAACACTTGACCAAGAAAAATACTGAATTTTGAAAGATTAAAGTGTTGACGGAAGATTTGTACTTGCCATGTTGAAAGAATTTTGGATAGAAGAATATTTTTGAATTTTATCAGATTTTATAATTTTGTATTTTGTTTTTGAAAATATTTACAAAATAGGTTTTGGTGTTTGACTGGTTTTAAGAATGTTTTAAAAGTTCATCCAGTTCCTCTGGAGTCAAACACCGCATACCAATCTGGTGGACCAACTCGTTAAACCTAGCGGGAGCTAAGGCTTTGGTGAGAAGATCGCGATTGGTATTCAGTACCTAAAAAGTATAATTCAACGGTACCCTTTTCCACGTGCTCCTTGATGAAATGATATCGAAGATCGATGTGCTTTGATTTTGAATGTTGAACTGAGTTGCACGAGATCGCAATAGCACTCTCATTGTCGCAGTACATCGGGATTCTGTCAAATACGTAACCATAGTCTTTGAGTTGTGTTCTCATCCAAATGACTTGAGTACAACACGCCGACATGGCTACATATTCTGCTTCTGTTGAGGACAGTGATGTACAATCCTGCTTCTTTGATTGCCATGACACCAGTTTATCACCAAGAAATTGTAATGCTCTTGAAGTACTTTTTCGAGAATCTAAGCAACCTGCGTGATCAGCGTCTGAAAAAGCTATTAGTTCAAAACCAGAATCCTTCGAATACCAGATCCCCAAGTTAATGGTTCTCTTGATGTATCGGAGGATTCTTTTAGCATCTGAGAGGTGGGTTTCAGTTGGTCTCGACTGATAACGGGAGCAAAGATATACGGCAAAAACAATATCAGGCTTACTTGCTGTTAGATACATGAGAGACCCGATAATACTTCGGTATTTGGTAGGGTCAACCAATTTCCCATGCAAATCAACGTCTAGTTTCTTGGTGTGTGCCATTGGGGTGGCATAGGTATCACAACTTATCATTCCATGTTTGTTTAAAACTTCAAGGGCATATTTGGTCTGACTTAGAAAAATACCACGGGGTGATTGATGAACTTGCAATCCAAGAAAGAATGTAAGTTAACCCATTATGGACATTTCAAAATGTTTTTTCATTAGTTTTGAAATAGCGTTTGAGTACTTTAGATGTATTGACCCAAAAATGATGCCATCCACATAAATTTGAACGATTAAAATGTGTGCCCCGTGATATTGTATGAAAAGTGTAGGGTCGACCGAACCTTTGACGAAATTATTAGCGATCAGAAAGGATGATAACTTATCATACCACGCCCGAGGGGCTTGTTTGAGACCGTAGAGAGCCTTCTTCAGTTTGTAGACATGATTAGGGAACTCTGGATCAATGAATCCTTCTGGCTGGCTAACATAGACCGTTTCTTTCAGTTGTCCATTGAGAAAAGCAGTTTTGACATCCATCTGAAAGACCGTGATGTTCATGTGAGCCACAAATGCCAGAAAAATCCGTACAACCTCAAGACGAGCAACCAGAGCGAATGATTCTTCAAATTCAATACCCTCTTCCTATCTATAACCCTTAGCCACCAGACGTGACTTATTTCTGATTACGGTTCCTTCATCATCCAATTTGTTTTTCCAAATCCATTTGAGACCAATGACGAAGACCCCTGTTGGTCTTTCAACCAATTCCTATACTTCAAGACGTTTAAACTGATTGAGTTCTTCTTGCATGGATTCAATCCAGTTTCTTTTGTCATTGCATCTTTAATGTTTTAGGTTGATTGGCAGACGTGAGTGCATAAATGCAATGTTCACCGTCTGTGTGAAGACGTTATCTCGTTACGACTGGTTGATTCGGGTTACCAATAATGTTTTCAAGAGGATGGTCTTTCGTCCAACGATGTGTGGAAGGTTGATGTTGATATACATTCTGAAGATTGGGAGGATTCAAATGGCTTGTGGATGATTCCGCAACATCAGATGTGGCAGTTTCATCAGCAAACGGGTTGAAGAACGCATTTGGATCATAATCTGCAGGTGGGGGTACTTCATTGTTTAGAACATCATCAGCTGGTTCAGCGTCGTTGGATGTGGCTTGTTCAACTGTTGTTGTAGAATCAACTGGTGGTGCTTCCTCAACAGTAGTTGTTGTAGCAGGTATATCAGATATTGGAGTTTGATCAGGTTAAGTAGCGGAAACATTGGATACACCTGGAGCACGTTCATCAATATCATCACTAAACAGAGGAGCAAATAGCTGTTCCATTTGACGTCGAGTTAGTTGTAAACTAGGTTCAGCCAATGATGGGGTTTGAGGGAAGTTTAAACGGTTATGACCGGGTTCCAAGCTGTTATGCTCAGAAGCCATTTCTGTAAGCTCATTGAAATTTGCATGAATCATTTCCATAATCTCCCTTGTACGACGATTCCAGATCCGGAATCCCTTAGAGTTTTCACAATAGCCTACAAAGACTCCAATGTCAGCTTTAATTTTGAGCTTACCAAAAGAATCACGATCATTATTCGGATAGCAAAGGGATCCAAATACATGAAAGTGTTTGAGATTCGGTTTATGGTTGTGGATAAGCTCATAAGGTGTTTTGTTGTGGCGTTTGGTATTCATTGAATGATTCTGAGTGTAGCATGCAGTTGACACGGCTTCAGCCCACAAGTAATATGGAAGTTTAGCATTAATTAACATTGTTCTTGCAGCTTCCACTAGCGTACGGTTTCGTCTTTCAACAAATCCGTTTTGTTCTGGTGTACATGCAATAGATGTTTGACGCTCAATTCCCACTTTCTCATAAAATGCACGAAGAGTTTGATTCACAAATTCAGTTCCTTTGTCTATTCTGATTTGTCTGACTGTGTTCCGGAGCTGAACTTGAATTTTCATGAGAAATGTGATGATCATCTGTGGAGCTTGATCTTTACTTCGAAGAAAATAAACCCAAGTCCATCTTGAGTAATCATCTACAATTACCAAGATGTAGCGCTTGCCATTAATCGTCTGCACGCGCATCGGGCCACACAAATCCATGTGAAGAAGATGAAGCACATGTTGTGAGCTGTGTTCCACCTTTGAAGGAAAGTGAGCACGAGTGCTTTTCCCTTGTTCACAAGCTTAGCAGAGGTGATCTTTAGAATATCTGAATCTTGGGAGACCTTCAACAAGTTTGTATCGAGCAAGGTTGGTTATGGTTTGAAAGTTTAAATGTGAGAGACGACGGTGCCATAGCCAAGATTTTGTAGATGTTGCCTTTGAAAGTAGACAGATGGGATATGAAGCAATCATGTCTTGCATTGAGATTGTGTAAAGACTTGAATTGCGGGTGCCAGACATAAGATCGTTCCCTTGTAGATCACGAATGAAACAAGTTTTCTCCCGAAAAGCAACTTCCAAATCTCCATCATAGAACTGACCAACAGAGAAGAGATTGTGACCGAGGCCTTCCACATAATAAACCCTGCTAATTTCGATGTTGCCATTGATGTAATCTCCGAAGCCCATGATAGCTGCGAAGTGATCATTCCCGAACTTGACAGTGCCAATGAACTTTGCAACAAAGTTTGATAATAGTTTGAGATTTCCTGTCATGTGCCGGGAACATCCGCTATCAACAATCCAAAGGATGATCTGTATCACCTGTATTGCACACAGACGACACAGATGGAATAAAAGTAGATGTGGAACCCGAAGAGTTAGTGGGTTCCGAAACAGTTATAGTAGAAACACACATATCAATGATTTTAGGTATCCATTTAAATTCAAGTGTATTATGTAACCATTTCTGCCATCTCCAACTAGTCTTAGCTTTGGTCTTAGTAAATGCACTAGGTGATAAGGTCTTCCTAGGAGGTGAAGGTGGTTCTATGGGTACATCAATGATCGTAGTTGGAACACTAGAGGGTGGTTTACCTAGCACAGACTTAGAAGCATTAGTGGGCCTAGAGGTATTCCGTTTTCTATTATTCGGCTTACGATTCAGGATAGCCTTAGCAACACATCTATCATGACAACCAGAAAACATGCTTTACGACAACCAACACAAGAGGCTTCAAATAAAACATTAAGAGTACTTAAAGATTCAGCATTCGTTACATCATTTGTTCCATTACATTTGTCAGACGAAATATCTAAAGTAGGTGCAACTTGAGTTTTATTCAAAGTCCTAGGGTGTTCTTCTACTTCAGCATTCTTTATTGTTCTTTTCTTACGACGCAACTTCCTATTCTTCTTTGTATTGCTCCTAGGCTGTGAAGTGCGGACGTTGGGAAAAGAGGAAACTATTCCTGTTTCAGTAGAGGGAAGCACATTAGTTTCTTGTGGTTTGTCATAAGATGTTCTAGAGTCATTTTGAATCTGTGTAGGTGCAGTTACTACAGTGTCACTATTCCTATCTTGCTTAATTTTCACCAACTCTGCTTTAAGATCATGAATTTTGTGTAACAAATCTAGATTTTCAGTACGAGTGAGACCATCTTGTCGTAAGACATCTTTCATGTATGCAAGATGATCATCAAGGTCTTTTGACGCTTTAGCACGAGTCTTTTTGAGTGAATCAGATATGACACTATGTGCATTTTTAACTTTTGAAAGTTCTTGTTCATATTTTGAGATTTGACACTTCAAAGACACATTTTCATCAACCAGTTGTTCAATTTTTGGAGTAGGATTTTTTGTATGCAACTGGTGGAGTTTGTTTTGCCAAGCGAGTTCACGAGTATGACAATCTTTTTGACACCATTGAAGACGACGTTTTGCATTTGAAAGCTCGTCTGTCACTCGTTCATTTTCAACTTTTAAAGACTTGATTTGTGACACAAAATCAGTATTCTCAACATTTGCAACAGAATCAGCAGAGATATAATCAAATGCATATGCAACAGAATGAAGTAACACAACATTATGGATATCAGCACAGATAACATCTTCCAAGAGTCGATCAACATCTTTTCTCAACATTTTCTTTTTGCGTTTAGTATTTGAAATAGATGTTTCTGTTTTCTCGAAAACTATTTTCATCATTCCAAGTTCCTTATGAAATTCCCTTTCCCAATACAATGCACAATTTTTCAAATTTTAAACATGGGGTAAAATTCTTTTCTGAAAAATATCTCTTTGTTGTCGCGCCTGAGGCGATTGAAAATGTTCAACTTTTATTTGAGAATGAAATTCAATCTCACGTTCTAAAAGTTTGATGTCAGATAGGAAAGTGTCAAAATATCTAAGTATTTGACGACTTTCGGGTATTGATTTTACTTCACTGAGTGAAGGTAAAGGACCATTAATTTGTGCAGAATTGGGTTGGGGACCAACATTAGAAGACTCAGACATAGGTGTGATAACCCAAGGTGTGTTAGAAGTATCCTTTTGTGTGACGAAAGTGACAGCTTTTGAATAGTTAAATGGTTTGTTATAAACAACATTTTCTAATTTTGATCGACTCTCGTCTTCTGCATCTAATTCCTCTTGACGATTATATTCAACAACACTCATAATGGAATCATCAATTCTATGTTCTGCACTGTAAACTTCAGGATTTGGTTTGAATGCTCTATTTGAAAACTTAGGTTTGTAATCAGCAAGATTTGGTCCATATCCATTTGGATTTGGTTTGAAAGTAAACTTTTGAATCGTTGTGATTGATTCACCATGTTTATAAACAACATTTCGAAACTCTTTGATTTTGTGCTGTAAGTCGATAATTTCTTCAAGATAGTTATCTATTCATTTCGTGGAATGCTTTTTGTACTCAGAGAACTGTTTTTGACAAGTTAACAAAGTAAGAGCGTTAAGTTGTTGTTTATGATCATATTTCAGTTGTTCTATTTGAGACAACAAAGCATTCTTGGATGCGACTAGATCACGTATCTGTCGTTCTAATGATTTTTCGTTTTGGAAAGATTTAGAAAAAGCGAGTTCAAAACCTTGTTCACGTTTTTCTTGAGTTTTAAAAACGTTGAGTTGTCTTTTTAAGCATTCAATATCCCTGGTTAACAGTGCATTTTTGTTTTTTAATTGCTGATTGAGTTCACAACATTGTTCCATTCGGGATCGTTGGTCATTAAGTAAGAGGTCAATATCTGGATTAGGCAAAGGTTCAGCGTGTTCAACGTGAGTCTCAACATGATCATTATTCAGATCCTCAAGTATAACCACGGAGTCAACTTGATTATCAATGGTAACCAGGAGGTCATCTTGATCGTCAAATGTAACTACTGGGTCTAGTTGAGTATCATCAGAATGAGATGCGGACGGCTCATGTTGAACATTCTGAGCCTCGTCGGATTCAGATGTTGACTGAGATATTAGATCAGTGATGAATATGGTTT
>OU343216.1:56476586-56545221 GCA_910596185.1 Chrysanthemum makinoi
CCTAAATTTTTCCTTTGGAAACTCATTGTAGTGAAGTTCACATATTGTTGAAGCCTTGTTTAATGAAATGTTCTCAGTCTTCACTAAGAGGATTGGTTTATTTCTATAGTGTGTCGCTTTTTAGTGTATTTGATTCAAGTATCTAAATCTTGACTCGGTATAGCTCTGCACTTTTGAAATGATAGGATTTGGCTTCTAGTCCAAAGGTAGTGGTTCAGATTATCTCATGATGTCTTAAGCTTTATGTTGAGTTTGAATCATCCTAATACCTAGTTCTAGTCCTTTGGGAAATTTCAAACCCTATCATTGTTTTCTGCATCGAGGAATCCTCCTCAAATGGTATAAAAAGTCGCTCCTAAAAGGTCATTCACAAATCCTAACTTATCGGTTGAGTGAGAGAGATAAATGGCGTAAGCATCTATAGAGTGTTAACAAAAAGGAATGTTTATGCACGATTTTTCTGATTATAAAATTTTTCTTTTAAATGAGGATTGTTTTAGGAGATTTGAAATGATGCTTGTTACTTTCATGACATAATTCTTCCCTAATTATACATAGGTGATCGTGCCATGTATAATCAAGGACAAATGATGCGATTTTTGTTTCTCGTTGAAATGGTGTTATGTTCCTCTCAAGTTTTAGATGGTATTCAACGCTTATTAAAATGATTGAAACCAATTTAATTGAATATTGATATGAACAAATAGTTCAAATAAATTTAAGTGAAATAATGTTATGAAATGGTAGCAAAATAAATTGAAATATAATTTAAGGAATGGTTTGTAGGATACATGGGAGAACCTCGTCGAGTAGTATTAGTCTCCTAATTGGTCAAGAATTAAAGTTGGCTAACCCTAGTAAGATAGTGAGGTATCATCTCGAAATGATTGAAAATTTGGGCAATTGAAATAAAGAATGAAATGAACAAAGGTTGTGATTATCGTGGAGATAATAAAGGATAAAGATTACACTAAATAGAAATGTACTTATTATATGTTCCCTGACGGTATAATCATGTTTCAAGTGTAGGAGTATTAAGTTGTCTAGCAACAAAGCCCTAGAACTTTCATAGACCTCAAACCTATGAAATGGTAAAGTGTCTATAGTTTTAGTGGTAGATGGTAATGGTGGTTAAATCATGCATGCTTCCTGCCGCAAGTCCATGTATGAGTATCGTATGAGATGATGGTACGGATGATGCTCAAAATGATAATGATAAAAATGATAACAATGATGATAATGGAAATCCTTGTGGTGAGTTAAGAAAATAAGTTTATTAGGACTAAGCCTATACATTCTACCAAATGGTATGATCTGTCCCAACTGAATGATAAAAATTGTCCTGATCCTACAATACAGTGAATCAATGATGATCGTGGAAGTGTAGGTGTAACTGCCTCCTAAAAGGTCTCGGTGTCATCATCCGATGTTATCGGTGTTGAGTCAACTGATGTTAAAATTGTGATACGGAATGACAAGGCATTCTCCATGTCAAAGTGATGAAGTTTAATGGGATGGGTATTTAAAGGCACCTATGTGACAATCGATTTGAAATGAAAGTAAATAACTCAAAATGTGCGATAAAACCGCATGTATAGTGACTATGTATTTATGATGAAATGATGAGATGCTATGATGATGTAATTATAGTCTAGGGTCAATGATGCAACCTAGTTCTCTATAATCGAAGCTCTGATGCCAATCTGTCACACCCCAAATTACATGGTAACTTGAATGGAATTCCGGGATTGACTGTCATAGCATCACAATCGCAGCTATATTGAATCCACCTAAAGTGTTGTTCGAAAATACACGCTTAATTTAATAAAAAAAACATTCAGAGTTACAAAGATAGGTCCCAAATGAAAGTTACTATGCGGAAAATAAGTTTGGTACAAGTCAAACGATGTCTTTAAATTGTATAAATCCCATGTGAGACGCTCCACACCGCGACTCTATGATATGTCACATGCATGCCATGAAGTGGATTCCTTAGTTAACGAAAATACATTGCTAAAAATGTCAACACAAAGGTTGAGTGAGTTCATAGAGTTTATGTAAATGTTAATATGACTACCACAAGTATAAATTATGTATGACAATGATGTCACAAAATGATGTTACAATTGCTTAAGCACATGACACCAAGCTCGATCGCTCATGATGTTCCCCAACAGAGTGTCTTGCCGAACAACTCAAATAATGTTTATGAAATGAAATGCATCCGTATGACTAGTTGGGATCCACCAACCCGGATGGAGGCGCCACCTCGATTGATCTATCCACTCACCCACGCTTCTAGGAAATTAACGGTTCATGCTTATGAAATGGGGACATTTAACTCGCAATGCGGTAACTTAAGCAATACAATGAATTTGACATACTTGGTAGCGTATAAAAATGGTGTGCAATGTATTCTCCCCCGTAGGTTTGAAATAAAGTAAAAACTTGAATAAATCGGGCTATGAAAACTCACCCTGCAATGATTATGATGACAATAGTGGATACACTAAATATAGCGATACTTTAACCTTGACCTATTATGAATGATATGATATGTAATGAGTTATGATGTAATGTTATGCATGCATTTTGTATGTTATTTATACCATTTGTGAGTTTTGAAAATAATACTCTTCGTCGAAAAATACTCTTTCGACGCCTTGACTAATCTTAAATTACTTTACAAGTATTTACGCCAAATGTCATCCTACAATAGTTTCTTAATGATTTATTGTGAAATTTTAACTTTTCGTCGTAAAATAATGTCGTTGGAAATTTCATGAAAGTGACAAAATGGCCTCGAAAAGCTTGTGGTAAAATGGTGTACGTTGAACGTTAGGAAACGAACTCAACGGTTTTGGAAAGCTTGTATCATAATCTCAAAGTTTTGGCATTTAAGTTTTTATCCTAGAGGTCTCTGCTCATAAAGAAAATATAAGTTAAGTAGGGTGATTTTGTCCAAAATGTAGTTTAAATGTGAATTTCGGCAAAGTTTAAGCAATCGTAGTTAATTCATTACAACTCCGCTATACAAACGGTTGGTCATTTTGAAAAATATGCTTGGTGATCTCAATTTTATTAGAAGACATCTCGTTACAAAAAGTTCTACGTCCAGTTAAAAATAGCCTTCAATATGGTCACTTGTTTATCCGTAACACTTGTCTAATGAAAATAATATAGTTTTTCTTAACTAATAAAGTTACGGCAATTTTGTGAAAACGCGGTATATTTAAGTCAGATATATGTCCTTAGCTTCAGATCAAAGTATACTAATATATTTTTGATAAGTGAAATAATTTATAAGCTTAAGACTCGTTTTTGACTCGCACAAAACGAAACAATTTTTGAAAATTTTCAGGATATATATATTTCGTCGTCAAACTTGAAAAATTCATAACTTCTTCATTATAGTTCGCTTTAACTGCCTGCTGCCAATGATTCGTTTTTAAAGTATATTTTCTAAATATCTAGGCCAAAAATTCGTGTCTACTGTCGGATTTTCCAGAATTACAAAAATACGATCAGACCCTTTTAATACTTTTGTCAAAAAGAGTTTTCTCGTACTAAACCTATTCCAATCCCTTCAAAAAAACTCCGAAGCTATTCTAGTCCTACCATACACCTTCTTAGGGTGTCATGGGTTCTTAAACATCACTAAGACTAATATATAACAAGGGATAAATTATAGGATGACTTATATATGTATAACTCTAAAACAATGTTAAAAATGGTATAAATATCCATAAGTCTTGCATGCTTTGCTCAAAAATGATGAAATAGATATGAAATGATAATGAAAGATGTAAAAATGAAAATGATATGCTTACTAGTTACTTGATGAGGTGACAAGAACAAGGATTAAACCTAAACACTCTAGGTTTTTATTTCAAAACCTAAACAAGAGTGTATACTAGATTGTTAAACACTTGACTTGGAAAAACTTTATGAATCTCTTCTAACACCTTTGTATGGCCGGTTTTGAGAGGAAGAAACAAGAGAAGAGAAAAACTTGACTAACTTTTGAATTATTGTTGTGAATGAATGAAGTGAAAGTAAGTTGAGTATAAGTCTAGTTATGTAAGAAAAATCTACCAAACAAATGAAGTACCCTTCCACAAGCGGGAATGTATTTCAAAAATACATTTTTTTTTTTCATATATTGTATATATATAAATGTGTAAGTAATATGTAGTTAAGTAAAGGATAACTTGTAAAATTGTATATACATTAGTGTATTTAAGGTAGTTTTAGCTAAAAGTAATTTTAATGGATCAAAGTAAAGTATATTGAGATCATATAAATTGTAAAAATACATTTCTTGAAAATTTGAGGAACTAATAATTATCGTGTAGTTTTTAAGAAAAGCGTCGTAATAATATAAATTTAACAATTTATATGCAAAATAAATTTAAAACACTAGGTAAACTCAAAATATTATTTTTATAAACTAAATGTAAGTATAAAAAATATGTCGGATCATTTTGAAAGTATCGGATTAAATGTTCAAAATAATAACTTACGATAGCGCTTATTTAATATGAAATTTTACGCGTTTAATGTGAAATGCAAAATCATGAATGAACTAACATGATGAAAATGATGCTAATGATATGTAGACTAAACTTAGTCTATATGAAATGTCCGCGGATGATATGATCATGAATTCGGCCGCTAAACCATTAAGGTTACGCGAATTTGGAAACGTGAAACCTAGTTTACGATAGATGATGAAATTGTGAAGCATGAATTGTTTTGAGAAATGACCTGAAAGTACGAAGGTCACATTCGCCCCATCAAAAAGGAATTCAAATTCCCCTGATTCAAATCCTTGTTAGGTCCTACGGTGTTGTCGGTGAAAAGATGAGGATATTTGGGTCGTATTGTTTCGATCAAAGGTTTTTCTAAATCGTACTCACGCCTTTCCAAGACGGGTTCTGTGCATAATTTGTTGCCCACTTGAGATTCTAATGGTTTTGCACTTATGGAACATACTTCAAATATTTTGCGTCGTACATCGACGTAGCTTATCTAGCCATATGTTGTTATTTGTAACTGATTTTTGATTTGTATGATTTCTTTGTTGTTTCATAAATAACTCATTCACTAGTGAGTTGGACTTTCCTGATTTCGGCCCATAATTAAGTGATTGACACCTCAACCATAGAGTGTCTCAATTAGTGTAGTCAATATGTTCATGAGCTAACTATTGTTGTAAAGAAACTTGTCGATGGGGAATGATTTGCCTAACCATTTCTAGAAAGTTACACCGCTTGAGCATATTATCTAATGTGGGAATTGCTCTCGCCTAACCATTGAGTTGAGGATAGTAGGCGTAATCATGTCCTAGTAGGTTCCATGGAACTCAAATGATTTGCCGCCACTCTGGTGAATCGAATAGCTTAGAATAGGTACAACTGGAATTGATACCACGTGTCTCGTGTTAGATTTCAAAATGTTAAATCATCGGAAAGGACCTTATTGAAAAGAATAGATTATAGGTAACTATTGCGATTCCTCATTTAGTCCCTATCGAATGTCATGACTTGAGTCTTACTTGCCTAAGGTGCTTAGTCTCTATGACTAAAATGTTTATTGTTTGATTATCGAAGTGTTTCCATGCTCCATATTGTAAAGTCACAAACCTTAAATTTTAAGGGAGGTGTGTAGTGGTTGATTTTCCAGATTTGTTCCGATATTGTGTGCTTCCAAAAATAGTTCATCACTAATATTGTTATCAAGCTAGCAAGAAAATAGATATCACCATACTATGTCAAGATTGTTTGTTCTAGTTTCACTTGTAGATGGGGAGTCATTGATTGTCCGACATGTTCAAACCTGTGGCATCTCTTGATATGAGAGTGAGGTTACTTGGAATTTCTAGAGAACACAATGCCTTAGGGGAAGTTTATATCGATAACCTTAATTTAACTAAAATTTTCCTTTAAGGAAACTCATTGTGGAAGTTCACATATTGTTGAAGCCTTGTTTAATGAAATGTTCAGAGTCTCAATAAGAGGATTGGTTTATTTCTATAGTGTCGCTTAGTGTGTATTTGATTCTCACTAAATCTTGACTCTAAGATATACTGCACTTTTGAAATGATAGAATTTGGCTTCTAGTCCAAAGGTAGTGGTTCAGATTATCTCATGATGTCTTAAGCTTTATGTTGAGTTTGAATCATCCTAATACCTAGTTCTAGTCCTTGTGGGAAATTCTGAAACCCTATCATTGTTTTCTGCATCGAGAATCCTCCTCGAAATGGTATAAAAAGTCGTTCCTAAAAAGGTCATTCGTCAAATCCTAACTTATCGGTTGAGTGAGAGATAAATGGCGTAAGCATCTATAGAGTGTTAACAAAAAGGAATGTTTATGCACGATTTTTCTGATTATAAAATTTTTCTTTTAAATGAGGATTGTTTTAGGAGATTTGAAATGATGCTTGTTACTTTCATGACATAATTCTTCCCAATTATACATAGGTGATCGTGCCATGTATAATCAAGGACAAATGATGTGATGCTTGATTTTGTTGAAATGGTATTATGTTCCTCCGAAGTTTTAGATGGTATTCAACGTTTTGTTTTGTAAGATAATGGCTCAATGATTTTTCAGTAACATGAAAATCAAGCTTGCATTTGAGGATATTAAATAGTTGATAAAATGACTGAAACCAATTGATAAGTTGGTAATAAAACAACTTGCTTTAAAACTTTATGAAACAACGTTTCTAAGATGGTGATAAAATAGTTCGAAATAAATTTAAGTGAAATAATGTTATGAAATGGTAGCAAAATAAATTGAAATATAATTTAAGGAATGGTTTGTAGGATACATGGGAGAACCTCGTCGAGTAGTATTAGTCTCCTAATTGGTCAAGAATTAAAGTTGGCCTAACCCCTAGTAAGATAGTGAGGTATCATCTCGAAATGATTGAAAATTTGGGCAATTGAAATAAAGAATGAAATGAACAAAGGTTGTGATTATCGTGGAGATAATAAAGGATAAAGATTACACTAAATAGAAATGTACTTATTATATGTTCCTGTTGACGGTATAATCATGTTTCAAGTGTAGGAGTATTAGGTTGTCTAGCAGCAAATGACCCTAGAACTTTCATAGACCTCAAACCTATGAAATGGTGTAGTGTCTATAGTCTTAGTGGTAGATGGTAATGGTGTGTTAAATCATGCATGCTTCCTGCCGCAAGTCGATGTATGAGTATCGTGTATGAGATGTGATGGTACGGATGATGCTCAAAATGATAATGATAAAAATGATAACAATGATGATAATGGAAATCCTTGTGGTGAGTTAAGAAAATAAGTTTATTAGGACTAAGCCTATACATTCTACCAAATGGTATGATCTGTCCCAACTGAATGATAAAAATTGTCCCGATCCTACAATACGTGAATCAATGATGATCGAAGGGTAGGTGTAACTTCGTCCTCCTAAAAGGTCTCAGTGTCATCATCCGATGTTATCGGTGTTGAGTCAACTGATGTTAAAATTGTGATAGGGAATGACAAGGCATTCTCCATGTCAAAGTGATGTGAGTATAATGGGATGGGTATTTGAAGGCATCTATGTGACAATCGATTTGAAATGAAAGTAAATAACTCAGAAAATGCGTATAAAACCGCATGTATAGTGACTATGTATTTATGATGAAATGATGAGATGCTATGATGATGTAATTATAGTCTAGGGTCAATGATGCAACCTAGTTCTCTATAATCGAAGCTCTGATGCCAATCTGTCACACCCCCAATTTACCTGTTTTGCAGCGGAATGGAATTCTTGGGGATTGACTGTCATAGCATCACAATCGCAGTTATATTGAACAACCTAAAGTGTTGTTTCGAAAATACATCGCTTAATTTAATAAAAACATTCAGAGTTACAAAGATAGGTCCCAAATGAAAGTTACTATGCGGAAAATAAGTTTAGTACAATCAAACGATGTTTTTAAAGTGTATAAATCCCATGTGAGACGCCGCTGCCACCGCTGACTCTATGATATGTCCACATGCATGCCATGAAGTGGATTCCTTAGTTACCTGAAAATACATTGCTAAAAGTGTCAACACAATGGTTGAGTGAGTTCATAGAGTTTATGTAAATGTTAATACGACTACCACAAGTATAAATTATGTATGACAATGATGTCACAAAATGATGTTACAATTGCTTAAGCACATGACAACCAAGCTCATCGTTCATGATGTTCCCCAACAGAGTGTCTTGCCGAACAACTCAAATAATGTTTATGAAATGAAATGCATCCGTATGACTAGTTGGGATCCACCAACCCGATGGAAGCGCCACCCTCGATAGATCTATCCACTCACCCACGCTTCTATGAAATTAACGGTTCATGCTTATGAAATGGGGACATTTAACTCGCAATGCGGTAACTTAAGCAATACAATGAATTTGACATACTTGGTAGCGTAATAAAAATGGTGTGCAATGTATTCTCCCCCGTAGGTTTGAAATAAAGTAAAACTTGAATAAATCGGGGCTATGAAAACTCACCTGTTGCAATGATTATGATGACAATAGTGGATACACCAAATGTAGCGATACTTTAACCTTGACCTATTATGAATGATATGATATGTAATGAGTTATGATGTAATGTTATGCATGCATTTTGTATGTTATTTATACCATTTGTGAGTTTTGAAAATAATACTCTTCGTCGAAAATACTCTTTCGACGTCTTGACCAATCTTAAATTACTTTACAAGTATTTACGTCAAAATGTCATCCTACACTAGTTTCTTAATGATTTATTGTGAAATTTTAACTTTTCGTCGGAAAATAATGTCGTTGGAAATTTCATGAAAGTGACAAAATGGCCTCTAAAAGCTAAGGTAAAATGGTGTAATGCGTCGAACGTTAGGAAACGAACTCAACGGTTTTGGAAAGCTTGTATCATAATCTCAAAGTTTTGGCATTTAAGTTTTTATCCTAGAGGTCTCGTTCATAAAGAAAATATAATGTTATAGGTGATTTTGTCCAAATGTAGTTTAAATGTGAATTTCGCAAAGTTTAAGCACCGTAGTTAATTCATTACAACTCCGCTGTACAAACGTTGGTCATTTTGAAAATATGCTTGGTGATCTCACTCTTTATTAGAAGACATCTCGCTACAAAAAGTTCTACGCCAACGCTAAAAATAGCCTTCAATATGGTCACTTGTTTATCAGAATAATTTTGTCTAATGAAAATAATATAGTTTTTCTTAACTAATAAAGATATTTTGTAGAAAACGTGTATATTTTAGTCGTTACAAACCGCTTTCTACGTATTATACGCCTTAGCTTCTCATCAAAGTATACAATATATTTTTTGATAAGTCGGAAATAATTTATAAAGTTTAAGACTCGTTTTTGACTGCATAAAACGAAAACAGCTTTGTCAAAAATTTTCAGGATATATATATTTCGTCACAAACTTGAAAAATTCATAACTTCTTCGTTATAGTTCCTCGTTTAATCCGCTGAAGCTGCCACGGATTCGCTTTTAAAGTATATTTTCTAAATATCTAGGCCAAAATTTCGTGTCTACTGTCGGATTTTCCAGAATTACAAAATAATGATCAGACCCTTTTAATACTTGTCAAAAGAGTTTTTCTCGACTAAACCTATTCCAATCCCTTCAAAACAACTCGAAGTTATTCTAGTCCTACCATACACCTTCTAGGGTGTCATGGGTTTTAAACATCACTAAGACTAATATATAACAAGGGATAAATTATAGGATGACTTATATATGTATAACTCTAAAACAATGATAAAAATGGTATAAATATCCATAAGTCTTGCATGCTTTGCTCAAAAATGATGAAATAGATATGAAATGATAATGAAAGATGTAAAAATGAAAATGATATGCTTACTAGTTACTTGATGAGGTGACAAGAACAAGGATTAAACCTAAACACTCTAGGTTTTTATTTCAAAACCTAAACAAGAGTGTATACTAGATTGTTAAACACTTGACTTGGAAAAACTTTATGAATCTCTTCTAACACCTTTGTATGGCCGGTTTTGAGAGGAAGAAACAAGAGAAGAGAAAAACTAGACTTAACTCTTGAATTATTGTTGTTAATGAAGTAAGTGAAAGTAAGTTGAGTATAAGTCTAGTTATGTAAGAAAAATCTACCAAACAATAAATGAAGTACCCCCCCTTGGTCGGCCAAGGGGAATGTATTTCAAAATACATTTTTTTTTTCATATATTGTATATATATAAATGTGTAAGTAATATGTAGTTAAGTAAAGGATAACTTGTAAAATTGTATATACATTAGTGTATTTAAGGTAGTTTTAGCTAAAAGTAATTTTTAATAGATCAAAGTAAAGTATATTGAGATCATAAAAATTGTAAAAATACATTTCTTGCAAAATTTGAGTGAACTAATAATTATCGTGTAGTTTTTAAGAAAAGCGTCGTAATAATATAAATTTAACAATTTATATACAAAATAAATTTAAAACACTAGGTAAACTCAAAATATTATTTTTATAAACTAAATGTAAGTATAAAAAATATGTCGGGATCATTTTTGAAAGTATCGGATTAAATGTTCAAAATAATAACTTACGCTAGCGCGATATTTAATATGAAATTTACGCCGCTTAATGTGAAATGCAGAGTCATGAATGAACTAACATGATGAAAATGATGCTAATGATATGTAGACTAAACTTAGTCTATATGAAATGTCCGTGATGATATGATCATGAATTCGCCGCTAAACCATTAAGGTTACGCGAATTTGGAACACGCAAAACTAGTTTACGATAAATGATGAAATTGTGAAGCATGAATTGTTTTGAGAAATGACCTGAAAGTACGAGTTGTCACATCAAAACGCAAAATTGTCAAAATGCAACATTGTCAAAATGCACTTTAGACAAATCACATGTCACTTTCAAATAGTACCAAGTCACTTTCGTCCTTTTTATCCTTTCCTAACAAATTGCACCAAGATTCAACAAATCGCAACTACGACTGTAACAAAACGCAACCAAGAAACAAGCAACTCGCACCACAGAATACCCAAAGCGCAGTCAAGAAATAACAAATCTCAACCAAGAAAACACAAAACGCATCCAAGAACAAAGCTTTAAAACCCATGTATTTCACCAAATCAACCAATAAACATGTGTAATAACCAAACCAAGGATCAAACTAAGCTTATCCAACAATCCTAACTACAAAAGTACAAACCTTTAACACATTTAACCATAAAAAATTCGAACTTGGTTTATTTTTAAGCTTTAAAATTCGAACAAAGAAAAATACAATAACCAATCTTTATGATCTAACCATGGCTCTTTATACCAATTGTAAGATATTGGTTATTGTAACACTCAAATAAACACAAGTATAGTTCAAATCATACAAGAAGTTTAGAGAGACAAAGAGGAAGATGGGATGATTTCTAGAGAGAGAAAGTGATGAGAGAAAACATAGAAGGTTAGATTAGAAATGAAAGCTCCACCTCTTCCCATTGGTGGGAAGAGGCTTTTATAGTCTTACATATTACACCACCTATGGGCTGTGGATCAGGAATACAGTGGGTAAAGACCCGTCCATCCTCCACAATGTTACTTAACTAATCTAATAACTAACAAATAACGCTAAGTCTACGAGCTAACTTATGCTAGTCTATGGTTGGGGTGACCGACACTTCAATATGGATTTTCTAAATCCTAACAGTTTCTAAATTTTTTGTTTTAATGGTTAAAGATCTAAAATACTATGATCATATAAAGATATGGTATAATTTGGATAGAAATTAAAATATATTGGGCCTTTATATATATTAGATTATGTTATAGCTAACAAGGAATCTTTGAAGTTTAATAATCTAGCATCTGGTATACAATTAGTGTAGGAACATATAGTCCTATTCTAGTCATTGATTTTATAGCTACTTAAACTAATCATATATGCATTACAATAAGATAGTACTCATGCATTATGACTAGTTGAGACTCATTTATTATAATAAGATAATAATCATTGTGAGGATTTATTCATTAATTATAATAAGAAAATATTCATTCATTATAATATGATAATTGTGAAGATCTATTCATATATGATAATAAAACAAATGATAGAACATAATATATTAAAAATCTTGATTAATAATATTATAACGATGTATTATTGATAGTTGAGATTCATTTATTAAAATAAAATAATATTCATTAATTATAATATAATATTTGAGAAGATCGAATAATATATGATAATAAGACAAATAAGAAACCATAATATATTAAAAATATGTTATATTAGTATGGAAAGGCAATAATAATTTAATAAGTACGGAAATTTAACAATTTATTTAACAATAGAGTTTTAAAATATTGACGCATTTTATATGAGATTATATAAATAGATGTGTTCGGTTATACTACTCAAAATTTAAATTTATAAAACTCTTCTACCAACTTTTATTAAAAATGAATGCGAGCAAGTATACTCATTCATTTGTAGTAAGTTGTGTCAAAAATTGAGATCGACCCAAGAGACTTGGCTTTTTTTTTTTTTTTATAATATTAAGAACGTAAAATAAGCACATAGGATTTTTCACACTCCTGATGCACCAAGAAATTAGAATAAAGAAACAACGATGTTCCAAATAGCAATCAATAAAAAAACAAACATGTTTATGGGATTTAATAGCCAAACATTATGGAATTTTGAGCGTGTTTGGGTAAAACAATTTTAGAGTGCACATATCAATTCATACTAGTTTTTAATCAATAGTTAATATCATGAAACCCGTATGTTTAGATTAGTGCAAATCGTGAGCCCTTTCGGCCAAAATGCACCAAAATAAATCAAGTCATTTCCATTCCATATGTGTGAAAATATGATTAGTCACATTCATTCTTACACGAGCCCTTTCGGCCAATACTCGTGATTAAATTGCCTTGAGTTCATTTAAAAACTTGAATACTTAATAGGTGTCAACTACCATGTACCAAACCATTTGTGCACCAACTTTTAGGAATCAAGACATAATTGGAAGTTCTTTCGATCCGTAAATTCGATTACCTTTAATCAACTAGTTTTAGAACTCGACTTGAATTAAAACAAACTCATGAGAAAAATCACTATTTTGAGTTATACTAATCATTCAACATCACACATAAAGGTTTAAATCATCCCAAATAATCTGACACCCCCAATTTAACAGATAGTGGTGGAAACTAAATCTTGGGGTATTACTTCATGATACAACAGTCAAAATAATAGAAAATGACTCAGAAAGAGATATTTTTAAAAGATGAGTTATCATTCATTTATTTCATCAGAGTTTTTACAGTAAAAGCTAAACTTTTACAAAAGAGAGGTCCTTAAGATACGTTTTAAAGCAAAAGACGATGAATGATAATATGTTTGGATGTTGCAGGATCGGAGTAATGGTTGATATGGCGATTCAGGAGCTCGGGAAGATGGAAGAACACCATCTTAATGTTAGAGAGAGAAAGTAAAGAGAGAATGGAAAATACTATGTGTTTATTATTGATGAAAAGTAAAATACACAAATAGTCTCACCTTCCTAGTGAAGTCTAGGAGGGTATTTATAGCCTAACCCAATATAACTATTACAATATGACATAACTAGTCCATGTGTTTTGGCTAACTAAGATAGAAAATGTAATCTTGTAAATGTCGTTCCATTTACGTGTTAGGAGCGATTCCAACAATCTTCCCCCAATGGGATGACATAAGCGATTACTTACAACATTTCCTACAAGCACAAAAAATCTACAAAGAAAGGTCTTCATAAGCTCTTCAAATGCTGAGGATGACAACAGTTAACGCTCTTTCTCTTGATCTTGTACCTTGAATTGAGAACTATTTCTTCACTTGTAGGCAAATGATGTAATATACATGAATTGGTTAAACTTCCCCCAATTCATGCTGCATGTCTTTAGTAGCTTCTCTGTACACTTCTTTTTGGCGAAGTTTCTGAATGAGTTTCCCCCCAAACTGACAACCGTCTTCAGCAAATTCGAAACTTTGATGTAGTAGACATTTCTTCTAACTTTTGAAGTTTTCAGGACGCAACGGATTTGTAGATGAGCAGAAACCACACCCGTAAATCTGTCTTGCTACGTAATCATAGTTGTAGACAATGCGGAAAATCCGTTCGGGGGTAACATGAAAGAAATCAACAAGATCTTCTCACGAATGTAGATGCTTCACACCAAACAAACACAAAAGATGAAATGAAATTACTCAATAAAATAACCGTGTATGAGGCATCATAACATCATATTTTGGTAACTTCAAACAAGATAACCAGTGAAAGTTGATATGATAACACCAAAGTAGGACGTTTGAACCACATATAGTCTCATTTCTTCCCTCTGAATGAAGAAATTCATGAAGGGAAAGCGTTTTTGAAAAAAAGTCAAAGAAACAAAGACAACATGCACTCTCTTCCCCCAGTTGTTTTCAATGAATCCTAATCATACACCACATATGTTGATGATGAAATTGGAGACAGTGGAACCATGTATGTCCAATTAATCGAACAAGTGTAAAGTACCATAAATATTTTGTGAGAATAAACTACTGGAAAAACTTCTACTCGTTAATACTCCTCTCAGATAACTCTTTACCGACCTCATTATCATTCTGATGGATCTTTGTAGTAACTATTGATGAAGAAAACCCAATATGATGAACTTGAGACTTAAGTAAAATAAACTGAACTTGTGACTTAAACTTGCACTATTGTCAGATGAAGAACCAGTATTGAGAATTTCAATAAAGGTAGAATCATATACCCATCCTACCATCCTTAAATGTATATGAACTTCTCTTGAATTATCCACAACATTTTGTGACACTTGAGGACAACAATGTAATTCCTTTAAAGTGTTAGCTATAAGCTATGAGCACAACAATGTAACTCCTTACATCAGGTATAACAAGACAACTCAAGTCTTTGTCATTCGTAATGGTTAAAAGCTCGAACAAGGATCTCGAAGAATCATGCATCCAACCAACCCTGATATCTTCAAGATACTAAGTATATGTAGCCGTGATATCCCACTTCAATCACAAACAAATAATAATGAATTCACGCTGTAGTCACATCTTGTAGTTCAATGCTCGAAACTAGCCCTCAATAATGGTTTAAATGAACTTTGACAATGGTTTCCCAATCTTGTAAAAAAAATGCATCCCCGTGAAAGTTAGTAATATAAAAAATACCAATCATTTTACAAATTAGTATCAAAATTTTTGGCTACATATTAATATTAGACCAAAAAATTCGGATGCTAAATTTGTAAGATCCCTGTAGCCCGGTAACACAACCCACATGAATTATCAAAATCCAAGAAATATCACACCCCACACGTGCTTGGCCCAAGCGAAGTAAATCTTATAGCCCATGTCCAATTCAAACCGTTGAAGTCCATGCTTTTGTAAAAAAAAACGGTTATAAAACAGACATAAACACAATGTGACCTAAACCTAATCCTCATTTTAACACAACCCTAAAACACAAAACATTTGATACTCCGCCCCCTCCAAACTCATATCTACCATCTCAAATCTGAAAATAAAAAACGCAGCCTTTTTGATTCTTAATCATCATTATCGAATATCAAACAAGGCTCCATGATATTCCTTTCATCTTAATCATCAAACCCCATCTAAGTTTTCCACTTTTTGTTTCAAGATCTCCAACAGAGGTCACGGTTAGGTGTTAATGATTAGTTGTAATCATTTTAATTGTAGTATTGTTTTGATCTAACAAAGAAGGGAAATAAACCAGATTTGGTCTTGTTCTATGCTTTAAGGTTTGAATATAAAAAAAGAAGTAAATACTTCTAAATCGATCTATGAAAGATTGGTTCAATTTCGATTGGTTATTATATTTAATGATCAAAAAAATCTCATATGAGATTCGAAATAAACCAAAATGAGATCACGTTTTCATTTAATTATGTCTCGGTACTTTAAGATCTATGAGGAGATATTGGTCTAGATCTTATACAGATCTTGATGTATCAAATGAGATACATGATACCAAAAAAACTGAGATCTTGTATTCATTCTTTCTTATTTTTTTTTAAGTTTTGAGTCACGTGGGAGTGATGGTGAGTAAAGGATGAAGGTAGTGAAAAAAGAGTACGGACGCCTGGAATAAGAGGTCACAAAGAAGCAAAAGGTGGATGATGACAAAGAAACAACATAGCTTAAACATCTAATGAAAATTATTCCAAATGAAGAAGAGGTAACCATTGATGCTATTTAATTAGTTGAAAAGCCTCCAAAGATTCTTCACTAGAAGATATATAAAAAAGGGAAGAAAAGCTGTTGCTAAATCATAAGAGCTGATGGACAATCTCAGATGTATATGTTCTTTTTTCAGATACTAAAGAATTTTGATAGAGAAGACTTAGAAGATCTATGGAAATTAGTAAAAGCTAAGTATGGGTAAACAAGGCCAATGGAGGACTATTAATTGCTGTTATGGGGTAATCTGAAAACCATGTTTGAACCATATGTAGAGGATGAAATATGGAGAGATTAGAATTGATTTGAAGTATTGAACTGGAAGCTATATGACTCATGTGGAGTTCATTCCTTGATGACGCAATCTATGCTGGTCTACATGTTAGTGGAAAAGACATGTCCCCTTGCACCACCTATAATTGTTAAGATGATGCAGAAGAAGCTTCTAATGGAGTATGGATGTGAAATTGCCTATTAGAATTGTCAGATAATGATGAAATAGCTTAACAAGAAATGAAGTGTTTTGAAGCATCCTCTTGGTGTTTATTAAACTTTGAATGAAGAAACTTTATGTTTTTGAAGAAGAATATCAAGTTTAGGGGAGGATTGATGGGATTAAAAGCCTTCTTGATGTTGTTTGATCAATTGCTGCTCATATTGGTATTACTGTTACTCAGATGAAGTTAGTGATGCCAAGGAATTTCAATGACTATATGTTAAGGTAGTGCTGCTAAGGAACATTAAGCTAGACCAGGTCGTTCCAAAGAGAATTATGTTTTTTCTAATGATCACAACATATTTCAAACGTATACCAGGCAATTTTTAAAGTAAAATAAAAAGTACAAGATTTTAGCAAATACAATGATAAGGACAATATGACTACTTGGATAGTCAATATACCTCTGTAACAATGGTGATGATAATGATCTCAGTTTAACAAGAACAAGTTATAATTCATATTTAGCAATTTTTTGTTAAAAGAGCCTTTTCACAAATTATCCACTTTAATCCAAGACTTATGTTTTCTAATAGAATGATTTCTCACAAGATTAACACAATACCAAACTCTAGATGATTGTCAATTTTCTGAAGCGGATTTCTCCAACCAAAGGTTCAAAACTTATAGAGAATGTGAGGATCTAAACACTTTAGACTTGTGTTGAAGATACTTTGGGGGTATACCAAGTAGTATGCGGAATCTACTACTTAGTACTTTAGAAGATTAATGTGCTTGATGTATATGAATGAATGAAACAGTTATGAACAATGATATAACCAAACGCTTCGATATTATTAATAATAATACGAGTGATCTCAACTATCACTAAGGTTTACAACCTTGAAGCTTAACAAAAGATACGCAAGGAGTCTGTTACAAGATAACTACAAATCTATATTCGTATAACATATACACAATATCTATCCTATAAATACAAAATGCATACGTATCACATAAGCTGTACAAACTATATGTACTAGCAGTACTAAGTCAATTAGTACTGCTAGTGTTATCTTCAGTAGTCCCGTCTGTATGCTTGGCAATACTAAGTCCATTAGTACTAGTACGTTTAATTCCCAACAATCCTCCCCTAAACTTATGATTCCACTGCAAATCAATAAGTTTCTTGATTTAAACTATTTAATGTTGGGGGGATTCTTTCAAACACACTACTTCTTTTGAGCTATCTCCCCAATCTTCTGTAGAAGCTTGTAAGCCATAGGAGTTCCTTTCTTTGCATAAGTAGTAAGTTTAGAATCTAACATTTGAGTTGCTACAATAGTTAAAAGTGGATAATCTCTGTCCACTAGCATATATAACCAGCTTTCACTTAGCTCCACTATATGTACCCCACAATACTGATATAGTCTCCAGCTCATCACCATATAATCTTCCCACCAGTGGTCTTTTGAATCTGGCTCAAACATACACCTTAGAGCATGCCTTATAGCAAAGTTTAGAGTACCTGTGGGTCTTGTAGAGCCATATCTGAACTTGACAATCTTCCATAGGGCTCCAGATCTTCTCTATCAACAAAATGCAGCATGTAACCAAAAGAAGGATATTTTCCCTTGAAGCCATTTGATCTTGTCAGCTTAATGTAGTTCTTAAATCCATCACACACTATCTACCAATCATTTATAGGAAACTTTCCAGTTATAGGATCTGCATCAACTGCATCTTCTTGAATGACTAGCTGATCCAGTCTCTTTTCATCATCATCTAGCTTCTGTTTCTTTGCAGCTTCAGATTCCATAGTTGAGGCAGATCTCTTTGCTCCTAAAAATATTTCTTATTTAGTCATTGGAACAAAACTCTAAATTTTTTTGTAAGCACTGAAGCACAACCTCTCAATCTCAGCATTGGACTTTCCCTTCAACTGACTTGCTTTCTAGTTGTTTTGATGCTTGATGTATTCTTTCATCTTATGTATGATCTGATCTTTAGTAGGTGACTTTGGTCTTGCAACTTTCTTTTCTTTCTGACCTTTCCTGATAATATCAATTTACTCATTTAAAGCAACTTCTCTTTCATCTACAGGAATCTCTTCTCTTTGTAGATCATATAATTGTTTTGCTATAAGTTCATCTGTAGCTTCTCTTTATCTAATAACCCTCTGCTCTTCCATGAATTTAGCAACCTCTTCTTCATGAGTTCTTTTGGCAACCTCAACATTATAGTCAATTTGAGTAAGAACCCTCTTCTTTACCTTTTTTGGTTGCTCAAATTCTTCCATTGGAGCTTTCCCTTTATCAACAGCCCTTGCAACAACACTAGCAGTACCTTCTTCCAAACTAGCAGTACTAACTGTGATGCTAGCAGTTCCTTCTGTTTTTTGTACTGCTTCTTTCATCTACTTTAAAACTTCAACAATCTGCTCAACTAACCAAGTAGTACCTTTAATCATGGTAGCAACACCTACCTTTTGAGAACTAGTTGATTTATCTCTAATGTCTTCATCCAATTCTACTAACTCTATAGGTGCATCTTGATCAACTGGCTCATCTTCAATCTGTTGATCATCACCACCACCCAAACCCTCATAATCTCCACCCAGATTTTCTTCAAAGTCTAGTTTCCTCCTTTGAGTGTCAGCATCTGTTTTCCTCCCTTGTTTAGGAGAATCACCCAAATCCTCATCTGAACCATTAGAACTTGGGGAGTCAGTAGCATTATCCTTCTGTTAAGCCTTTATAGCCTTGACCTTAGCCTACAACTTCTTCACCTTTAGAACCAATTTGTTATACACTTTAGCATAAAGTTGCTTTGTATCTTTGAGGTCCTGCTCCATAGGTTCCACCTTGTTTGTTAACCTGGTACATAGTTCCATCAGTTCCATAAGTTTAGTACTACCTTCAGCACTTCCAGATGTGTGACCTTCTGGGAGAGGTGCATCATGAGGCATAGACCCAGTCTCAGTCCTAGGTGGACTAGAAAAATCAACTAAGCCACCCTTATTTTCCATTTGGCTTGGGATTCCATCACATGTGTCAAGCCTAGGAGGACTTGGCACATTCGATGTTGCCATGGTTGAGGTCTTAGTTATGTTAGCACTATCCTGCCTAGCTACTAAGCATGAGACAATAGTGCCAGCCTCTTCCATTCTGCCAGTGGCAGTCTCATCTGCTACAGGGGTCTGAGTAGGAACACTAGGCTAAGATACCTCAGTGACATTTCTGGATTCCCTCTTATAGGTTTGTGAAACTGTGGGTATATGTGAGGAAGATGGAACAACAATAGGTTGTGTGTGTTGGGACTCAGCTGGGATTGCTGATCCTTCACCCTAAGCATTTGTAATTTGATCCAACATTTCTTGAAAAAGTGGGACTTCAATCCGATTAAATAGTTTGAAAGCCATAGCCATATTACTAAAAAGTTTTGAAGTAAGGCTAGGTGTTGGATAAATTCTTTTTTGATTTTTGAGTTCATTAAGTCATTTATTTAAAATAAGTTGTACAAATCTTGGGTACATGAGAAATTTTGTTTTGCTATTGACAGTCTTCACCATACTATCAAAAATCAATTTTGTAAAATTAAAAGTCCCATTTGTGGATAAGCAAATGAGAGCAATAGCAATATTGCTACTGAATTGCTCCAAATATGTTTTCTTTGGACTTAAATAGTGTAGAAGAGTATAAATGAAGATCCTCCATTGAGGGGAGAAACATCCTTTTTGAAAAGTGAGTTTTAAGTCAGATGTATCATACCCCATTGTTTGAAGACCTTGCCAAAAGTCAGTATTGGCCATATCTACTATACCCTCAGAGTCTGCTAGTTGAAGATGTCTTCTAATAGACCCTTCAGTAATAGTAAATTAAGAGCCATCTACTATTGTAGTAAACTCTGTGTCTGCATGTTCGCTAGTTTTGACAATAGCAGTTTGCCAAAACTATGTGATGTGAGAGACATAGATAGTAGGACTTACTGTTAAAGCATACCTTATATAGGTAGTGTTAAGAATGTCTACTATCTGGTGAAAGTGTCGAGCTTCACCCGCCTCTGTTTTCTCTAAGAAAGCTACCATGTTGTGTTTGTCAAGGAACTCAATAATTGCCATTATAAATTTTGGTTAAGAATAGATTAGTACGCTGGGATTCAATTATAAGTATGTGATGGTATGTTTGGTGAAGCCAATTGGGTTTTTATAGAGTAATGCAAGGTTTTCAATTAAACGGAATTGAAAAAGATATTACTTCAAAGAGAGGAATCAGTTAAACAAGATAAGGAAAGTAAAAAGTATTAGCTTAGAAACCCCTATAAATATGGTTACAACCAATTTTTACCCAAAGACTAAAAAAGAACTAACCCCAAACAGTACCAACGGCAAACCAGCAGTACTAATATTTTGTGCTAGCAGTACAAAGTATGCCTAGCAGTACAAACTTTTTCCAAAATTTTGACTTAGCAGTATAAAATAAATTTTCATTTTGAAACATACCGCTCATACATTTTTGAAGGGATTAAGTGTAAAAGAAGACAGTTAATCAAAGTCGGGTCTCATATGACCTCTGGTTGTGTGAGAACCAATGATTTCAGTACTATGTACTGCCTGTGAACAAATACACTCATTCAAGGAGCATTCTTGATAGGGTTTCCATCTCGTGGAAGTTGTTTCCTTTAACACATAAGTGTTAGATTCACTTTTGTTTGTTGTTCTCTCTACCAGAGCTCCTTGGAGTAACACACTATACTTGTGGAAGTATAATATGGTAGAGAGTGAGTTAGTTCAGTTACTATCAGACTAACTTTGCCATCAATGCATGTTTAAAAATATACCATAATCAAATTTCAAGAGAGAAATTTAAAGAACCTCCCAACTCAGGTTTAAGCCATTGTCAAGGGATTCCCAAACTCTGTCCATCATTAATCCATTATGTCTGCAAGAAATTCCACCACATAAGCTTGTCTCGCACCAAGTCAGTACCAATCATCTTGCTTCACAACCTGTCAATGTTAATCTAAGACCAAGAAAACACAAAGCAAATTATTTCCTTTATGGCGGTACAAAGTATGACTAACCAGACTAATACAACGCACAAAATTTGCACTAGCATTACAAAGTATACTCAGCAGTACTAAATGATACTGTTGGGTTCAGTAAATACCCAAACCCCTTAATCTAGGATTTAAATAGAAAATAGCCCAAGTATTTAGACCGTTAAACATTAACAGGTCACTGAGTGCATAGTCTCTCAGTGAGTCATCTTCAGGATACTCAGTATGAGGCGATGAAGAAGTCTCTCCACTCAGTAAGGCAGAACTTAAAGGGTGAAGACTGAGTAAAGAAGAAGATGATGGATTCAGTGAGTGATGACAATAACTTACTGAATCCCTAAGACTCATCTCCAACTACTTACACTGAAGACAAACTAAAGTAGAAGACTGAAGGATGTAAAGACTGAAGAATGAGCGGGACAAGGCGGGATAAGTTTGAATCAGATAAGACGAACTCCTTATCAACCAAAGTCAACTTTCCCTGAATAGCAAAAGATCAGGCTCAGTGTCATTGTTATGCCCCTTTTATCACTTATACCTTATCACTTTACCAAGCAAACCCAACACAAACACGTAACAGTTATGCGTAGATGAAGAAGAAAAGATTAAGAGGTTGGTGACAAGAGATGTGTATAAGACGTGTATGTATTTAGAGAGGTAGAGAGAAGAAAGATGAAACAATAAGATGTATATTGCTTCAAGGAAAAACACACAAAACACACTCAAGCACACCCCTCAAATGACATAATTGAGGGGTATTTATAGTACAAGTAGAAGATGCCCTAAGGCTTGGCCATGGGCCGTGAGATGGGCTTGGACATGGATTGGGTTACATGAACTTATACAAGGCTAACTTAACTAAACGTCTAACCATTTAGCTTAGCCCAATCCATGAGCCCTTTGACTATTCTAGCACGATATCTAACACACGTTACAAAGTTCCTAAATGTGAATGACCATCACTTCTAATAAAAACTATTAAGGCTAACAATCTCCCCCTAAGGGGTGGTCATTCAAATGATGCTCCACTTGATTAGGTCTTTACTTTTCTTGAGCTCGAACTTTGTGTGTAGATATAGAATAGTCTTAATTCTTTGTTCCTTCATGCTTTGTGATCAATTAATGTGGTTTTCTGCCGTTGTCAACTTCGTTGGTTAGGTGTCTCCACGTCTTTCTCCACCATGCTCACACTTCTATTTGACTTTGAGTTTCCAATGATGAAGTTCTCGAGTCTTTACACTTTGTAGATTCTTTGACATTGACGAAGAATCATCTTTAACTTTGAGTTGCCTTTGATTTTGATGAGAACTTTCATGTGTTGTGGGTATGAGCATGTGGCGAGTCTGCACGATCAATCCGCTCCGGAGCTTCCATAAGAAGAAAACATAAAAACAGTTAGTAATAAGCGGATTCTGGCACTTACAAGTTTGAATTTCGAGGGTGTTAATAGCATAGTGTGAAAACACGTCTCTAATTCTTACAAGGGCCGTTCCTGAACTGGAGTCCCACAAGTGAGATAACGCGATATACCGAAGTACATCTACAGTTCAGATGAGTCGTTGAGGTACACCAAGCATCACCCCACGATCAGACCGTTTGAGACACACTAAGCGTAATCCACGGAGAGTTACCGAAGTGACCTGCTGTCAGGGCTGCTTGATGTTGACCCTGGCAGGAATTTCCATTCAATCACTGAGGATTACTGTTGTAACTCCCCTCATAAATTTTCTGGCAGATTGCTAAGATCTGCGTAGGACTCTATAATATATCACTTGTGCCCTTAATGATGAACAACAAGCGATGTCATGACATGTGTTCCTATGAGATCTTTTGATGAATCGCGTAGCTCTAGACTCAATAGTGCATTTTGGTTTCCTAAGCGGAGACTAGGGAGAGGGTCTCCTTCTTCAATATCAACGATCTCTAAGAGAAAGTCGATAGATTATGTAGGGTTCCCAGTGAGAATGAAACAAAACTTTTTAAGAGGAATTGAGTGGCTAGAAGGTTTAGTGCAGTGCGTCACTGGGTCCATGACGTCTTTGTCTTCAATACTAGCGTCATCTAAGTGACAACCAGTAGCAAATGAATTGAACCCGGTTTCTGCCCTAAGGTTGAATATGGAGGGCTATTTCTTTTCACCCTTTCTTTTACATTTCTTTTTAATTCTTCAACCCCTTCTTTCTCCTTTCTCACATTACTCCTTTTTTCAATTATACCTAAGGACTTCTAATACTAACTATGGGTATTGTCCTTGGGTAGATCCCTCCGGCTCTGGCGGATCATATGACGGATTTCCTATCCTTAGTCACCTTATAACTCCATGACTGTCCTATTGTTGCCATAAAACCATATTTCTTGAAAATCTTTCAAAGTGTTTATGATTATCAAAACATTTTGTTAACACCTTGAGAGTTTTGTTTTTCAGAAACACTCCCCCTTCACATGTGCTTATATTGTTTTAACTGAAATCTGCACAGAGAGGGTAGAGTTCGCACTTTTTGAATTGATCGACTTTAAATGAACTAGACCGATTCGAGACACGTTTACATCACTAGAGAACTAGCTTGAAATTATTACCCGTCCTGGTCAAGTCCATAGAAAGTTTCTCGAGATGGTACATGATTCCTCGTCAATTCATTGGTTTCAACTGAGTCGAGCTCTTTTGAGATTCAAACAACGAACATTAAACTTTTTGATCACATTTTAATCACGTTTCTCCCCCTCAAAAATAGCATATCCATGATGTTTTTGAAACAAAATGATTAAAAGATATGTTTTTCAAAAATCATTTGGAGAGAAACTGATTTAGCATGAATTTTGGAACAATTTTGTTTTAATACTCCCCCTTAACGAAAGCATATTTTTCTTACAGAAAATTTGGAATCAATTAAGGGTTTAGAGGGAGTTATCTTGGTACCAAATGTGAGAGATTTTGAAAAATCTTTTTGAAAAATTTCGAATCAATGGTACGCAAGATGAAGATTTAAAAAAATCTTTTGAAGATATTGAAGAGGAATTATCTTCATTTGACTTAGGATAAGTGCTCGATATTTATGAAAATCGATTTTGCGTAGCACTTTCCTTTCTTTAAAGATCGGGTTGCAAGCTGAAATACTTACCAGCCATTATGTTTTTAGGAATAGTGCTTGAAAAATATTTAAAACCTTTGATTTGGTTAAGCACTTTCCTTTCTTTGAAGCGCGGGTCCTGAACTGATGTGTTCAGAAGCCATTAATTTGAAGTCCGGGTTTCGTACTGAAGTATACGAAAGCCATTATTTGAAGAAATTTTGAGAAACGACATGTTTTAGAAAACATTTAAAGAACTCTCGCTCAAGCATCTGTACATACCCGTATCATTGTTGAATGACATTTCTAGAAACGTACAGAATATCGATTATACGAGAGACATGTCGTGAGAAGAATATTTTTGGATTTTTGATTTTCTATTGTTTTTGAATTTTTTGAAAGTTTTATATTTTTATATTTTGCTTTTGTTGGTTTTATAAAAGAAATGGAAAATCAAAAATAGAAGATAGAGAGAATGAGAAGAAGATTTTACAGAATTGGAACCCTCTGATGAGTTGGGTTCAGAGATATTTGAATCACCTGCAACCAAAGAAGAAGAGTTTTCACAAATAACAGTGTTAGAAGTACATGTTTCCTCACGGCGAGGGTGATCACTATCAACGGTTGTAGTGGATTCGACTTCCTTAACATGATGAGTTTCACTATTATCTATGTTGGTGCAAGTATCAAAAATCTTTCCTGTGGGAATCCATCTAAGACCTATTGTGCTGAAAACTTTTCCCGTGGGTTTCCACCTAAGGTAAGATCTAGGAGTTGTTTTCTTATCAGATGCAGCGGAAGACTCTTTTTTAGAAAAACTACGTCCTGAAGAGATCCACCTATTAGGTTTCCTTTTGATGTTCATCTTGTCACCGGGTTTGTTTCTATTTGGTGTCTTAGTGGATTGTGCCTCGGCACGAGAATTATCTTTCTTGAGATATTGTAAGGCACATGCATCATGATTAGCTGAAAAGATACATTTTTTACATGTAGTACAGACAAATTCAATATTCTTTTTTAAAACAACAGCTTTAACTTTGTCACTACAGTCTTTTTGAAGTTGATTCTTGTTCGAAAAAGACTTAGAATTCCTAGTGTTGTTTTCTAAGGGCATAGCATTTTCTTTTGCGCAACTACTCTTAGATGCAAGCCAATCCCTAGTCTTTTGTAGAGTGTTCCTAGGTAATGGTTTACTACTACTAGCATTGCCTTGAAATCTTGTAGAATTCATCACCCTAGATGTTGTACCTAAAATTCCGTCTTTTCGAGTCTGTGCCTTTTTCCTAGCTTCTTCTAGATAGTGATTGTTGACCATGTCGTTAGAACCAACAGATTCTTTAACTGGATTTTTGGTCACATTTCGTGTACTATTCTTAGAGATGCCAGGTGTAATCACTTTTGGTGTTTCAGCAACTGCTTTTCCTTTTTCAAAACTTTTGATAATTCTCTTTTTAATAGGCAGGGACTGTGGAGTGACTGGTTTTGACAAATCATTTTTCTCATTGACTTTTGGAGGAGGCTGAGAAATTGACATTTTTGGTTTAAAAACCGGTTTGGGAACCTTTGTTTTCTCCTCAGTCAATGGTTTTGCAAACTTAGTATCCACAGCCTTTCCTTTTAGACTTCCCAGTTGAGCACTCAATAAATCATTTTGCTCTTTCTTGTCCTTGTAAGTACGCTCATACGACAGTTTGTCATACTTGGATTCCTCAGATTTTCGATCAAGTTGTTTAAAATAGGACACGTTTTCTTTTTCAAGTTTTGCAAGAGCATTTTCATATTTTGAAACAATTGCGGAGGTCTCAGATTGGAGTCTTTCATGATCTTCAACAGAATATGTTTGTAAGATAATGGACATGATATCGGTAGTCATAACATCTTCGAAGAGAGAATCATTGAGTTTTTCCAAAACTTTGATGTGTTCAATACTTTCATTAGCTTGCTTTACCAGGGGTTTATGGTCCTTGACAAAGTCACTCGTTTCTTTCAAAAGTGCTTGTTCAACATGAATTACCC
The DNA here is from genome assembly GCA_910596185.1 of Chrysanthemum makinoi. Lineage (NCBI taxonomy): Eukaryota > Viridiplantae > Streptophyta > Magnoliopsida > Asterales > Asteraceae > Chrysanthemum > Chrysanthemum makinoi. The sequence goes on from OU343216.1 coordinate 56,503,463, forward strand.
TCGCACCGATGGCAGTTAACGGAGGGGCAATTTGGGTTTTAAAAAACTCTTTTGTTTCGTCATCATGACGAGTAAACCAGATGTTAGTTGTAATATTGGTTTTAGACTTGACAGTCTCTTGAAGATAGCCAATTCTAGTTTTAACGTCATCTAAAATGCTTCTAGTATCACTTGTGTTAAAAGGATTGTTTGAAGACATTTGTTCGATTTTCTAAAGAGATTTGGAAACTACAACTGGTTTCGAAACTGGTTTTGAAACTGGTGTTGACACTTTGTTTGAAACACATGGTGTGGTGGAAAACGTTGATTGTTCTTTTTGATTAACAAAAGTAATTCCATTAATTTTGTTCCATTTGTTATAATCAATCGGTTTAAGATCTGGATTCTTTTGTTTCATTTTTGATCTACTCTCCTCAGATAGTTCCAAAGTTTCAAGAGAATCACGAACAATTATGGGTTCATGCAAAGGTTGTCCATTGTTCAACACATTCTGAGATTTCTGAGCTTTCTTGAGGAACGAAGAAGGGTCGTTACCAAGTGCCATCTTATGTGAAGTATGAAAACGTGGATTTACTTGGTTAGAAAGCATCTTGTTTGATTTAGCTGAATGACCCGTTGTAAGAAGCAAATTGTCCAAAGTTTTGATTTTTTCCGTTTTATCAAGAATTTCATCAAGAAGAGAATCTTCTCGTTTGCAAAATCAGCAATTAACTGTTTCTTCTCTTTTCAAGATCAAAATGTGCTTTTGTTTTGAAAGTTGGTCATTTAGTTCAGAAATTTTCTTGTTTAAAGATTTGATTTTCAAATTCAGATTCACATCAAGTGTGTCATACTTGAGTTGCAAATCTTTTTCTCTTAAAACAGAATCTCGATAACCAATTTCTAATTCTGACATTTTGTTTGTATGAAATTCATAGGCTTTGGCGTGCTCCTTGTAACTCTCAAGCTCAGCGGTCAATTTTTTATTCGCGGCCTTAACTTCGCGATTGACCGTTCTTACTTTCTCAACTTCAATGCCACATTGATTAATTAATGATTCAAAATAAGCACGTGTTTCCTCATCAGTCTCAGTATTTTGTGCCACACAGCCTCCATTAGGATCCACATCTGGAGTTTCGGAGTTCGTATTGCTACAACTCGGATTGTCCAGGTATGTATCATAAGTGGGTGCTGGCGTCACAGAATTCTGTTTGTCATGAGTAAACATATCAGATATGACATTGTTATAACATGGATCAATGATTGGTACCTTAGATACTGCATTTGCGTCATAGACAGGAGGTGCGTCAGAGTCAGTGTCATACTTAGTCTCCTGAAGATTTGCCATTAAGACGCAGTTAGCATTGATGTCCTCCCGGTCTTCCAAATCATCCATAATAGCGAAAAAGTCATGTTCCTCAGCACTCAACTGTAACCCCGCTTCTTGCTTATCTTCTAACAAAGCAGCTTTCCGAAGAAAATCACCATTCTTCTTGTGCGGCTTAGTGGGACAATTCCTTGCCATGTGACCCAATCCTTGACAGTTATAACACTTAACCTGATTACCCTGATTCACATTTCCATGATTCCCAACGACCGAGCTGCAACATACCCATTCTGATTATCCACTGCTCTATTCCCAACATTCTGTCCCATCTGATTTCCAACATGCTGACCCGACTGATTACCTGATACGGAACCGCCTGATTACCGATGCGACTGTTAAAAGCTTTATCCAATAAAGAAAATATTTGTTGCAAGGTCGCTTTGGGTCAGGCTTCAGGATCGTGATTCCTAGTTCTTGGTATTGTTGATCTGGATAGAATTGTTGTTGTGGTTGTGGAATGTATTGCTGCAAGTTGTTGTTGTTGGAAGATGATGAAGCTTGTTGTTGTGTATTCACTGAAGATTGAGTCTTTGCAATAAGTGCCAATGGATCATGATTCTTTGCCAATCTTTCTTTCCTGACTTCATTCACTTCAGCTTGGTTTTGTTTCAGAAAATCGTTGAGTTAATCAAAGTTCACCTGATGTAAGTCTTTTGTTTGGTTGACAATAGTGACATATCGTCCCCATTCTTCTGGAAGATTATTCAGGAACTTGATGTTTTGAACGATTGTTCTAGGTGCCAACTTGTTTCTGATAAGCTCATTCATCAAAGTGCAAAACCTTCCATAGTATGATTCAATGGATTCTCCTGGTGTAGATGTAAACTTCTCCCATTCAGTTAGCAGCTTGTTCTCCATGTCTTGTTTACCAATTTCTGTTCCATAACATAGCCGTCTAACACGTTCCCACATATCGAAAGCAGTTTCACAACTGTCTACCGCAGCAAAGATGTCTATTGGTAAACCCAGTTGGACAATATGAATTGCCATGTCATCTGCATCGACTTGTTTCTGATCCTCTTCAGTGTATTCGGATTCAGTTTGAAGATGAGAGGATGGTGGGATGGGAGGTGTTGCATCTGCATTTCCGTGGACATTAACTTGTCTAGGCTTGAAGGGTCCATCCTGAATGGATTTAATCATGAGTTTGCCATTAGGTTTGGTCTTGATGTAGCGGAGCATACGACTTGTCCATTGAAGATAACCACCTTTTGCCAACATAGGAGGTCGGCTTTCGGCACCGGCTGCATGAATGTCTTGTTGAGTAGCCATTGATGAAGGTATGATATGATAAAGTTGATGTAGGATCGATTCAACGATAAAGGAGTTGTGGTTGATGAAGATTAAGCTCGGTTGAGGGGTTTTCTGAAAGTCGTACTCGTAACCTTGGTTCTTAGTCGAAAAAAAATTTTCGCCCAAAATTTGAAATTCACTTTAAAAATCAATTCTAAGGTCGTATGAAAAATTTGAGTTATGACAATTTTGACGCCAAATTTGACCCGAAAATTTTGAATTTAGGCTCAAAAATTTGAATTTTTGACCAAAATTTTCACAGTTAAACCAAAATTTGAATCTCGCGTAAAAATTGAACGTTTAGTCTCCTCAAAAATTTAAATTTTACTCAAGTTTTCCCGCCAAAAAGAGCTTAGGCGTAGAAACAGAAGTTACGAGTAGGAAATGGTTACGAGTAGGATCTTATGCGTAGGAAGCTTAGGCGTAGAAAACAGAAGTTACGAGTAGAGTTGGTGCTTAGGCGTAGAGATCTTATGCGTAGGATCTTAGGCGTAGGATTCCTTAGGCGTAGAAAGTATCTTACGCGTAACCTTAGGCTTATGCGTAGACAAAAAAACTTAGTCGTAAAACTATTTTTAAGCGATAGTGAATGGGGAACAACAAGTGGTATCAGAGCCGGCTAATTATAAAACTCCTTTTTAGGCCGCTCTAAAAGTTTTTAAATTAGGATCCTAAATGGCTGAAATTGATGTACCCCAACTAGTCGATAAAAAGGGTGGAGCTTATTCAGCTGTTGCCCTTAGACTTGAAGTTGGTAAATTCAAAAAATGGAAAAAGCGCATGCTTTGCTATTTGATTGGGATGGAACCTTATTATATCAAGTGTATAAATGAAGGTCCATTTATCCCAAAGACTCCTGAAGATTTTCCTAAACCTGAAGCTCAGTGGACTCAGGATGAAAGGAGAGTGGTCAACCAGGACCAAAGACTCAAAAGTATCATCATATCATGTCTTCCTGATGATATTATGGAGTCAGTTATAAGCTGTAGTACAGCTAAACAAACCTGGAATGACCTAGTTCATAGCCATGAAGGCCCATCTGATACCAAGGAAAATAGGATAATGGACCTGAAACTTGAGTACAACACCTTCAGGGCTAAGGACTCAGAAACTCTCTCTCAAACTTACACCCGATACAAAACTCTTTTAAATAAACGATCAAATGATGGTGTTAATTTGTCCAAACATGAAATCAATGTTGGTTTTGTCAATAGTCTCCCTGAGAAGTGGTTGAATTTCTCTCAGGGACTTAGGAATGCTAATCATATCCAGAATCTTGAGCTTCCTGAAATTTATGGGAAATTTGTCTATGAGGAAAACCTCATCAACAGACGATACCCTAACTTAAAGAAGTCTCAGGAAGTCAAGAAGTCCCTGACCACCACCTCATCACCAATATCAACTGCTTTCTTTTCTAACAATGTGGTTCAAGATTTCCAAGAAAACTCAGATGATGAGCCTGATTAGAGATCAAGTGAGGAGTACCTAAATGACCTGAACGCTGAATTTCAAGAAAGGGCACTCCTTGCTAACTCTCGAAGGTTTATAAAAAGAAACAAAGGTTTTTCAACTGCTAAAGCAAATGAAGACACTGAATGCTTTAAGTGTCACAAAAGAGGCCATTTTGCAAAAGACTGTTTTTCAAAAACAATTTCTGAACCCTCTTACAAACCATCAGGGTCTAATCAGTCTTCAGGCTTTAGCAAATTTCAACCAAAGATTTATCAGTCTCATCAAAATTTTCAAAACAAATCTGATCAAAACAACACTATGGATTTTTAAGCTAAATAAAAGAAAGCAAAAGCTAAGCTTGCATTGCTTGAGGCCAGTCCCTCAGAAACAACAAAATGTGTTTAAACTGTGCAAGATAAAAACAAGGGCCTCGTTGCTGAAACCTTCGACTGAGATGAAGAGCCAGTCTCATCTGATGATGAAATGGTGCAAGTCAGTGCACTGATGGCCCTCTCAAAAGAGGACAAGCTAGCTGTTGGAAAGAATCATGCCAGAAATGGAGAATGGGTCAATATCACAATGAAGAAGGTAAATGTCTTACTTTCTATCGATGATGACTCTGATTGGCAGTCCTATATGAATTATCTCAATGTTGATCTTAAGTTCGTAGAAGAGCAAAGACTGAATCTTTTTTCAAAATACAACAATCTAAGTTTTAAATTGAACAAGTGTAGGGATGAACTGCTTCTTTTAAAACAAGCTAAGCTTGAGGCTGTCACTTTTAAAATTCAAAACTCTGAATTAGTTAAAAGAAATCAGGCTCTTCAAGACGAACTCAAAAACATTTAAGATATCCTTAATCGTTGGACTGCTAAGAATCCCAGGGTCTTTGATGATGTGGGAGCCCCCAGCAGCAAGAAGAGAGTCTTAAGTGAAGATCATCTTCCTGACCCTCTCAACAAAGACCAGGGTCCTAAACCATTTGTGTCTGGTGGCATGATTACCAATATGTTGACTATTCCCAAATCCAATGATTGGATTGAACGCGTTAATCCTGAGAGTAAGCTTCCAAATTACGATTCTGGAAGGATTCTAGAGCCTGAAAGCCAAGCTCTAAAGAGCATGCTTGGACTCCCTGATGTGCCCAGTAGTACTGAACACATCTCTGAGTCTGAAGTAGAATCTCAAGCACCGCTTCCACCACTGAAACCTCTTCAGGGTGCTGCACCAAGTTCTGAGCTTACTCCATTACAATTCAATCCTCACTCACCAAAAGAAAGGTCTAGACTTGGTAGAACCATCCTGATAAGACCAACAAAACCAATTCAACAAGAGTCTACTCCTACTGAGACTTCAACATCCTCTGTCCCCACTGAAGCTGAGCAAATTCAGCAACTGACTGAGCTTGTGAAGAAGCTGACTGAAAAGATGAAAACCATCGAAAAAGCTCCTGATTCAATCAAGGTAACTAAGTCAGCCTCATCTAGCTCATCAAAGTCAAAATCCACCAACAAACCCAAGCAGAAGTGTGAGCTGTGTCATTACACCAATCATACCACTGACAACTGCTATAGAATCCTTTTTTGTATCATCTGCAAAAAGGATAATCACAGAACTGCAGACCACTTACAGTATGTAAGTCTTGTCAATAAAGAAAACTATACCAATGTTGGTCATCAGTATGCTTCATCCTCCAAAAATGCTCCCTAGAATAGAGCAAAACCTTTTCCTCTTTACCCTCACTGTTGGTTTAATGATCATCATCAGGATGATTGTCTCATGAACACATGCTGTGATATTTGCGGTAATCCAGCTCATGAGACATCCCAACATGACAGTGTCATTCATGCAAGGAGAGGTACAAAACAACCCAGAGTCACTGAGTCATCCTTAGTCTCCAAATACAAAACCTGTGGTAGCATAATGCACTCAACCACTGACCATGAGTCAATTGCCAAATTCAAACAGACCTTGAGACCTAAGACCACTGGTGTGTGGGTCACTAAGAGAAACTAATTCAGTTTACTACTTGTGCAGAGATACGCCAAGGAGCCTATTTGGCATCTAGACAGTGGATGCTCAAGAAGCATGACTGGTGTGAAGGAGTATCTGCACAATTTTGTAGAGGAACCAGGACCCAAGGTAGTATTTGGTGATAACTCATCATGTCCCACTGAAGGTTATGGTTCAGTAAACTGCAATGGAATAGTTTTCTCTTGAATAGCTTATGTCAATGGTTTAAAATACAATCTCATCAGTGTCAGTCAACTATGTGATGCTAAGTAAATTGTGCAATTCAGTGACAAACAAGGTACCATCTTCAATGCCAACAAGGAAGTTGTGTTGATAGCTCCTAGGATAGATGATGTTTATGTGTTAGAAATGTCAACACTCTCCCAAGATGGAACTTGCCTCTTTGCTAAAGCCACTGAAACTATCAATTGGCTGTGGCATAAGAGACTCTCACACTTAAACTTTAAAAACCTCAAAAACTTGGCAAAACAAAACAAGGTCCTTGGCTTACCATCACTGGTTTTTGCAAAAGACAAACTATGCTCTGCCTGTGAAAAAGGTAAACACCACAGAGCATCATTCAAAACCAAACAAAATTTCTCTATCAAAAGCTGCCTTCACCTCCTACACATGGATCTCTTTGGACCTGTCAGTCCCAGATCAATCCAGCATGAGAAGTATACACTTGTCATTGTTGATGAGTTCTCAAGATACACTTGGGTATACTTTCTTTCCAAAAAGAGTCAGGCAGCTGATACAATAATGTCATTCATCAGGAAGATTGAAAACCAGAATGTCATTACTGTTAAACAAATCAGAAATGGCAATGGTACTGAGTTCAGAAATCAAGAGCTTGAGAGTTTCTGTGATGAAAAAGGAATTTCTCAAAATTTATCATCTCCTTATACCCCTGAACAAAATGGGGTCGCTGAAAGGAAAAACAGAACTCTCATTGAAGCTGCTAGAACCATGTTAAATGGCTCAGCCCTCTCAAAGAATTTCTGGACTGAAGCAGTCAAAACTGCACTCAAAATAGGTCAATCATTGTCAAAAGACATAATAAAACCCCGTATGAGATCTTCAAAGGTAAACTTCCTGACATCAGCTATTTTCATGTGTTTGGATGTCATGTGTTCATTCATAACCACAAGGATCATCTAGGCAAGTTTGATGCAAAAGCTGATGATGGATATTTCTTAGGCTACTCACTGATCTCCAAAGCCTTCAGGGTTTTTAACACAAGGAGACAACAAGTTGAGGAAACCTTTCATGTCACCTTTGATGAAAGTTCTGAAAGCATCAGGTTCACCAACACCTCTGTGGAGGAAATAGGAATTGATGACTCATCAAGATATCCTCCTGATGAGTACAACACTGAATTCAATTCCTCATATCAAGCTGATGCTGACATCTCATATTATGTCTTACCTCACAACCTTCCCCAACCAGCTGTCAGTGAATTCATTGATAATCAATCAGTCCCTACTGGGATAGGTAATACTGAACCAAATGTTCAGGAACCTGTGATTCAAGAACCTCAACCTGAACAGGACATCTCAACAGATGCTCTAAATGACTCTGTTTCTCCTGAAACTGAACTCACTCCTGAGTTTCCAGTGACCTCTTCAAGCTCAGATCCTAGACCACAAAGTAAGTGGACAAAATCTCAGGACATTGAGCTTGTAAAAATTATTGGTGAACCCACTGAGGGCATGCTCACTAGAAGCATGGCTGCTAAATTAACTGCAGCTTCAACCAATGAATGTCTATATACTGATTACCTATCAGAAATAGAACCCAAAAGTGTCACTGAGGCTCTAAAACGCCCAAGCTGGGTTCAGGCTATGCAAGAAGAACTGCAACAGTTTGATAAAAACAATGTCATGACCTTGATCAAATGTCTTCAGGATGTTGTAGTCATAAGAATGAAGTAGATTTTCAGAAACAAAACTGATGAAAACGGCACTGTCATTAAAAACAAATCCAGACTTGTTGCCAAAGGTTACAGTCAACAAGATGGCATTGACTATGATGAGACATTTGCTCCTGTTGCAAGAATGGAAGCTGTTAGGATTTAGTAAATCCAGTTATTAAAGTGTCGGTCACCTCAAGTATATGTAATCGTTAGAAAGCTCGTAGTCGTAGTTATTTACAGTTAAGTAGTATTTAGTTAAGTAACACCGTGGAGGACGGACGGGTCTTTACCCACTGTATGTCTGATCCACAGCCCGTAGGTGGCGATTTATGTAAGACTATAAATACTCTCTACCTCCCAAGGTAGAGAGTTGGAGCTCATAATAAGATTTTCACTTTCTCTCACTAAGTTCCCAAACCTCTAACTCTTTCTCTCTCTAAAACCTAATATTAAACGCCTACTTGTGATTATGATATGATGTGTTTATGAAATCCAATATGTTACAAATGGTATCAAGAGCCATGGTTTGATCATCTCTCTTACATATCCATGGATTTCTAGTGGTTTTAGATGGTTTTTGAGTTTGAAAAAGTTTAGTGGTTTTTGCATCATTTGGATCATTTCTTGTGTTAAAGTTTGAATTTTGGGTGTACTTTTGTGTTTAGAATCATTGTATGTGCTTGGGTTTTGATTTGGAAAGCTTGAATAAATGTGGTTGGGTTTGTTTTGGATTGAAAAGTGTGTTTTTGAAGTTTTTCTTGCTAGCGACTTGACTCTCGTAGTGTTTTTCTTCGTAGCGACTTGCTTCAGTAATTGTTAGCGAGTTGTAGTGTTAGGTGTTAGCGACTTGAGCCTAGCGACATGTCTATTGAGACAAGCTGACAAACAGTACAAGTTAGTGGATTCTCCACTACAGCTAGCGACTTGGTTAGGTTAGCGACTTGCTTTCAATTTTGTTAGCGACTTGTAGTTTGTATTCTCAGCGACTTGATATTAGCGACTTGAATCTTAGCGAGTTGTTCTTTAGCAACTTGACTGTTTAGCGATTTGGTATTATAGCGACTTGGGTCTTAGCGACTTGGGCTTAGCGAATTGATTCATAGCAACTTAAAGTCTAGCGAGTTGCTACTTAGCGACTTGGTTCAAGGATTCTTAGCCACTTGGTTGATCTTTTGTTTGTAATATGGTTTGCTCGTGATTTAGTAAAATACCGTGAAAGAATCTATTTCCCGGTTTAATCATTGAGTTATAAAATCCCGTGTAATCTGTAAACATGTCTACCAACGTACCTACAATCATCTCCACTATTGCTGAGGATGTTCAAGCAGCTGGTTCAGATACTCGTCCACCTATGCTTGACATAACTGACTACGACTCTTGGACTCAACGAATCAGACTGTACTGTCTTGGAAAGGAAAATGGGGTCAACATTCTCAAATCCATTAATGAAGGACCTTATCAGATTGAGACTATAGGAGACATAATTGATAACGCTGCAGATGGAACCATGATATTTGGAATAGACAGACCAAAGATGTATGATGAGCTCAGTGATAAGGAGAAAAAGAGATTCGATGCTGATATCATGGCTTCAAACATCATACTTCAGGGTCTTCCAAAAGACATCTACAAGCTTATCAATCACAACACTGAAGCCAAGGCTGTTTGGGATAATGTCAAGATGCTTCTCTCAGGTTCTGAATTAACTAAGGAAGATAGAGAATCACAGTTCTATGATGAATTTGAGCATTTCAAGATGAAACCTGAAGAGAGTATCTATGAATATTACGTGAGATTCCACAATCTTGTGAATGACATGAGGAATATCAAAATGACCATGCCAAACATTCAGCTGAACTCAAAGTTTGTGAACAACATGAATCCCGAATGGCATAAATTTGTCACCGTTGTGAAGCTAACCAAAGGTTTGAAGAATACAAACTATGAGCAACTATATGCCTTCCTTCTTTAGAATGAGAGACATGCTATGTTTGAAAAAAGGATTCTTGAACAGTTCAAAACCAACCAGGGAGAAACAAGTTCCTCAAATGATTCAACAGCCTTTTACACAAACGTTGGAATTACCACCAAAGCTTCTCAAGTCATACCCACGGGTAATGATAATTGCAAACTCATCCCTGATCCAGCATATAAGCCTCTAGAACAAACACATTCATGGAAAACTTCATCAATCAACTAGCTCTCATGGTTAGTCAAAACATGAACTCTCTCCCACATACCAAAAACAACCTCAGAACAGCATCCAATCCACACAATCAAGCATCTGTCAGAGATGGGAAGGTTATGGTGCAACCAATTCAAGAAAGGCAGTATGAACAGGGAAGAGGTGGAGTTGGAAGAGGATATGTGGTAAATCAGAATAGGGGAAGGAATGGAAATCAAGGACAAGCAAAGCCGATCAAGTGATACCACTGTGGTGGTGATGGACATATAGCTAGAAACTGCACATCTCCAAAACGCCCACAAAATGCAGAGTACTTCAGAGACAAGATGTTACTTGTGCAAGCTCAGGATAATGGAGCTGTGTTGGATGAAGAGGAGTTGTTGTTTCTTGCTGAGGGCAATGCCAAGACATATGATGCAGATGTGGATGAGCAGCCAATTCAGGAGATAGGTCATAATCATCAGAATGCCTTTCAAGTCGCCGACTGTGATGCATACGACTCTGACGTCGATGATGAACCTACTGCACAGACAATTTTCATGGCTAGCATTTCTCCAATGGTCTCTCCAAAGGTCCCCTCACCACAGCAAGCTGGTCCATCCAAAGAAACAATCATCTCAGAGGTATTAAAACTATATGATACTGTTGATCAGCAAAAGATACATGATAAAGTTCAATCGCAGGAAACCAGTGACTCAGATATTGCTAATATGGGCAATGATAATATTGTCCCATATGATCAATATGTGACCCAATGTGAGAATGCGATTGAACCAAGTGATGTATCTAATGCAGTCAATGATGACTATATCTTTGATGAATACACTGCTAGTGTTCCTAATGATTCTGCCATCTCTGAACTTAATGCCTATAAAGAACAAGTTGCCATTTATGAACAACGTGCTAAGTTTGAGTTAACTACCCGTGAGCAGGAAATGGATGACCAAATGCATACAATTATTAGAAAAAGTAATTTTGGAGAAGAAGTATTAAAACAAGAGTTAAACTCCTTACAAGAAAAGCTTTCTAAAACTGCTAAGCAAAAACAGGAACTTCAAGAAAATGTTAAAATGCTTAAGCAAGAATTCAATGCTAAGGAATCAAAACTTTTGAATGATTTTTCCAATCTAAAAACTTTGAAATACAAGCTTGAAAATAAGTTGTACGTACAAGGGAACACCATTCAGACTGCTCACATGGTCACTAAGCATAGAGTTTTAAGCGATAAGCATAGTATTCCCATTATTAAGGAACCCAACCCTGAATATGGTAAGAAAGCAAGAGAAGCTTAGAAGGTAATCTATGATGACAATGAAATCCTTAAGCCTAGACAGAAACCTAGTTGCACTGAGAATACTAAGGAAGATATACGGTTAGAAGATGTAACTAGAAAGAAATTGGATGAAAAGCTTAAGAGCCCTTTATGCATAAAAAAGAAAATCAGCTATAAAACACCCAACTATGCTAAGGAAAACTGGATTTCCTTCAACAAGTTTAGACCTCAAACACAGCTGACCCCTGAACAAGTGTTTTGGAAAAAGGATATGGACATGAAAAAAGCTGAAGAGTTTGTTGAACAGAATCCCCCATGTAGGAGAATGCTTCATGCCACTGTTTATCCCCCCAATACCCCAATGCATTTAGTTCCTAGATCTATTTCCACTAAGAGCAAGACCTTAATCAGTCAATATGTAATTTTTCAATTATTTGTTGATTTTGAGAAAACTTGTAAGAAAAGGATCACGCCCACAGGGATAACTGAAGGGGAAAGGGGTTTTGAGCAAACTAAAGAATGCTATTTAACTGAGGTCATGCCTTTCTTTAAACAATTACAATGTCAATTTGAGAGTCTTAAAAAGGGGATGAATTCAGATATTAAAGAAATGGAAAAGGAATTTGATGCAATGATAGTTGAGGTTAGTGACTATGAGCGAGAATTAAAATATAATGAGATTGAGAGGAAGAACTTGCATACCTTGAATGAGAATCTTATTTTTGAATGTATTTCTCAAGATGTGTTTTACACTACTACGAATTGTTCCATTAATGCTTCTCAATTTCATGAATTATCTGTTGCTTTGAAAGTCTCCCATGATCGTGTCATTGAGCTTGAAAAAACTAATTCTAAATTGCATGAGAAAATTGAACAGGATGATCATGATAATCTGGTAAAACATTACTCTAAATTGGAAGTTGAATATCTTGATTTGCAATTAAAATATCAACATCTAAAGGAAAATGTTAAAACCTCAAATATCAAGACATCCTTGGATGCTCCTGACTTTGATGCAGTTTTTGAAATAAACAAACGTGATGAACAAATTCGAGCTCATTGCAACACGATCAGGAAAATGAGAGAACAAATCTCACAATTGAAGGGTGAAAGAAACAATGCAAATGGCTCCCAAATGCCTCCACCTTTAGATTCTCAGTCTTCTCAAACTTTTCATCTTCAAAACTTGGTTAATGTTTTACAAAAGGAAAATGAGAGTTTTATAGAAGAAAATGAATAAGTTAAACTACACTTTAAAGAGTTATATGATTCAATGAAAGTCACTCGTGACAAGAACAACGAAAAAATAACGTCTTTACAAAAGTAAATTGAGAATCTGAAGAGTCAGGAAAAAGGGAAAATGCCACTTGTTTTCAATGAGAATGTTGCATCGAAGTCATCTGTAGACTGCAAATATACTGTGACTATTAAATATATTCCTCCTCATCTTAGGAATATCGAACTTGCGTTTCATAATTATCTTGCTCGCCTTAAGGATAGTCTTGAATGTCATCGTGAGATTTTAGATGAGGACTTCATAAATAAGCCACTTGATAATGAAATTAGGTTTGCTTGCATTCAAGCCAAACGATCTCAAGAGATGTTAGAATGTTTAATAGCAACATGTCCTAAATCCTTAGGTGCGAAAGATAAAGCTGTGATGCCAAGTTCCATGCCTAGTGCTAAGTATACAAACCATTCGATGCCCAACATTAAGAAAGTGAACTTCAATGTGCCTTCAAGTAGTTCAGATCCCTGCACTTTTAGTTTAGGAATGCAAAAAGTAGCAAAACCAACTAATGTTCCAATTCCCTCTATAGGAGTAAGAAGTGACACCAAAGCAAGCGGTTCAAAGCCTCAAGGCAACACAAAGAATGATAGGACCTTGCGTTCTAGGAATGTTCAGTGGAAGAGTGTAGAAGATCACCTTAGGGAGAATTTGAATAAAATGAATCGTGTTGATTCTAGTGTTAGCTCTAAGCGTACTGTAATTAATGCGAATTCTGCTACTTTTGACAAAACATGTAATGATGATTGCGTGGTTTCTGTTACTAATCTTGAATGTGGTGTGAATGATTTGATTAATGCTGTTAAATGCCCAGTTAAAACTGTTAATGTTAAAAATCAAGCTAAGAAGGGTAAAAGGCAAAGGCGAAAGAAAGTTAGAAAACAGTGGAAACCCACAGGAAGGAAATTTAGTAAAGTAGGTTATCAATGGATACCTACTGGCCGTAAGATTAATGAGTTGTGCCCTAAATTTGCTAAGTCAATGCCCACTAGAAAATGGATGCCTACTGGTAGAACTATTCCCCTAAGAAGTGAACATACTTTGAATAGGTCAAATACGGACACTAGCACTACATCTATTTCTGATGAGTCCATTATTTCTACTTCTGATGTGGGTGTTCCAATCATTGTTACTAACCAAATGGAACCCATTCTTGCATGGGAATCCCAATTATCCAATTATCCATTCTTGTCTGTGTTCAACTGCAGATCGTTCAAATCGTTCTGTGGTACCTGGACTCAGGCTGTTCCAAGCATATGACTGGAGACCGGTCACGGCTCACGAACTTCGTAAGTAAATTCAGCGGAATTGTGAGATTCAGAAATGATCATTTTGGTGCTATTATGGGTTATGGAGATTACGTGGTTAGAGATAGTGTGATTTCCAGGGTATATTATGTTGAAGGTCTTGGACATAATCTATTTTCTGTTGGACAATTTTGTGACTCAGATTTAGAAGTGGCCTTCAGAAAACATACTTGCTTTGTTAGATGTCACACCCCCAAATTATCTATTTTGCAGCGGAATGGAATTCCTGGGGATTGACTGTCATAGCATCACAATCACAGTTATATTGAACGACCTAAAGTGTCGTTTGAAAAATACATCGTTTGATTTAATAAAATAATCAGAGTTTACAAAGTATAGGTCCCAAATGAAAGTTACTATGTGCGGAAAGTAAGTTTGTTATAAGTCAAACGATGTTTTTAAAGTTCATATGAAACCCAAGTGAGACGCGTCGTCACCGCGACTCTATGATATGTCCACATGCATGCCATGAAGTGTATGCCTTAGATACCTGAGATAAAACATGCTAAAAAGTGTCAACACAAAGGTTGAGTGAGTTCATAGAGTTTGAGTTGAAATGAAAAGCCTTTCAAAATCGTTTATGTAGCAAAGGCATTGTAAATCCACTCAGTTCCAAGTTCCGCCCATACAAAACTTACAACCTGTGTGTTCACAATCCACTGCCAAAATATGTATAGTTTATGTTCAAGCACATGATGTCAAATAAATTCACAATAGTACCTAACTCGACATAGGACAAATAACACATAATCAATAGCACTTGACTTAATTTATCAGTAGTCATCTGATTTAGAACATTATACGACGTAGAACTATAGCACATAATCAATAGTACATGACTCAATATATATCAGTAGTCAACTGATTTAGAACATTATACGACGTAGAACTATGCCAAACAAACAAGAACAATTAATATAGAACAACATTCGAATTTGAAACAATGGTGATCATGATAGAAATTATCCTTAAAATCTAAAGTACTTGTGAAAAATAGTTAAGCATGTATCTCCCCCAAAATAGTTTAAAACATATAAAAGTAGGGGCTACGAAACTCACTTGATGAATTGAAGTGATGACAAAAGTGAGTACACCGAAATGTAGCGTGATCTCGAAACTGACCTATTATGAATGATATGATATGTAATAAGTCATGATGTAATGTTATGCATGCGATTCGGATGATATTTATACCACTTATGAATTTTTGAAAACAAGACTTCTCATCGAAAATAAAATCTTTTAACGTCTTGACCATTTTTAAATTACTTCACATGTATTTGCGTTGAAATGATATCCGACGATAATCATTTAGTGATTTATTGTGAAAATATTACTTTTCGTCGTAAAATAATGTTATTGATATTTCCATGAAAGTGACAAAAACGGCCTCTAAAAGCTAGTCGTAAAATGGTGCACGTCGAGCGTTAGGAAACGAACTCAACGGTTTTGGGAAGCTCGTATGATAATCTCAAAGTTTTAGCATTTAAGTTTTCGTCCTAGAGGTCTCGTACATAAAGAAAATTAGAGGTTAAGTATGGTACTTTTAGTCCAAAATATAGTTTAAGAATGGTTTTTCGGCAAAGTTTAAGCGACCGTAATTAATTCATTACAACTCCGCTAATCAAACAATTGGACATTTTGGAAAGTATACTTGGCGATTTCACTTTTACTAGAAGACTTCTCTTCATAAAAATTTCTAATTCAATGTTAAAAACGACCTTTAACTTGGGACTAGTTTTTGCCGCAAAACTTGTTTATTAGAAATCAAGTTATAGTTTTTCTTATATGATAATAGTTACGGCAACTTTTATAAACATGTGTAATTTAGTCGTTACTAATCCGTTTTCTACGTTTTAAAGATCCTTAACTTCGTATCGAAGTATACTAACATATTTTTAACAAATCGACATAATTTACAACGTCCAAACTTCATTTTTGACTCGTACAAAACAAATATTGTTTGCTGAAATTTTCAGGATTTTATATTTTTCGTCGCCAAATTGAAAAATTCATAACTTCTTCGTTATAACTCCGTTTTAATCCGTTCAAGCGGCCACGGTTTCGTTTTAAAGTATATTTTCTAAATATCTAGGCCAAATATTTTTGTTCACTGTCGGATTTTCCAGAATTAAATTTTAAGGACAGACCCTTTTCAAAACGTGTCGAAATGAGTTTTTCTCGCGCCAAACCTATTCTAACCCATTCAAAACAACTCCGAAGCTATTCTAATCCTACCATACACCTTCTTAGGGTGTCATGGGTTCCTAGACATCACCAAAACTAATATATAACAAGGAGTAATTATAGGATGGATTATATATATTTAGCACATAAAAACCTTAAAAACCTTAAAAATGGTATAAATATCATGAGACTTGCATGTTTCTCAATAAAAATGATATGACCATGAAAATAAATATGAAATAAAAATATGATTATGAATGCTTACTAGTGATATGATGAGGTTTATGGACAAAAGGTTTTTCCTAATCACTTGAGGTTTGTATTACAAAACCTTGCAACAAATGATACTAATGTTTATAAAACTTGACTTGTAAACTTGGAATGATCCTTCCTCTTTTTCTTGGTCCCTTGGCTGCCGTATATTGTAGAGAGAAAAGAGAGATGAAATTTGGTCTAACTTTTGTGAAATGAAAGAATGAAAGGAAAAATGTAAAATAATACATGTATTAGAGATATTGCAAATATCTTCTTGGTGAATCACCCCTTGTGTCGACAAGGGGTGCTTGTCACTCTTTTGTTTATGTTTTTTTTTTTTTTAAAGTGTATAAGTGTAAGATTTTGTTGTAAAAGATTTGAGGTTAAGTGGTAACTTGTAGTCATTTGTAAATATTTAGGGTAGCGTTGAATAAAAATAAATTTTCACGGGTCAAGTTAAAATATTTTTAGGTCATAAAAATTATAAAAATACATTCCTTGCAAAATTTGAGTGATATAATAATAATCGTGTCGAATTTAAGAAAAACGTCGTAATTATATAAATACAACAATTTAGTTACAAAATAAATTTAAAACATTGGGTAAACTCATAATATTATTTTTATAACTTAATATGAGTATAAAAATATATCGGGATAATTTTGGAAGTAATGGATCAATTGTTCAAAATAATTACTTACGCGATAACGTTTATTTAATATGAAAATTATACGTTTAATGTAAAATGCAAAACCATGCATGAACTAATATGATGACAATGATGTTAATGAAATGTAGACTAAACTTAGTCTATATGAAATGACCCCGATGATATGATCATGAATTCACAGCTAAACCATTACGGTTACGTGAATTTGATGCTCGTAAACCTAGTTCACGATAAATGATAAATAATGAAGCATGAATAATGTTTTGAGAATGACCCAAAAATACGAATTGTCACATTCGCCCAACCAAAAAGGAATTCAGTCCCTGAATTCAGTTCGTGTTAGTCTCTCAGGGTTAGGGTTTGATGAGGCAAGCCTTCCCATTCTCGAGCAAAACCCTCAAAAGACTTTTTGGTAACCGATTTTTACTTAATCTCACAACTCATCAAACAAGAACTGTCATGAGATTAGGCTAAATCGGTTAGAGTAACGGGTCTTTTGAAAATTTGGCTCGGTCATAGAATTGCTTACACATATAAGCCTACTACTCCCTTCATTGCATGATTCTTCCTGAATTAGACATAGGTGATCAGGCTATGTATAATTTAGGAGTAACTATGCAATGCTTGGACTAATCAACTCATATGTTGTTTGGTGTTGAGTCAACTGATGTTAAAATTGTGATAGGGAATGACAGGGCATTCTCCACGTCAGAGTGATGTGAGTATGATGGGATGGGTATTTGAAGGCATCTATGTGACAATCGCTTTTGAAATGAAAGTAAATAACTCGCAAAATGTACATATAAACCGCATGTAAAGTGAACATGCACTTATGATGAAATGATGGGATGCTATGATGATGTAGTTATAGTCTAGGGTCAATGATGCAACCTAGTTCTCTATAACCGAAGCTCTGATACCAATCTGTCACACCCCCAAATTATCTATTTTGCAGCGGAATGGAATTCCTGGGGATTGACTGTCATAGCATCACAATCACAGTTATATTGAACGACCTAAAGTGTCGTTTGGAAAATACATCGTTTGATTTAATAAAATAATCATAGTTTACAAAGTATAGGTCCCAAATGAAAGTTACTATGTGCGGAAAGTAAGTTTGTTATAAGTCAAACGATGTTTTTAAAGTTCATATGAAACCCAAGTGAGACGCGTCGTCACCGCGACTCTATGATATGTCCACATGCATGCCATGAAGTGTATGCCTTAGATACCTGAGATAAAACATGCTAAAAAGTGTCAACACAAAGGTTGAGTGAGTTCATAGAGTTTGAGTTGAAATGAAAAGCCTTTCAAAATCGTTTATGTAGCAAAGGCATTGTAAATCCACTCAGTTCCAAGTTCCGCCCATACAAAACTTGCAACCTGTGTGTTCACAATCCACTGCCAAAATATGTATAGTTTATGTTCAAGCACATGATGTCAAATGAATTCACAATAGTACCTAACTCGACATAGGACAAATAACACATAATCAATAGCACTTGACTTAATTTATCAGTAGTCATCTGATTTAGAACATTATACGACGTAGAACTATAGCACATAATCAATAGTACATGACTCAATATATATCAGTAGTCAACTGATTTAGAACATTATACGACGTAGAACTATGCCAAACAAACAAGAACAATTAATATAGAACAACATTCGAATTTGAAACAATGGTGATCATGATAGAAATTATCCTTAAAATCTAAAGTACTTGTGAAAAATAGTTAAGCATGTATCTCCCCCAAAATAGTTTAAAACATATAAAAGTAGGGGCTACGAAACTCACTTGATGAATTGAAGTGATGACAAAAGTGAGTACACCGAAATGTAGCGTGATCTCGAAACTGACCTATTATGAATGATATGATATGTAATAAGTCATGATGTAATGTTATGCATGCGATTCGGATGATATTTATACCACTTATGAATTTTTGAAAACAAGACTTCTCATCGAAAATAAAATCTTTTAACGTCTTGACCATTTTTAAATTACTTCACATGTATTTGCGTTGAAATGATATCCGACGATAATCATTTAGTGATTTATTGTGAAAATATTACTTTTCGTCGTAAAATAATGTTATTGATATTTCCATGAAAGTGACAAAAACGGCCTCTAAAAGCTAGTCGTAAAATGGTGCACGTCGAGCGTTAGGAAACGAACTCAACGGTTTTGGGAAGCTCGTATGATAATCTCAAAGTTTTAGCATTTAAGTTTTCGTCCTAGAGGTCTCGTACATAAAGAAAATTAGAGGTTAAGTATGGTACTTTTAGTCCAAAATATAGTTTAAGAATGGTTTTTCGGCAAAGTTTAAGCGACCGTAATTAATTCATTACAACTCCGCTAATCAAACAATTGGACATTTTGGAAAGTATACTTGGCGATTTCACTTTTACTAGAAGACTTCTCTTCATAAAAAGTTCTAATTCAATGTTAAAAACGACCTTTAACTTGGGACTAGTTTTTGCCGCAAAACTTGTTTATTAGAAATCAAGTTATAGTTTTTCTTATATGATAATAGTTACGGCAACTTTTATAAACATGTGTAATTTAGTCGTTACTAATCCGTTTTCTACGTTTTAAAGATCCTTAACTTCGTATCGAAGTATACTAACATATTTTTAACAAATCGACATAATTTACAACGTCCAAACTTCATTTTTGACTCGTACAAAACAAATATTGTTTGCTGAAATTTTCAGGATTTTATATTTTTCGTCGCCAAATTGAAAAATTCATAACTTCTTCGTTATAACTCCGTTTTAATCCGTTCAAGCGGCCACGGTTTCGTTTTAAAGTATATTTTCTAAATATCTAGGCCAAATATTTTTGTTCACTGTCGGATTTTCCAGAATTAAATTTTAAGGACAGACCCTTTTCAAAACGTGTCGAAATGAGTTTTTCTCGCGCCAAACCTATTCTAACCCATTCAAAACAACTCCGAAGCTATTCTAATCCTACCATACACCTTCTTAGGGTGTCATGGGTTCCTAGACATCACCAAAACTAAAATATAACAAGGAGTAATTATAGGATGGATTATATATATTTAGCACATAAAAACCTTAAAAACCTTAAAAATGGTATAAATATCATGAGACTTGCATGTTTCTCAATAAAAATGATATGACCATGAAAATAAATATGAAATAAAAATATGATTATGAATGCTTACTAGTGATATGATGAGGTTTATGGACAAAAGGTTTTTCCTAATCACTTGAGGTTTGTATTACAAAACTTTGCAACAAATGATACTAATGTTTATAAAACTTGACTTGTAAACTTGGAATGATCCTTCCTCTTTTTCTTGGTCCCTTGGCTGCCGTATATTGTAGAGAGAAAAGAGAGATGAAATTTGGTCTAACTTTTGTGAAATGAAAGAATGAAAGGAAAAATGTAAAATAATACATGTATTTGAGATATTGCAAATATCTTCTTGGTGAATCACCCCTTGTGTCGACAAGGGGTGCTTGTCACTCTTTTGTTTATGTTTTTTTTTTTTTTAAAGTGTATAAGTGTAAGATTTTGTTGTAAAAGATTTGAGGTTAAGTGGTAACTTGTAGTCATTTGTAAATATTTAGGGTAGCGTTGAATAAAAATAAATTTTCACGGGTCAAGTTAAAATATTTTTAGGTCATAAAAATTATAAAAATACATTCCTTGCAAAATTTGAGTTATATAATAATAATCGTGTCGAATTTAAGAAAAACGTCGTAATTATATAAATACAACAATTTAGTTACAAAATAAATTTAAAACATTGGGTAAACTCATAATATTATTTTTATAACTTAATATGAGTATAAAAATATATCGGGATAATTTTTGGAAGTAATGGATCAATTGTTCAAAATAATTACTTACGCGATAACGTTTATTTAATATGAAAATTATACGTTTAATGTAAAATGCAAAACCATGCATGAACTAATATGATGACAATGATGTTAATGAAATGTAGACTAAACTTAGTCTATATGAAATGACCCCGATGATATGATCATGAATTCACAGCTAAACCATTACGGTTACGTGAATTTGATGCTCGTAAACCTAGTTCACGATAAATGATAAATAATGAAGCATGAATAATGTTTTGAGAATGACCCGAAAATACGAATTGTCACATTAGAGATCTGGATGGTGTGGAACTTCCCAAAGGAACTCGTGGTTAAAACCTATAAACCATCTCTATTGAAGATATGATGAAATCTTCACCCATCTGCTTGCTGTCAAAGGCTTCCAAATCTAAGTCATGGCTATGGCACCGTCGTCTCAATCACTTGAACTTTGCTACCTGATAATGCTACACGCGTCGTTCGGGGTCAAAGGAACTTCCTTTTCTTCGAGCAAGTTTTATAACACCCAAGGAAGTGAACCTAATCGTTGTAGTGTAGTATTAGGGTAAGCCACGGGTATTGATATCGTTCTCTAGGGGAATAGGAATGCTAGTGAGGAGTTACTACGCTAAGGTTGGGGTTGAGGAAGATTATTTTTGCGCTTTTTATGTTTTTTAGGAAATGGAAAGGTACGAATCTCGGGGTTTGGATTTGGGGGTTGGTATTTCTACCGATTACTCTACTTATCTAATTATCTAATCTAATGGTGTATGTAGTCTATGTCTAATTATTGTGTGCTCGTATGATGGTTTAAAGATGTGTTTACTTAGGTTTTCTTACTCCTTAATTATCTCCTATTGATGGTTGAATTGTCACGTCCTTATTCCTAATCGCGTTGTGTGTCTAAAGTTGTAGGGTATGCGTTTGTCCCTAACTCTTTGAAACTACCAAAGGGTCTCGTCTACAAAATCTCTAGGAATTATAGACTCTAACTCTAAGGTACTCTTTGGATGGTTTAGCCTACAACTACTCTAGGTGTTATAGTCTAAGGTTCACAAAGATTAATCAAGCATTAACTACACAACGAATGACCTATCGCATTACTAGATAATTAACAATTAAGATAAGAGACAGCCAATCAATATTCAATAATTAAGTTTCATATTCCCTAAGCAAACACACAAATAAATTAGCCGGACATGGAGAACATGCAAGCATACACACAAATAATTGAAGACATAATTGAATTAATGAAGTAAAACACTTATCTTGGTGTAAGATAGGGTTTGGAACCCTAAAATACTGTACAAGATAGCCTTGGTTCGGTTTAGGTTTTTACTCCAAAAGACTACACACTAAAACTGAAAAATTTGGATTCTATATATAAGATTACAATCGCGACGGCGTCACCTTATTAATTGTGACGCCGTCGGGTAGCCGTCATTAGGGTTTCGTCTTGGCCATGTTAGCCTTGCGATGGCGTCACCTTATGCTTGTGACGCCGTCCTCTTCAGCCTCTGACGTCGTCTGGATCGAATCTAGGCCGTCTGAGTTGCGACGACCTACTCTTTTAAAGCCTGACACCGTCACTTGAAAATAAGCAATTTGGCTACTTCCCCGTCACAAAAGTTATGCGACGGCGTCACAGATAACACCTGACGTCGTCACTTGTAGAACCTGACGTCGTCCCCTTGTATTTCAGCAGTCTGAGTGGCTCGATTCTTGACTTTAGCCATTTTCTTCTTATATCTGCGCCTTTTCGTCCAAATAAGTGCCATTCCAGCAATTTCCCTTCAACAGACCTAAAAAGTGAAAAGGAACGATATTAAGTAATAACGGATACAAAAGTGATCAAATAAGGGCTTAAACGACCCCTCAAAAAGGTACATTTTAAAACCTTATCAGTACCATAAATAATCTTTCCAGAAAGGACTTAGTAAGAGGATTACCCAGATTAAAGTATGAAAAAGATCATCTCTGTTCAGCTTGCCAATTGGGAAAAAGCACGAAATATGCCCACAAACCAAAACCCACAAACTCAGTAATGGAAGTTCTTCATACCCTTCATATGGATTTATGCGGACCAATGAGAGTGGAAACGATAAATGGGAAGAAATACATTCTAGTCGTTGTTGATGACTACTCTCGATTTACTTGGGTAAAGTTTTTGAGGACAAAGGATGAAACTCCAGATGTCATCATCAAACTTATCAAACAGCTTCAAGTTCGAGTCAACAATACTGTTAGAATTGTTCGAACAGACAATGGCACCGAGTTTGTTAACAAAGACTTAATTCAGTTTTATGAAAGTGTTGGAATCAGTCATCAAAGAAGTGTTCCACGAACTCCTCAACAGAACGGTGTAGTTGAAAGACGAAATCGAACTCTTGTGGAAGCCGCAAGAATAATGCTAATTTATTCAAAGGTTCCAATGTTTCTATGGGCTGAAGCCATTGCCACTGCTTGCTACACCCAAAATCGTTCCCTTATTCATACCTCTCATGGAAAAAGTCCATATGAACTTGTTCATAAACGAAAACCTGATCTCTCCTTCCTTCGTGTGTTTGGTGCTTTGTGCTATCCAACGAATGATGGTCAAGATTTAGGCAAATTAAGAGCAAAGGTAGATATTGGAGTTTTTGTTGGTTATGCACCAAATAAGAAGGGTTACCGAATCTACAACAAAAGAACTCGAGATATCATGGAAACTATTCACGTCACGTTCGATGAGTTGTCCTGTCAAATGGCTCCAGGACAAACCAGTTCTGGACCCGCATCTCAACTTTCATCGAGTAGTCCTATCAGTTCTACTCTTGTTTCAAATCCATCACCTGCAACTCCTTATGTACCTCCTTCAGAAGATGATTTGAAGAAATTATTTGATCCAATGTTTGATGAACACTATGAGCCAAGTGCTAATGATATGTCAATTCCATCAACAGAGGCTGCCTCTATCCCTGTCAATGAAGTTAACTCTTCAGTTTCAATGTCATTAAGTCAAGAAGCGCCTGCTGCTGAACACTCTGTCTCATCAACAAATCATCAATCGTCGAATGTACATCATGGAATTGTTTCTGGCACCAATGATGGAGAGAATCCTTTTGCTCCTCCAGAAGATGAACCTTTTGAAAATATATTTGCTCCTGAATCATCATCAGAACCATCTTCATCAGGAGATATCGACTCTGCTACTTCTGTTCCTCAACAACAACCACATGAACACCTTAGAAAATGGACACATGATCATCCATTGGACAACATCATTGGAAACCCTTCTCGTCCAGTATCCACACGGAAACAACTTGCAACCGATGCCTTATGGTGCTTCTTCAACTCCGTACTATCCAAAGTCGAACCAAAAGATGTTAAAACCGCCATGAATGAAGACAGCTAGTTCAGTGCCATGCAAGAAGAAATTCATGAGTTTGATCGATTAGATGTATGGGAATTAGTACTTGCTCCAGATTGTGCTATGATCATTGCTCTAAAGTGGATCTTCAAAGTAAAACTTGATGAGCATGGTGATGTTTTAAAGAACGATGCTCGATTGGTTGCAAAAAGATAGCGTCAAGAGGAGGGTATTGACTTTGAAGAATCATTTGCTCTAGTTGCACGCATCGAGGCAATCAGAATCTTCCTGGATAATGCTGCAAGTAAGAATATGGTAGTCTATCAGATGGATGTGAAGACGGCTTTTCTTAACCGGAAGGCTTTGTGAATCATGAGCATCCTACTCATGTCTATCGCTTGAAGAAGGCTCTTTACGGCTTGAAGCAAGCTCCAAGGGCATGGTATGATACACTATCAAAGTTTCTTCTATCTACTGGATTCACCAAAGGAGCAGTTGATCCGACATTGTTCACCAGAAAGTCAGGCAAACATTTAATTCACGTTCAAATATATGTTGATGATATTATTTTTGCCTCGACTGACACCAATGAATGTGACCGTTTTTCAAAGGAAATGGGTTCCAAATTTCAAATGTCAATGATGGGACAAATGTCATTTTTCTTGGGATTACAAATTTCACAAAGTCCCGGAGGCATTTTTATAAATCAATCTAAATATGCAAATGAGATTTTAAAGAAATTTAGATTTGATTCTTGTGACCCTGTTGACACTCCCATGATTGAGCGTACTAAACTGGATGAGGACCACTCAGGGATCATGGTAGACCAAACGAAGTATCATAGTATGATCGGATCCCTGATGTATCTCACAGATAGTAGACCAGATATTTTATTCGCTATATACATGTGTGCTAGATATCATGCCAAGCCTACTAAAAATCACCTTGAAGCGGTTAAAAGGGTCTTTCAGTATATGCAAGGAACCATTAAGATGGGTCTTTGGTATCCGAAGGACACTAGTATGTCACTAACAGCCTATGCAGATGCTGATCATGCAGGGTGTCAAGATACACGTCGAAGCACGTCTGGAGGTGCTCAGTTTTTGGGTGATAAGCTTGTGAGCTGGTGTAAAACCCTAAAAAATCTAAAACGTGTGAAAAGACCATTTTACCCCTCAAGTCAAATATTTATAAAATACGTAAAATCCGTCAATCTCATTAATTACGTTTCTAACCTAACTCAGAATTAATAACTTATGCAAGATAAAAATATTCGACACATTCTTACGTCTAAAATTCATTGTACACGTTAATATAGTGCATGGACCGAAAAGTGCATGTAAACTATAAGAAAATGCAACTTAAATGGAGGCCCATCAAATTGAAATTTGGAGAGTATTTTTTTTCTATTGTGATTACCCATAATTTCTGCCAAACTAACGCTCCCCTTAATCCCATTAAATCCCATTAAACTCTCATTTATTACCAATCAATGCATATATTCAAAATACACTCTAAACCCTAATTTGCAAAAGTGACGGCATCGTTTTTTTTTAGTGTCTCCCTTTTCATTCGATCACAAGCTGGTACAAAGGGGGCGCTGGTCGTGGGTCTTGGCCTCTTAGTTCTTGTTTCTCTGCCAGTCGATCACACAAGGGTGCAAGGCGATTTGAAGAGTGTTCCAAGGAGGCTGTGATAAGGGCTGTTTGGTCGTGGGTGCCGGTTCGAAGGCTTGGTATTTGGTCGTGAATTGTTAGGTCGAAAGGTGGCTGTTGGTGTTGGCCTTGTCGTGAGGTTTCTTGTTCTCTTGCTGTCCCCACTCGATCATTACAAGGGTAATCTTATCATTCATCTCCTTCGATTTGCTCTCCTTTGTTTTCTTTGATTTGCTGTCGTGAGGCTTTAACCCAAAAGTATGCATGTACCCTGCATAAAATGATATACGAATGTATCTTGCATGAATTAATAAAAGTAGTCACATAAAGGTAACATTCATGCTACATAAAATAATGAATGAAGACATATATAATTGACCCACTTGCATGTAATTTGAATCTGTTGCAACCTCACCATGCATGACCCATATGTGATCTGTTATGAAATCCTTCGACCTTCATATGCACGACACAAACATGATCACCTAAAAGTTATCAAGCTAAAATGGAATTAATTACACGCATGTGCATCTTAGTTGCTTTTGTGTGTCGATATCAATATTTGAAATGGGTCTCGTTTTACTCTTGGTTGTGTCGAATGAAATTCTGGACTAGGATCATGTCGGGACCTGAATATACACATTAGAGGGTCGTATACTTGTTAAAATGAAATGGGCCTCGTGTGGTTTATTTTGTGTCGAATGGGTTGGGAAAACATATAAATATGGT
This sequence comes from Chrysanthemum makinoi, assembly GCA_910596185.1. Classification (NCBI taxonomy): domain Eukaryota; kingdom Viridiplantae; phylum Streptophyta; class Magnoliopsida; order Asterales; family Asteraceae; genus Chrysanthemum; species Chrysanthemum makinoi. The sequence goes on from OU343216.1 coordinate 56,530,261, forward strand.
TTAAATGACATGTTTTCGAGGGTGTTCGCGGGATTTATGGGTACGTTGTACGGCTCGTTGCAAGTGTTTCGGGAAATAGAGTCAGGGTTTAATCATTATACGTCTTTATCTAGTTGTGTCGGTAAGCCGTTTGAACCGCGATCAAGCTAGAAGTCGGCATGTCAAGGTATAAGAAGAAAAGTGAAATGCTATACCTGTACGCATGGTTTTGTTATGAGTTTATGTTAAATAATTGATATTTTCACTTTCAACCCTCACTTTTAATAGTTTGTCACATGCAAACCTTTATCTATTATAAATTGACACTTTACACCTTAGACTATAATAATAATATTAAAGAGTTTTGTTATATTTAGTTACTTGTCGCAATAAACCCTAAACTTTGATAAGTTACACTTTAGACCCTAAATTATAATAAGTTATTACACTTAACTCTAAATTGACTAATTAATGATATGAACCCTAAAGCTATTTTACTAAATATGGAACGCTGCCTAAAATAGAAAGTTACCTAAAATAGAAAGTTACTAAAAGTGAAAACCTGCTAAAAATGGAAAGCCGTCTAAAATAAGTAATCTGGTCTTAATAAGCGTTATTTAATTCATAGGTTCCGGACGGCAGGATTGAATCATCGTGTGACCTTACTTTCCTATTTTGCTCGCTTCGAATAAGGTACAGATATTCTATCCCTTTTCAGTAGGGATTTCTCCTGACTTTTCAATCCTTGACTTTGCTTCACTTATGATATTCATTTGCTATTATTTTCCTTATGCTATGATCCTTTGATATGATTCTGACATAATCCTTTGATATGATTCTATTCGCTATGATATTCGTTTGTTATGATTCTGAACTTCTGATTATGAACCTTATGATTATGAACCATCTGATTATGAACCTCTGATTATGAACTTATGTTATGGAAATCTGATATGAACCTTTGAATTTTGAACCTTTGATATGAACTTTGATATGAACCCTTATGATATGATATGATTATGCTTTGACCCGTCAGTTTGATACCCGAGCCAAATATGTGTTCCTAGTCATGAAGGTAACATGACCGTGTCATTGATGCACCAATGGCATGACTCCAGTGTGCACGAGTGATGTTGCACACCGTCCCCATTATGATATGATTATGAGCTCACTATATGTATATGATTTGGCCACTATGTTTCCGGGGGGCGTATGGATGCATCCTAGATATGATATGATATGAGAGGATTTAATTTGATATGATATGATTTATATGGTGAATGATGTCGTGTGCAATACGTGTCTTCACATTCCGGGAGCTAGCTACTCCATTTGTTACTGAGGTCTCCCCTACTATATATGGTATTCCGAGGTCACCCCTCTGAATACAATGGTTACTTATGATATGATATGTTCCGGGCTCGTGGTAGATTTTTGACATCCCTTACACCTTTGATATACCTATATTGTACCTTTTGTATTCCCCAACGCACCATATGCTATGTTAATTGTTCATTACTCAGTACCCTTATATGACTCACTCTACTACCAAGATATATATATTCCATTTCTTTGATCTGTCACACTCTCATTCCGTTATTTCAGACTATCATTCCATTCACGTACCGGGTTATTATATGTTTATTGAATTTGATTATGCTATTCATGTTTTATGTGACTACTGATTATCCTGCTATGATGTGATTAATATGCGGTTATCTGAGTTACCTGTTGTCATCTGATGATATGTGATCTCACTGTTATGTGACCCTCTGAATTGTCTAGTGACCATGCTAATGTGTAATCGATAGTTTTGTCTGTTTATTATGTGTACTTCGTTCAGTTAATCTCGTGGACTATGACTATCCGTTGTATCCTTGTCTGCTTATTGTTGACCTGCCATGTTTACATTTGGCTATGCTACGGGCTGATTTGGGTAAATGGTTCAACTTATGACGTCTGACTTGTTAACTTGTTTAATTGCCCTGCTATGTCCCTAGTTCATTTAATTATAATGTTCATACTGTATTTCCTACTTGTTACGTGTGACTGCCATGTTTTGACTACTGTTAGTACTTCCGCTGTTATGATACTGATTTTGTTTTCAACTAAGGGTTTTTGACATGCGTGATTGCCATGCTCACTTATTAATTAATTGCTTCCGCTTGTCTTTAGATTTCTCTTTGACTTGTATGTCTTATGATTTCCTGAATCGATTGTACGCCATATATATGTTGTGTGGATACGATGTCTGCTATGCTTACTTATGTTTCAGTACTTGTACGCTTGGTTTGTATGTGCTTGTATATATGTCATCGATGCTTTGCTTTGCTTCATTCTCCTTGTTATCTTTTCTTTTGGATATCTGTGTAATTGTGTTCTGCAGGATCCTCTTGACTCATTGTTCTCTTTTCGCTGTGATCTTGTTATCAATTTCCTTTGTTTCTTTTCGTTTCTGCTTTTGTTTAGATTTCGTTTTGTTATATCTGTTCACTGGGCTTTTTAAGCTCAGCCGCATTCTTTTTCCTGCGGCAAGTTTTAGGTTGGAAGATGGGCTTCGATGGGCTGAGAGTTAGAGTATCTGAGTGGACCAACCCTAGCACCTTATTACTTTGGGACTTATTTTGAAGAGCTTTTGTTTTGAGTTTTTCTTTTCATTTTGGTTATTGTATTTCCTTGTCAGTCAACTGTTCATATGATTTGATATTTCATTTTAAGGTTTTTGTTTGCAAAGATTTTAATTGTATGTTCTGATATGACACCAGAATGTGACACTTCTACCCTTGTCGGGCTGGGGTGTTACAATTATGGTATCAGAGCCCAGGTTTCGTCTTGTTGACCTTAGGATTGACCTGTGAGGACTTGGTAGACATTAGGCTTCCGTCTGTTCTGATATCTTCTGATTCCTTTTGGTTGTCGTTCAGATTTGGGCTTGATATTCGTTTGTCTTCACTGATTTGGCCTTCTTCTTTTCGCATCGAATTTTGTTATTTTGTATTCGCACATCCGTCTGCTGATCGTTAGGTGGAGAATACTCGTGGAGTTGAAGATGATGGTGTTGTCCCTGCGTTGCTGCAACAGTCACTGGGCTGAAGAGGTTTGTGAAGCAGAAGCCGCACCCGACCGCCGTGTTGCTGGGGACATTAGGTTGCTGCTGGAGGAAGCTGGACGGACCAACCAAAGGCGCAAAAGACGGAGACAAGATTCAACCGGTGGCTGAGAAGGTTCATCTACCTCATATGATATGGGCGCGACTTGTGTTACTCCGATTCGTTCATCATGCGTTTTGAGGCGGTTTGATATTTTGTTAAGTAATTTTGATCGGTATTGCTTTCCTTTGGTTTGTTCAGAACTCGGTTTGAATCGTGAAGTTTTATCGTTTGGCATTTTGGTAATATCTCAGCTTTTCTTTTGGATCGTCAGAAATGAGTCACGAGGAACCATTTTGAGCAAGTTGGTGGCCTCCCTTCTTTGTGTTATGGTAAGTTGGTTCGATGTATTATATGCTGCATGTATGTGTATCTGGTCTGTTTTGGTATGTTAATTGCTATCTGTATGTGATATGTTTTGTTGTGATATTGGTTATGTGGTTTGTCATGACCCGGGACAGAATATGATGACAATAAGGACTTGTTATGTGATGCAAGTATTATGACGTCTGATCACCGTGATAATACCGAGATCATATAATTTGAACTTATTGAAATCATACGACATCTTGGGAAATGCCTGGGGTAGGTACGTGAGTGGACTAAGACTTATATCCGTTATTTGTCACTCCTCATGTTCGATTGGAATTCTGTACCTCTTTGTGAGATTCTCACCGACATCTGTTATGTGTAAGTTATGTACGCTTTGGAACCAGAATCGTTATGATCTGTATGAGACTATGGATTGCTACATCCGCCTTGAACTTGTACGTCTCTGTGTACCTCTGCGACTTCAATTTTCGAGGACGAAAATTTTCTTTTAGTGGGGAAGAGTTGTAAAACCCTAAAAAATCTAAAACGTGTGAAAAGACCATTTTACCCCTCAAGTCAAATATTTATAAAATACGTAAAATACGTCAATCTCATTAATTACGTTTCTAACCTAACTCAGAATTAATAACTTATGCAAGATAAAAATATTCGACACATTCTTACGTCTAAAATTCATTGTACACGTTAATATAGTGCATGGACCGAAAAGTGCATGTAAACTATAAGAAAATGCAACTTAAATGGAGGCCCATCAAATTGAAATTTGGAAAGTATTTTTTTTCTACTGTGATTACCCATAATTTCTGCCAAACTAACGCTCCCCCCTAATCCCATTAAATCCCATTAAACTCTCATTTATTACCAATCAATGCATATATTCAAAATACACTCTAAACCCTAATTTGAAAAAGTGCAGCACCGTTTTTTTTTCTGTCTCCCTTTTCATTCGATCACAAGCTGGTACAAAGGGGGCGCTGGTCGTGGGTCTTGGCCTCTTAGTTCTTGTTTCTCTGCCAGTCGATCACACAAGGGTGCAAGGCGATTTGAAGAGTGTTCCAAGGAGGCTGTGATAAGGGCAGTTTGGTCGTGGGTGCCGGTTCGAAGGCTTGGCATTTGGTCGTGAATTGTTAGGTCGAAAGGTGGCTGTTGGTGTTGGCCTTGTCGTGAGGTTTCTTGTTCTCTTGCTGTCCCCACTCGATCATTACAAGGGTAATCTTATCATTCATCTCCTTCGATTTGCTCTCCTTTGTTTTCTTTGATTTGCTGTCATGAGGCTTTAACCCAAAAGCATGCATGTACCCTGCATAAAATGATATACGAATGGATCTTGCATGAATTAATAAAAGTAGTCACATAAAGGTAACATTCATGCTACATAAAATAATGAATGAAGACATATATAATTGACCCACTTGCATGTAATTTGAATCTGTTGCAACCTCACCATGCATGACCCATATGTGATCTGTTATGAAATCCTTCGACCTTCATATGCACGACACAAACATGATCACCTAAAAGTTATCAAGCTAAAATGGAATTAATTACACGCATGTGCATCTTAGTTGCTTTTGTGTGTCGATATCAATATTTGAAATGGGTCTCGTTTTACTCTTGGTTGTGTCGAATGAAATTCTGGACTAGGATCATGTCAGCGAATGAATATACACATTAGAGGGTCGTATACTTGTTAAAATGAAATGGGCCTCGTGTGGTTTATTTTGTGTCGAATGGGTTGGGAAAACATATAAATATGGTTTAAATGACATGTTTTCGAGGGTGTTCGCGGGATTTATGGGTACGTTGTACGGCTCGTTGCAAGTGTTTCGGGAAATAGAGTCGGGGTTTAATCATTATACGTCTTTATCTAGTTGTGTCGGTAAGCCGTTTGAACCGCGATCAAGCTAGAAGTCGGCATGTCAAGGTATAAGAAGAAAAGTGAAATGCTATACCTGTACGCATGGTTTTGTTATGAGTTTATGTTAAATAATTGATATTTTCACTTTCAACCCTCACTTTTAATAGTTTGTCACATGCAAATCTTGATCTATTATAAATTGACACTTTACACCTTAGACTATAATAATAATATTAAAGAGTTTTGTTATATTTAGTTACTTGTCGCAATAAACCCTAAACTTTGATAAGTTACACTTTAGACCCTAAATTATAATAAGTTATTACACTTAACCCTAAATTGACTAATTAATGATATGAACCCTAAAGCTATTTTACTAAATATGGAACGCTGCTTAAAATAGAAAGTTACCTAAAATGGAAAGTTACTAAAAGTGAAAACCTGCTAAAAATGGAAAGCCGTCTAATATAAGTAATCTGGTGTTAATAAGCGTTATTTAATTCATAGGTTCCGGACGGCAGGATTGAATCATCGTGTGACCTTACTTTCCTATTTTGCTCGCTTCGAATAAGGTACAGATATTCTATCCCTTTTCAGTAGGGATTTCTCCTGACTTTTCAATCCTTGACTTTGCTTCACTTATGATATTCCTTTGCTATGATTTTCCTTATGCTATGATCCTTTGATATGATTCCGACATAATCCTTTGATATGATTCTATTCGCTATGATATTCGTTTGTTATGATTCTGAACTTCTGATTATGAACCTTATGATTATGAACCATCTGATTATGAACCTCTGATTATGAACTTATGTTATGGAAATCTGATATGAACCTTTGACTTTTGAACCTTTGATATGAACTTTGATATGAACCCTTATGATATGATATGATTATGCTTTGACCCGTCAGTTTGATACCCGAGCCAAATATGTGTTCCTAGTCATGAAGGTAACATGACCGTGTCATTGATGCACCAATGACATGACTCCAGTGTGCACGAGTGATGTTGCACACCGTCCCCATTATGATATGATTATGAGCTCACTATCTGTATATGATTTGGCCACTATGTTTCCGGGGGGCGTATGGATGCATCCTAGATATGATATGATATGAGAGGATTTAATTTGATATGATATTATTTATGTGGTGAATGATGTCGTGTGCAATACGCGTCTTCACATTCCGGGAGCTAGCTACTCCATTTGTTACTGAGGTCTCCCCTACTATATATGGTATTCCGAGGTCACCCCTCCGAATACAATGGTTACTTATGATATGATATGATATGATATGTTCCAGGCTCGTGGTAGATTTCTGACAACCCTTACACCTTTGATATACCTATATTGTACCTTTTGTATTCCCCAACGCACCATATGCTACGTTAATTGTTCATTACTCAGTACCCTTATATGACTCACTCTACTACCAAGATATATATATTCCATTTCTTTGATCTGTCACACTCTCATTCCGTTATTTCAGACTATCGTTCCATTCACGTACCGGGTTATTATATGTTTATTGAATTTGATTATGCTATTCATGTTTTATGTGACTATTGATTATCCTGCTATGATGTGATTAATGTGCGGTTATCTGAGTTACCTGTTGTCATCTGATGATATGTGATCTCACTGTTATGTGACCCTCTGAATTGTCTAGTGACCATGCTAATGTGTAATCAATAGTTTTGTCTGTTTATTATGTGTACTTCGTTCAGTTAATCTCGTGGACTATGACTATCCGTTGTATCCTTGTCTGCTTATTGTTGAACTGCCATGTTTACATTTGGCTATGCTACGGGCTGATTTGGGTAAATGGTTCAACTTATGACGTCTGACTTGTTAACTTGTTTAATTGCCCTGCTATGTCCCTAGTTCATTTAATTATAATGTTCATACTGTATTTCCTACTTGTTACGTGTGACTGCCATGTTTTGACTACTGTTAGTACTTCCAGTTTATGATACTGATTTTGTTTTCAACTAAGGGTTTTTGACATGCGTGATTGCCATGCTCACTTATTAATTAATTGCTTCCGCTTGTCTTTAGATTTCTATTTGACTTATATGTCTTATGATTTCCTGAATCGATTGTACGCCATATATATGTTGTGTGGATACGATGTCTGCTATGCTTACTTATGTTTCAGTACTTGTACGCTTGGTTTGTATGTGCTTGTATATATGTCATCGATGCTTTGCTTTGCTTCATTCTCCTTGTTATCTGTTCTTTTGGATATCTGTGTAATTGTGTTCTGCAGGATCCTCTTGACTCATTGTTCTCTTTTTGCTGCGATCTTTTTATCAATTTCCTTTGTTTCTTTTCGTTTCTGCTTTTGTTTAGATTTCGTTTTGTTATATCTGTTCACTGGGCTTTTTAAGCTCAGCCGCATTTCTTTTCCTGCGGCAGGTTTTAAGTTGGAAGATGGGCTTCGATGGGCTGAGAGTTAGAGTATCTGAGTGGACCAACCCTAGCACCTTATTACTTTGGGACTTATTTTGAAGAGCTTTTGTTTTGAGTTTTTCTTTTCATTTTGGTTATTGTATTTCCTTGTCAGTCAACTGTTCATATGATTTGATACTTCATTTTAAGGTTTTTGTTTGCAAAGATTTTAATTGTATGTTCTGATATGACACCAGAATGTGACACTTCTACCCTTGTCGGGTTGGGGTGTTACAGCTGGTCTTCAAAGAAACAAATCCTATGGATGAGATCTCAATTATCTGACTATGGCTTTGAATTCAACAAAATCCCTGTGTACTGTGATAATAAAAGTGTCGTTGCTCTCTCATGCAACAACGTTCAACACTCAAGAGCAAAGCACATCGATATTCGACATCATTTTATCATGGAGCAAGTGGAAAACGGTGTGGTGGAACTCTATTTTGTGAGGACGGAATACCAGTTAGCTGACATCTTCACCAAAGCTCTTCCTAAAGAACGTTTTGAGTTTATCCTCCCACGACTTGGTCTAAAGAGTCTACAACCGGAAACACTCAAACGTCTTCTAGAGGAAGACGAGGAGTAAAGGTCTTTCTTCATCCATCTATTGTAAATATTTATTTGAAAAACAAAATACAAAATAACAAAACTTTCAAAAAGCTAATAGAAAAATATAAAACTTTCAAAAAATCCATAAAAACTTGAAAATCTTGAAAAATTTCAAAAAATATTGTCTTTGTGTCATATTTTTCTCGATTCGATAATATCTACGGTCTTTGTGCTGTCATTCAAAGAATGACACGGGTCTTTAGATGTTGTTCGAATGTTTATTGTCATTTTAGGCAGTAACCCGCTTTTCTAAGAAAGAACAGAGCTATGCTTTATCTTAAATCTTCAAACCTCATGCTCTGATTCTAAAAACAAATGTTTGTCGTCAAAAAGACAAATATTTCCTTTCAAATATTTTTCCTTCAAGCGATTCTTCTGAAAAATATTTGTTATCTAATGAAAACAAAATTGCTTTGAAACAGACTCTACTTTTGAAAATCATCCAGGCCTTTCATCTGTCAAAATCACTATCCTTCAATTAACAACATAAGTCATTGATTGAGGGGGAGAATGATTTCGATCAAAAAGAGTATTTTTCTAAACAATTTGCACGTAATCAAGAAAGGTCCAAAATGTTTTACAATATTGTATACAATTGGTACAAGACCTTTGTTATTATTATGTTTTCAAAAGATAGTCGAGCATGTTTAATCTTTGGAGTCTAAAGTCTCAAACTTGATCCTTATCGGTTAAATGTTTCTCATAATCAAGTCACATCTCCCCTCAAAAGCTTTCAAAATCAATTTAAATCTACAGAGATCACAAATCTCAAATGATTTGAAAATTGTGATCGGGGGAGAATTTATGATTTAAATTGGATTTAAACAAAGAATTCGATAAATGGTTTCACAAGTGTTTAGCAAGCTTTCCTCCCCACATGTGCCAAACTATTTTAAAATTTTCCATGCACATGTTGAGGGGGAGCATCTTTTTAAACCACAAAAAATTGAAACGTGATTGATTTGTCTCTAAGTGCAGGTTCCTTCTAATATGTGCAAAACTCTTTCAAAACTCAAGGCACATATTGAGCGGGAGCAAACTTATGAAAACCTCATCCTTCCCCAATATGCTTTATCTACTTGATTTGATCAGGGAAGTGATGTTGATATATTTTAGAAAATGATAATCAAAGAAGTTAATTTCTCCTCTTGCCTCCGTGTGCCAAAATAATTTTAAATACACGATGCACATGTTGAGAGGGAGCTCTTTTTTTTAAAAAATATCAAACACAATTCAGGTACAAAATGCTTTGATAATATATCACAAGTATCTGGATTGATTTTCAAATAGTTTTTCAATTGGTTCCAATGGCAGATGAACAATACCAAATAGACGACCAAATTTACTTTATGAATGGTGATATAAGGATGATAAGGTTAGGTATTTGTTCCCATGATCCGCCAGAACCAGAGGGATCTACCCAGGGACAATCCACTAGATAAGTGTAGAAGTCCTTAGGTATGATGAAAAAAGGAGAAAAGTGAGATATGGGAAGAGTGCGGATGAGACAGAGAGCTGGAATAAACCCAACAAGGTTCTCGTAATGAAGTCTCAGTAGGCACTGAAGGGGTTGAAGAATGAAAAAGAAATGAAATGAGAAAAGGGTGAAAAGAAATAGCCCTCCATTAATTCAACCTTAGGGCAGAAACCGGGTTCAATACATATGCTACTGGTGGTTACCAAGGTAACGCCGGTATTGAAGACAAGACGTCATGGAACCAGTGACGCATTGCACTGAACTTCCCAAGCTACTCAAGTTCCTCTTAAGAGGGATTGTTTCATTCTCATGGGGAACCTACATAATCTATCGACTTTCTCTTAGAGATCGTTGATATTGAAGAAGGAGACCCTCTCCATAGTCTCCGGAATAGGAACCAAATATGCACTATTGGGTCTAGAGCCACGAGATCATCAATAAATCTCATTAGGACACTGTCAATGAAGACTCTCTATTTCACACAATGTGGAAGAGAGATTATATCTTAAGAGTCCTACGCATTATCCTTGTGGTATTGTTGTGAACATCTGAGTGATATGCAAACATATTCACAATGAAGATGGAAAGTCTTTTGGAGCCAACATCAAACAAGCTCCTGGTGGGTGGCATGTGAGATCTATCAATAGATCAACCATGTGACAACTGAACAGAAACAATGGGGTGATTCAATCTTTTGAATCAATACTGGTTCAGGTTATGGATTGACGGATACCTTTGAAAAACCGGTCGTTGTGCTTAAAAACTCTTTTCTTTAGCACATCGACTGTGTTCTCATATTTCAAAATAAAAGGTGTTTATGATTGATATTTGATTTTCATTAAAACCTTCGATGTATTGCAAAAACAATTTCTATTGAGCGGTACATGATTGTTTTTCAAATTTCTTTTCATCAATCAGTGAATCTCAATTTGCTGGTTCACTCACTCCGTGTTGTCTTCTTTGAGACGTTCGGTTTGAGAACAGCTAGAGCATCTGCAAAACTCTGTCAAGGAAATTCTTCGGAATTATACGTCCGCGAGCGTGCTAATGTACGATCAACGGGGACCGTGGGCGTGTACCTCAATTCAATGAAAGTGATCAAAGACACTTTCAGGTTTATTATGCTAATCTGTTGTATGCAGTACGCTTGACATTTGCGGTGATCGAGATTGAAGCGGTCAATCCATAAGCGCATGCTCACACATCACATTCATCTCAAAAGAAATAATGATTAGTGCATCAATGACTCACGATATTCTCATTCCATGCTTACGCTCGCTTATCAATATCATGAATCAACGAAAGCTTCCGCTACTCGATGAATTGAAATCATGATCCAGAATGTGTCGGTCCAAAAGTCACAACATCACATAATACCAACACCACAATGGATGAGTCAAAGATTTATGATAGCTGATGATCTCAAAGGCGACTCAAAACTCATTATCACGTGGATCAGTTAAAGACCTCCACTAGATTTATCCAAACATGCAGAACATGAAGAATCAAGACTACGAGCTCATGAGCAAAGAACTTAACCAAGAATCCAAGAACAATCTAATGTAATATCTGTTTGTATTCATTGTAATTTGAGGTGACCTCCCTTAGGGGGAGATTGTTAGGATTTAGTAAATCCAGTTATTAAAGTGTCGGTCACCTCAAGTATATGTAATCGTTAGAAAGCTCGCAGTCGTAGTTATTTATTAAGTACTCCCTCCGTCCCAATTTTATTGTCCATCTTTCCTTTTTTGTATGTCCCAAAATAATTGTCCATGCTAAATATAGAAATGAATGTTTGATCAAGTTTACTATATTGCCTTTGTTTGTAATTATTATTACAAACTTTAAAAGAATACCTTAATTAATTAATTAAGGGTAAAACTGTCATTTTATTAAAAAGTAAGAAAGAGAAAGATGTAATAAATGCACTTTTATTAAACTATGTATTTTTTGTCGGGGGGACAATTATTTTGGGACGGAGGGAGTAGTATTTAGTTAAGTAACACCGTGGAGGACGAACGAGTCTTTACCCATTGTATGCCTGATCCACAGCCCGTAGGTGGCGATTTGTGTAAGACTATAAATACTCTCTACCTCCCAAGGTAGAGTTTGAGTCATCAATAAGATTGTCACTTTCTCTCACTAAGTTCCCAAACCTCTAACTCTTTCTCTCTCTAAAACCTAATATTAAACGCCTACTTGTGATTATGATATGATGTGTTTATGAAATCCAATATGTTACAGAAGCCATCAGGATCTTCCTTGCGTATGCAACATACATGAACTTTAGGGTCTACCAAATGGATGTTAAAAGTGCATTCTTAAATGGTGATCTCAAGGAAGATGTGTATGTTCAAGAACCTCAGTGCTTTGAGAGTAGTGAATTACCTGACTATGTTTGCAAGCTTGACAAAGCCCTTTATGGACTTAAACAAGATCCCAGAGCATGGTATGAAACTCTCTGCCTTCTGATTCAAAACAAGTTTGTCAGAGGAAAGACAGACAACACCCTGTTTGTCTATAGGACTAAACAAGATGTGATACTAGTTCAAGTGTATGTTGATGACATCATCTTTGGCTCAACAAATTACAAATTTTGCAAACGAGTTTGAAAAGCATGACAAAGAAGTTTGAAATGAGCATGATGGGTGAACTCCTCACATACTTCCTTGGACTACAAATCGTAAACGATAAAGGAATCTCCATCTGTCAAGAGAAATACACAAGAAATCTCTTGAAGAAATATGATATATCGAAGTGTGGTAGAAGACACCAATGGTCCCTCAACAACCTTGGACCAGATCTCACTGGCAAATCAGTCAATCAAACCCATTTCAGAGGGATTGTTGGCTCACTGATGTATCTAATCGCTACTAGACCGACATACAATTCTCGGTCTGTGTCAATAGCAAGATATCATCAATACCAAAGAATCCCACCTCACTTTGCAACAAAAGAATACTCAGATACACAGAGGAACCCCAAACCTTGGACTCTATTATCCAAAGTGCTCGGGGTTTGATCTCAAAGGTTACTCCGATTCTGATATTGCTGCAACATGGAGAAAAAAGTACCTCAGGGTCTGTCAATTTCTTGGAGGAAAAGCTGGTTTGTTGGAGTGCTAAAAGCAATAATCGGTGGCTATGTATTGGTGAAGTTGAGTATGTATGTCAGCTGCTGGGATGTTGTGCCAATTTTTTATGGATGAAAAGTCAACTCAGTGACTATGACATCCATTACAAAATGGTACCCATCTTCTGTGACAACACGAGTGCAATTGCAATCTCCAACAACCCGTCCTTCATCAAAGAACCAAAAATTGATATCGGATATCACTTCATCGGGGACCACATAATGAAAGGAGACATAGAACTCCATTTCATCCCCAGCGAATATCAATGGTGATATATTCACTCAAACCCTTGGATGAACCTACCTTCAGGCCAAGCTGAATTGGGAATGCTTGACATTGAAAGTCAGGCATCTCAAAACAAATCTCAATAAGTTCTCTGAAATGGTTCCTCCTCCCCTGAAAACCCACAATACAACCTCTCATTGAATGAGTAAGACTCATTCAGGGACCTGACATCAATATTGAGCATTGAATGAGTAACTAAATGATCCAAGTATCACTTACTTAAATGTCCTAGGTTGGTAACTATGCCAATTTAATATAGGAATATATGTCTAACTTATGTCACATCACAACCATATCAAGGGCCCCTCACAAACTTACCTCATCTCCACTTTGAATTAAATGTCTCCTCTCACATGAAATATCTTATTGATATTTTATTACTGCAAAAGTGCACTTTTACTGTAATGCTGCAAGCTCCTTGAAAAACGGGATTTTACTGCGGGTAGTGGAGTGGTGGCATTAAATGTGGAAACTCAAAACGTTTTCATAAACTGACTTTACAAATTCCCGTTTATGCACATTTTGCCCCTCTCACCACTCTATAAATACCCTCTTCTAAACTAAACAAACACACACAAATTGTTTTCTGCAACAAAAATCTGTCAAAATCCTTTCTCAAACCCAGAAAAATTTGTGTGTTCTCAAAAACTCTTCAAACCTTCTTTTGAAAAACCCTCTTTGTAAACATTTACAAAAAGTTTTTCATCACAAACTTGAGAGATCTAAAAACTCTTTGATTGTTCTAGTTAAAATACCTTTTTTCAAAAACCCTAAAATCTTTTAATGGAAATGGCGAGAACACAATCTCTCCAGTTTGCTTTTCAGTGGGTAGGGGATCTTACAAATGTTGAATTTAAAACAAATAATGTAATAGGCAATTTTGAATACCCTGAAATTGTCCCAGCCTACAAAGACATTATGAAATTTTTGTTTAACTGCCCACTAAAAACGGCCTTTGTGAAATGTCCCTTAATTCGTACCAAAACCTCCTCAGGGAGTTTTTGGGCCACAGCCCATGACCTATGACCCGACACCTTCAACTAATGAGACTGACCTACGACCTCTCAGGGAGTATCTCATTAAGTTTAGTCTTTTCAATGGGGAACAGTCACTAACCCTGGATTATAAACTTTTTGCACTTCAACAGGGTTAGATTACAATAATGGAGTCTATGTTGCCCATCCTGAACCCTCGACAGTTAAGGATGGGTTAAAACAAATTGCCTTAGATCCAAACTTTTTGGACAGAACCCCAGTCACCAAGAATTCATTTCCTGTGGCTTGGAGGATCCTGTTCACTTTTGTGATTCAGGTCCTCGGCGGGAACCACTCGTCCACTGAACAAGTTAATTCTATTCAGTTGATGATGGCTCACCGCTTTATGATGAATGGGGTCACTGTCGACATGGGAGAGATCATTTACAGTGATCTCGTAACCAAGCAACTAAGCAAAACTAGGGCGAAATACGTTTCGTACCCTAGGTTTGTCTCATGTGCTTTGCAAGGGTTACTGGGTTGTAATTATCCTCAGGAGTACAAATATACTGCTTTACCTAGTACCCTGAGTCAATCTAATTTTCAAAAGGACCCATCCCAAGTCCCGATATTGTATTGTGGCCCATATGGTTCTTGTAAACAACAGGAGGGATTCAGGTGTCTCTAACCCTGCTCCTATTAAGAGAA
>OU343216.1:56545321-56611752 GCA_910596185.1 Chrysanthemum makinoi
ATGGGAAGGAAAGCCTAAACCCTTATGAAACCATTTATCAATTATCGTTTAAATCCAATTTAAATCACAAATTCCCATCACAATTTTCAAATCATTTGAGAATTGTGATCTCTCGTAGGATTTAAATTGATTTTGAAAGCTTTTGAGGGAGATGTGATCGATTAAGAGAAACATTTAAGCGACAAGGATCAAGTTTGAGACTTTAGACTCCAAAGATTAATCATGCTTGACTATCTTTTGAAAACATAATAATAACAAAGGTCTTGTACCAATTTTATACAATATTATAAAACATTGTTCGCTTTTGATTATTCAAGAGTGATCTTTTCATTACGCCAATTTGTTTGAAAATACTCTTTTTGATTGAAATCATTCTCCCCCTCAATCAATGACATATGTTGTTGATTGAAGAATAGTGATTTTGCACAAATGAAATGCCCTGGGATGATTTTCAAAATGTAGAGTCCAAGTATTTTTAAAGCAATTTTGTTTTCATTAGATGACAAATATTTTTAAGAATCATTTGAAGGAAAAATATTTGAAAGGAAACATTTGTCTTTTAATCGACAAACATTAGTTTTAGAATCGAAAGCATGAGGTTTGAAGATTTAAGATAAAGCATGGCTCGTTCTTTCTTTGAAAACGGTTATCTGAAATGACAATAAACCATAGTTTCACTTTCTCCCAAAAATATTTTTTTTGATTTTTTTTGAACATTCGAACAACATCTAAAGACCCGCGGTCATTCTTTGAATGACAGACAAAGACCGTAGATATTATTCGAATGAGAAAAACATGACAAAATGACAATATTTTTTTGAAATTTTTTCAAGATTTTCAAATTTTTATGGATTTTTGAAAGTTTTATATTTTTATATTTGCTTTTGTGGTTTTGTAATTTTGTATTTTGCTTTCAAATAAATATACAAGAGATGGATGAAGAAAGACCTTTACTCCTCGTCTTCCTCTTGAGGACGTTTAAGTGTTTCCGGTTGTAGACTCTTTAGACCAAGTCGTGGAAGGATAAACTCAAAACGTTCTCTAGGAAGAGCTTTGGTGAAGATGTTCCTAATTGGTATTCGCCTCACAAAATAGAGTTCCACCACACCGTTCTCCACTTGCTCCCTGATGAAATGATGTCGAATATCGATGTGCTTTGCTCTTGAGTGTTGAACGTTGTTGCATGAGAGAGCAATAGCACTTTTATTATCACAATACAGAGGGATTTTGTTGAATTCAAATCCATAGTCAGATAATTGGGATCTCATCCATAGGATTTGAGCACAACAAGATGACATGGCTATGTATTCGTAAGGATATAGAAGTACTCATTTGTTTCTTTGAAGACCAGCTCACAAGCTTATCACCCAAAATCGAAGCACCTCTCAGACGCGTTCTCGATGTGTATCTTGACATCCTGCATGATCGGATCCTGATAGGCGTTAGTGACATACCGGTCCTTCGGTACCAAAGTCCCATATTGATGGTTCCTTGGAGATACCGAAGACCCGCTTAACGCTTCAAGGTGCTTTTTGGTAGGCTTAGCCCGATATCTAGCACACATGCAAACATGTAACGTAATGTCCGGTCTACCGGCGTGAGAGGTACATCGTGGATCCAATCATACTACGATATTTAGTTTGGTCTACCATGATCCCTGAGTGGTCCTCATCCAAATTTTAGTACGCCTATCATGGGAGTGTCAATGTGGTCACAAGAATCAAATCTAAATTTCTTTAAAATCTCATTAGCATATTTAGATTGATTTATAAAAATGCCTCCTAGACTTTGTGAAATTTGTAATCCCAAGAAAATGACATTTGTCCCATCATTGACATTTGAAATTTGGAACCCATTTCATTTGAAAAGCGGTCACATTCATTGGGGTCAATCGAGGCAAAAATAATATCATCAACATAGATTTGAACGTGAATTAAATGTTTGCACGACTTTCGGTGAACAATGTCGGATCAATCGCTCCTTTGTTGAATCCAGTAGATAGAAGAAACTTTGATAGCTTATCATACCATGCCCTTGGAGCTTGCTTCAAACCGTAAAGAGCCTTCTTCAAATGATAGACGAGTAGGATGCTCGATTCACAAAGCCTTCAGTTAGGTCGACGTATACAACTTCTTTAAGATCTCCTTAAGAAAAGCCGTCTTTACATCCATCGATAGACTACCATGTTCTTACTTGCAAAGATTAGCCAAGAAGATTATGATTGCCTCGATACGAGAAACTGGAGCAAATGATTCTTCAAAGTCAATACCCTCCTCTTGACGGTATCCTTTGCAACCAATCGAGCCTTGTTCTTTAATACATCACCATGCTCATCAAGTTTTACTTTGAAGATCCACTTTAGAGCAATGATCATAGCACGTCAGAGCGGTACTAATTCCCATAAATCAAGTCGATCAAACTCATGAATTTCTTCTTGCATGGCATTGAACCAATTGTCTTCATTCATGGCAGTTTTAATCTTTTGTTCGATCTTGGATAGTACGGAATTGAAGAAGCACCATAAGGCATCGGTTGCAAGTTTTTTCGTGAGTGGATACCTGACGAGAGGATTTCCAATGATGTTGTCCAATGGATGATCATATGTCCATTTTCTAAGGTGTTCATGTGGTTGTTGTTGAGGAATTGAAGTAGCGAGTCGATTTCTCACGATGAAGATGGTTCCGATGATGATTCGAGCAAATATGTTTTCAAAGGGGCATCTTCGTGAGTAGCAAAGGATTATCTCCATCATGGTATGCAGATACACTTCCATGATGTACACTTGATGATTGATGATTTGTTGATGAGACAGAGTGATCAGCAGCTTCTTTGACTTAATGACATAGAAATGAAGGGTTAACTTCGTTGAATGGATAGAACAACCTCTCATTGATGGAATTGATTGATCATTAGCACTGGCTTATAGTGTTCATCAAACATTGGATCAAACAATTTCTTCAAATCATCTTCAATAGGAGGTACATAAGGAGTTGTCGGTGAGGGATTTGAAACAAGAGTAGAACCGATAGGACTACTTGATGAAGTGGAAATGCGGTCCGAACTAGATTGTCCCGAGCCATTTTCCTGATGTACTCATCGAACATGACGTGAGTAGTTTCCATGATATCTCGAGTTCTTTTGTTGTAGATTCGGTAATCCTTCTTGTTTGATGCATAACCTACAAAAACTCCAATGTCCGCCTTAGCTCTTAATTTACCTAAATCTTGACCATCATTCGTTGGATAGCACAACGCACCAAACACACGAAGGTAGGAAAGATCAAGTTTTGATTATGGACAAGTTCATATGGAGTTTTTCCATGAGATGTGTGTATGGGAGCGATTTGGGTGTAGCAAGCAAGGGCAATGACTTCACCCAGAGAAACATTAGAATCTTTGAATAAATTAGCATTGTTCTTGCGGCTTCCACAAGAGTTCGATTTAGTCTTTCAACTACATCGCTCGCTTGAGGAGTTTGTGGAATACTTCTTTGATGACTGATTCCAATACTTTCATAAAACTGAATTAAGTCTTTGTTGAACAAACTCGCCATTGCCTGCTTCAAATATTCTAACCCATTGTTAAGACTAACCTCAAGCTTGATAAGTTTGATGATGACGATCGAGTTTCATCCTTTGTCCACTAAAACTTTACCCAAGTAAATCGAGAGTAGTCATCAACAACGACTAAAATATATTTCTTCCCATTAATCGTTTTCACTCTCATTGGTCCGCACAAGTCCATATGAAGGGTATGCAGAACTTCCATTAATGAGTTTGTGGGTTTGGGTTTGTGGGCATATTTCTTGCTTTTTCCCAATTGGCATGCTCGAACAAAGATGATCTTTTTCATACTTTAATCAGGTAAGCCTCTTACAAGATCATTTCGGAAAGATATTAATTGTCAATTCAAGCCGTGAGACTTGCATGCCATAACCATGAATTTGTTTTAGCCTTTGACAACAAGCGATTGGAGAAGACTTCATCATGTTCGATAGAGATGGTGTATAGATTTGAACCTCGAAGTTCCTTTACAGCTTCCACCCATCGAAGTTCTCTAACAAACAAGTATGTTTTCTAAATGCCACTTCTAGATCGAATCACGAATTGACCAAGGAAAACAAGTTATGACCAAGACCTTCAACATAATATACCCTCGAGATTACACTTTTGCCAACAACATAGTCTCCATAACCCATAATTGCTCCAAAATGGTCGTTCCCGAATCTAAATCTCGATGAATTTACTCACGAAGTTCATGAGCCGCGAGCGATCTCCATCATATGCTTGAACGGCTGAGTCCGTGTACCACGTAACGATTTGAACGTGACCTGTAGCTTGAACACGTACAAAAATGGATAACTAGATAATTGGGATCCCCATGCAAGAATGGGTTCCATTTGGTTAGTAACATTGATTGGAACACCCACATCTAGTAGTAACAATGGAATCATCGTGAATAGATGCAGTATAGTGTTCGTATTTAACCTAGTCAAAGTATGTTCACTTCTTAAAGGAATATTTCTACCAATAGGCATCCATTTTCTGATGGGAATTGACTTAGCAAATTTAGGGCAAGACTCATTAAGATTAAACTTACGGCCAGTAGGTATACATTGATAACCAATATTACTAAATTTTCTTCCTGTGGGTTTCCAATGTTTTCTAACTTTCTTTCGCATTTACCTTTTAGCCTTCTTAGCTTGATTTTTGACATTAACAACTTTAATGGGCATTTAACAAAGATTAAGCAAAACATTCACACCACATTCATGATTAGTAAATTTAAATCAAAACAATCATCATTACAAGGTTTGCAGATAGTAGCATAATTCTAATTAATTACTGACGCTTTTATAGCTAATACTATAATCAACACGATTCGTTTTATTCAACTCAAACTTAGTGTTCCTAGGGTGGTCTTCTACTCTTCCAATGCACATACTTAGCTTGCGAGGTCCTATCTTGCTTTGTATTGCCTGGAGGCTTTGACCGCTTGCTTTTATGCCACCGACATTACTCTGTAGAGGGAATTATGGGAACATTAGTTGGTTGGCTACTTTTGCATTCCCGAACTAGACGAGCATGGATCAGAACTACTTGTAGGCACTTTAGAGTTCACTTTCTTAATACTGGGCATAGAATGTGTTGCATAATTGGCACTAGGCATAGAACAAGGCATTACAATTTTATCTTTTGGACCTAAGGATTTAGGACATGTTGCTCTTTAACATTCTAGCAGCTCTTGAGATCGTTTGGCCTGAATGCAAGCAAACCTAATCTCTATCAAGTGGCTTATTTATGAAATCCTCTTCTACAATCTCACTGAGACATTCTAGACTATCCTTAAGGTGAGCGAAATAGTTATGAAACACAAGTTCGTTATTTCTAAGATGAGGAGGAATATATTTAACATCGCAAGATATTTGGTACTGCAGATGACTTTGATGCAACATTCTATTAAAGACAAGTGGCATTTTCCTTTTTCCGACTCCTCGATTCTCAATTTCCTTTTGTATAGAAGTTATTTTTCTGTTCTTGTCACGAGTAACTTTCATTGAATCATATAACTCTTTAAAGTGTCGTTTAACCTTTTCATTTTCTTCTAGAAAACTCTCATTTTCCTTTTGTAAGACATTAACCAAGTTTTGAAGATGAAACGTTTGAGAACACTGAGAATCTAAAGGAGGAGGCATTTGGGAGCCAGTCACGTTGTTCTTTTCACCCTTTAATTGTAAAATTTGGGCTTTCAACATTCTAATCGTGTTATAATGAGCTTGAATCTGTTCGTCAAGTTTGTTTATTTCAAAAAGTTCATCAAACTCTGGAACATTTGAGGATGTCTTGATGTTTGAGATTTTGACATTTTCTTTAAGATGTTGATATTTTAGTTGCAAATTAAAATGTTCAACTTTTAGCTTAGAAAACTGTTTTACCAAATTATCGTGATCATCCTGATCAAATTTCTCATTCAGTTATGAGTTTTTGATTTCAAGCTCAATGACACGATCATGGGAAACTTTCAAGGCAACAGTTAATTCATGAAATTGAGAGGCATTAATAGAATGCTTAGTAAAAAAGATAAAACACATCTTGAGCCACACAATTTAATACTAAGTTCTCATTTAAGATATGCAAGTTCTTCCTTTCAATTTCATTATATTTGAGTTCCCGTTCATAATCATTTACCTCAACAATCATTGCATCAAATTCCTTTTCCATTTCTTTGATATATGAGTTAATCCCTTTTGAAGACTCTCAAATTGACCTTTAATTGTTTAAAGAAGCATGCATGACCTTAAATAACATTCTTTAGTTTGCTCAAAACCCCTTTCCCCTTCAATTATCCCTGTAGGTGTGATTCTCTTCTTACTTATCTTCTCAAAATCAACGAATAGTTGATAAACAACATACAGGCTGATTAAGGTCTTGCTATTAGTGGCAATAGTTCTAGGAACTAAGTGCATTGGTGTATTTGGAGGATACACAGAGTTGGGTATTTTCCTAAAGGGGAGTTTGTTTCACAAGTACATTAACTTTTTGTTTATCCATATCTTTCTTCCAAAAATTGCTGGGGTTAATTGAGTATGAGGCTTAAACATGTTCAGGGAGATCCAATTTTCCTTAGTGTAATCATGGGGTTTGATCGTTATGTTATTCTTTTTACACGCAGGATCGTTAAGCTTCTTATCCATTTTCTCCCTAGATGCATCATCTAATTTTCTACCCTCTTCTGTGCTTCCAATACATGATGGTGTTTGCCTAGGCTTAAGAATCTCATTGCCATTATATACAATCTTATGGAACGCTTTAGCTCTTTTGCAATATTCGGGATTTGGTTCCTCTACAATGGGAATACTGTGCTTATCGCTTAAGACTCTATGCTTAGTGATCATGTGAGCAGTCTGAATGGTGTTCCCTTGTACGTACAACTTATTTTCAAGCTTGTTTTTCAAAGTTTTTAGATTAGAAAAATCATTCAAAACTTTTGATTCCTTAGCATTGAATTCTTGTTTAAGCACTTTAACATTATTTTGAAGCTCTTGATTTTGCTTAACAGTTTTAGAAAGCTTTTCTTGTAAGGATTTTAACTCTTGTTTTAAAACTTCTTCTCTAAAATTACTTTTTCTAATAATTGTACGCATTTGGTCACCCATTTCCTGCTCACGGCTAGTTGACTCAAACTTAGCACGTTGTTCATAAATTGCAACTTGTTCTTTATAGGCATTGAGTTCAGAGATAACAGAATCATCAGGGGCACACGCAGTGTATTCATCAAAAACATAGTCATCATTGACTGCAGAAGATACATCACTTGGTACAATCTCACTTTCACTTTGTGTCACATATTGATCATATGGGATAGTGTGACTATTACCCTTATTATCAATATCTGATTCATAAGTTTCAAGAGATTGTACTTCCTTATGTATCTTTTGCTCATCAACTTCATCGTATAGTTTTAATACCTCTGAAATGATTGAATCTTTTGATTGACCAGCCTGGTGTGGTGAAGGGACCTTTGGAGAGACCATAGGTGAGATGCTAGCCATGAAGATTGTCTGGAAAGTAGGTTCATCATCAACATCAGAGTCAAATGCATCATGCTGCTACTTGAAAGGCATTTTGATGATTTTGACCTATTTCGTTGAATTGGTTGTTGATCTACATCCGCATCATAGGTCTTAGCATTCCCTTCAGCAAGAAACAACAACTCCTCTTCATCCGTAGTCGCCTCATTATCCGAGCTTGCACAAGCAACATCTTGTCTCTGAAGTATTCTCATGATTCTGCGGACGTTTTGGAGATGTGCAGGTCCTCGCAATATGTCCCTCACCACCACAGTTGTAGCATTTGATTGGCTTTGCTTGCCCTTGATTTGCATTTCTTCCACGATTCTGATTTTCCACATATCCTCCACCTACTTCACCCGCATTACCATAACCGCTCCAACCATCCCTTGTTCATATCGCTTCCTTGCACATTCTCGCACCACAACCTTACCATCTCGGCTAGCTTGATTGTGTGATTGGATCTGTTGCTGAGATTATTGTTGGTGTGTGGGAGGGAATTCATATTTTGACTAACCATAAGAGACAGTTGATTAACGAAGTTTTCCATGAGTGTGTTTGAGTCAGGAGGCTTATATGTTGGATCATGGATGAGCTTGTAATTACCATTACCCGTGGGTATGACTTGAGAAGCTTTGGTGGTAATTCCAACATTGGTATAAAAGGCTGTAGAGTCATTTGATGAACTGGTTTCTCCCTGCTTAGATTTGAACTGTTCAAGAATCCTTCGTTCAAACATAGCATGTCTCTCATTCTGGAGAAGGAAGGCATACAGTTGCTCATAGTTGGTGTTCTTCAATCCTTTGGTTAGCTTCACAGAGGTGACAAATTTGTGCCATTCGGGATTCATGTTGTTCACAAACTTTGAGTTCAGCTGAATACTTGGCATGGTCATTTTAATATTCCTCATATCATTCACAAGCTTGTGGAATCTCACGTAATATTTATAGCCACTTTCTTCTGGTTTCATCTTAAAGCGCTCAAATTCATCATACAGTTGTGATTCTCTGTCTTCCTTAGTTAATTCAGAACCGGAGAGAAGCATCTTGACATTATCCCAAACCGCCTTGGCCCGAGTGTTGTGATTGATAAGCTTGTAGATATCTTTAGGAAGACCCTGAAGTATAATGTTTGAAGCCCTGATATCAGCATCGAATCTCTTTTTCTCCTGATCACTGAGCTCATCATAAGTCTTTGGTCTGTCCAATCCAAAGATCATTGTTCCATCTCAAGCAACAAGATCAATTATGTCTCTTATAGTCTCAATCTGATAAGGTCCTTCATCAATTGACTTGAGAATGTTGACTCCATTTTCCTTTCCTAGACAATACAACCTAATTCGTTGAGCCCATGAGTCATAGTCAGTTCTGTCAAGCATAGGTGGGCGAGTGTTCGAACAAACTGCTTGAACGCCCCGCCTACGAGTAGAGATGATTGTAGGCACGTTGGTAGACATGTTGACAGATTTCACGGGATTTTATAACTCTATGATTAAACCGGGAAATAGAATCTTTCACGGGATTTTACTAAATCGAGAGAAAACCGTATTAGAAACAAATATTAACCAAGTCGCTATAACCCTTGCACCAAGTCACTAAGTAGCAACTCGCTAAACCTCAAGTCGTTGTGAATCAAGTCGCTAAGCACAAGTCTCTAAGACCCAAGTCGCTGAACACAAGTTGCTAAAGCACCAAATCGCTAAGCAGACAAGTTGCTAAAGAACAACTCGCTAAGTATCCAAGTCGCTAAGAATCAATAAGGACAAGTCGCTAGAAACAATAGAGACAAGTCGCTACGCCAACCATGTCGCTAGCCGAAGTGGAACCTCCACTACGTTGTACTGTTTGTCGGCTTGTCTCAATAGACAAGTCGCTAGGCTCAAGTCGCTACTACTTAAACTACAAGTCGTTGCAAATTAACAAAGCAAGTCACTACGAAGAATATTTATCCGAGACTCAAGTCGCTAAGTTGAAAAACTTCAAAACCACACTTTTCAATCCAAAAGAAGCCCAACCACAGTGATTCAAGCTTTCCAAATCAAAACCCAAGCACTTACAATGAATCTAAACACAAAAGTACACTCAAAATTCAAACTTTAACACAAGAAATGATCCAAATGATGCAAAAACCACTAAACTTTTTCAAACCCAAAAACTATATAAAACCACTAGAAATCCAAGGATATGTAAGAGGGATAATCAAACCATGGCTCTGATACCATTTGTAACATATTGGATTTCACAAACACATCAAATCATGATCAAATGGGGTGTATACAATATGGTTTTAGAGAGAGAAATAGTTAGAGGTTTGGGAACTTAGTGAGAGAAAATGAAAGTATTATTATGAGCTCCAGCCCTCTACCTTGGGAGGTAGAGGGTATTTATAGTCTTACACAAATCGCCACCTAGGGGCTGTGGATCAGGCATACAGTGGGTAAAGACCCGTCCGTCCTCCACGGTGTTACTTAACTAAATACTACTTAACATTACTTATACATTACTTAACTAAATACTCACCTACGACTACGAGCTTTCTAACGATTACATATACTTGAGGTGACCGACACTTTAATAACTGGATTTACTAAATCCTAAAAATGATGCAGAGGTTGCTAGAAAGATCAATGAAGATCAAGTTGCTAATGAGAAAAGACTAGAGGAGATAGAAATTGCAGACTTCATGGAGGCTAAAAGGCTGGGCAGAATGGACACCACTGATCAAATGGATGTAATCCAATTTCCACTGTTCCACCTACAATATTCAGAGACAAGACTCCAGAGTTCGGCTATGTACCTACAGACCAAGAGATTGATTTCTTGATTGCTAATGATCCGATGATCAAGAAGGCAATTGACCTTATTGCGAGATAAGTCTTTAAGCTAAGAACAAAGAACTGCACAGTTAAAGGACTTTATTCAAATGAAGAATAATCAAGCACTTCAAGATGCTATTGTTTCAGTCAAGAAGGGTCAAAAGAAACCAAGACAACCAACTAAGGCACAAGTTATAGCAATGATGAAAGATTATTGTTGCAAAGTTGGTGGCTGGAAAAGGCATCAATTCAAAGGAATGAGTGATGATCAAGTTGAAGGTATCTACTACAGAGTTCAAAGACAAGATAAAGATTTTATTCCTATGAACACTGAAGAAGAAGAAAGAAGATATCCTCATCTGAAGAGAAAGGCCAAAGATAGTGAATCTCAAATAGTTAAGAAGACAAAATTTGCTGAAGAACAAGAAGTTCCAACTGAGAAATTTACTGAAGATCAGATGACTGAAATGATATTGATAGAAGAAGAAGATTTTTACCCTGAACCACTGCAAGTCAAACATCCTATCATTGATTGGGAAGTGTTTACTGCTAGCAATTTTGCTCTAACATGGAAGATTACAAGGCTAGGTGGTGAAACTTCATCATTCATTCAATTTGAAGAACTTATCAAAGCATGTGACAGACATGATATAGATACTTTGTGGAGATTGGTTCAAGAAAGGTTTCATGCTGAAAATCTCAAAGATATGAAGGAAATGCAGTTGTGGGTTAATCTAAGAAGGCTCTATGAACCAGATACTTATGATGATTTCTGGAAATTCTCATGTTCATGTCCTGGTACTAAATGGTATTATTATGATTCATGTGAAGTTCATCATGTTTCTACAGCAAATGGAGTGGATGCATTCATGTTTGCTGAAAAAGAATATCCACTCAGAGCTGGAACTCTCACTGTGATGCTATGTACAACAATCAGAGTTCATGAAGATAATGAGAAGGTCAGAGCATTGCTACTTAGGCTTCAAGATCAATGTTCAAGAGCTATTCAAGAATTAAGGAGAAAGAGAAGTGTTTGAAAGAATTCCCCAAATCCTTATAGAATATTCAGATAGAAGAAACTTATTGATTTGCAGAGAAATCATAAGTTTAGGGGAGGATTGTTGGGAATAAAGCTAACAGTTACCACTGATACGCTTGTGGTTAACACTGCTAAAGATTACACTAGCAGTGGAAACTCATTACCACTGCCAGTACATTATTACCACTGCTATTAGGATAATTGTTATGTTTCCGTGTATTGATAAGTATAGAAAAGATCTTGTGTATATTTTATATTGTTAGGATTATACTTATCTTGTAAAGGACTCCTTGTGCTATAAAAGGAGATCCTAGGTCATTGCTTAGAGTACGTATTATTCATATAAGCTTCAAGGTGTAACCCTAGTGATAAGCAAGATCACTCGTATTATTTCTTAATAATATTGGAGCTTGGTGTTAAATTGTTCACTTACATTACATCATACAATTCGTCTTCTAAGTATTACTAAGTATATTCCGCGTGCTTATTAATATAACTCAAAATATCACTAACACAAGGTGTGTGTTTAGATCCATCACGTATCAACTAGCAATGTCCATGGATATTTGCTTGGCAGATGATGCACACTACCACTTCGCGCAAGGACGTCACAGTGATCCATGTTGAAAGGGACCACTTTACGCCACCACTTCACGCCCGTCGTGCCTACGTTATGTACAAGATTTGCTTAGCAGATAATACATAACCAGCGAAATATTGCATGATGCGAGTTAATGATTATATTTTAGATTTTTTTAGTAGATTATGCGCGACTAACTAAAATTTTAATTACCGCACGACATTACTCTATGTTTAGATTATATTTTTGGGTCGCTACAATACCATATCTTCTGTTTCCCATCCCATCGACTTATCATCTTCATTACGGAATCATTAGACCTCTATTACTTGGTCATTGCAACCCATGTATCCATCATCCCACCCTATTATCATTCTCTTAGATGTTGAAATCGAAGTCATCTCGCCATCCATTGCGGTAACAGTGTCACCTCTACCCCAAAACTCGTACTCAATCGATGAACCGGATTACATCTCTAGCCATTCTAGGAACGAAACACCTCGACATCTACAAAGGGAACGACACACTCGTACTCAATCGATGAACCGACTTATATTTATTTATTCTCCGATAACACTTAAGCTAATATTTGAGTCAAATCTTATGTGAATATATAGTATATATTCTCATATGTATTCCAAGAGCCAACACTTGAGAAGTATTTTCACAACTACATCTTATATACTTCGATCACGTCCACATGAGAAAGTATTTGAAAACATTTATTGTTGAACAATAAGCATTTCCGAAACTCAAACATTTGAAAATCCTTTCTTGTTGAACTTTAAACATTACCACACAAGTTAAAACGATACGAATGTCTCATAGCAACTCATTTTTCAAACATTACCGTTTAGGGTCGTAAACGGAATATATTATCTAAGCCTTGCCATATTATAACTTGGTTTCGTGTTGAAGCTGTTGTCATATCGTACTTGCTATTGTTGTGCATTTCTTACCGTATCACTAAGGTGAGTTCATAGCCCCACTTTTACTCTTTTAACTGTTTTATAAACTCTTTGGGGGAGATACATGCTATAAACTAGAACAAAAGTCTTTTCTTAAAAGGTATGCTTGCCTGATTATTATTATTATAGCCTAAGTTGCCTGCCAAAAGTCCCCTTCATCATGAACCATTAATCACTTACGAGTGAACGCAAATATTGTGGATAGTACTATGGGAATGAACGACCCCGACTCGGTTATCGGATATAACCGGGGCACACCATATTTGAGTATCTCTATGTAATTGGCTATTACATCTGGGGGGCAATTTTATTACTTACACCAGTAATTAGGTGTATGCAGTTAGTATTGGTGTCATGAGCTTAGTGCATAATAATAATCTATGTTTTCTATGGTAATTGTCTTCGAAGCAATTATCATCTTTAACTTGTGTTCAACAATTTACTAAACCTATGAATATCACTCAACCTTTGTGTTGATCTTTTTAAGCATGTTTATCTCAGGTATTAAAAAGGCGATAGCTAACTCTGGAGGCGCTTGGGCTTTGGCATGGCATGGTCATAGATGACTCTGATTTACGAATGGGGACCACATTTTGTTAATGAGCCATTTTTCCGCAACAATTCAACTTTTGTAAACTTCGTTTTACCACAATAAATGAAATCTTTTAAGAAAAATCTATATTTTTCACTTTGTGTTATGATCCAATTAAGTAGCATCCCAAAAACCTTTCCTTCAGCTGCAAACCATTTTTGGGGGTGTTACAATAAACCCCATCCCATGTTTTGATGTTTATTTGTGAGGTGGATCTTTTTGTTTTTATACGGAAAAACACTCCTCGTTTGTTCGGAAGGTTCTTTGGGGGTTGAAGTTTTAGAACCAACTTTCATTTTCTCATCTTTTCTTTCATTCGTTTTAGTTGTAGGGGATACTTTGGGTTATCCTATTTTCTTTTCCTTTTCTTGTGTTGGTGGTTTGTGCTAAGGTCACAAATCCACACATTATTATTATGTTGTTCGTGCTTTAGGTCACGAGCCTATGTGTTGGTGATTTGCGCTAAGGTCACAAATCCACACACTATTATGTTAATGTTTTGTTATTTTTTCTTTTCTTTTTTAGTTTTACTACTCAGTATGCAAATATCTTTCCTAAAACATTGCCTACAACTTTGTTTGAAGAATTCGCTCCAGTTTGAGTGTTTGGTGTCCTCCCGTTCAAACTGCGGGGGAGTGTTAGCTGTCAATGTGCATAGTGGATCAGACCAAAATGGGTTGGCATTTGGTTGTTGATTAGCTAGAGTTTAGGATGAT
Source organism: Chrysanthemum makinoi (assembly GCA_910596185.1). Lineage (NCBI taxonomy): Eukaryota > Viridiplantae > Streptophyta > Magnoliopsida > Asterales > Asteraceae > Chrysanthemum > Chrysanthemum makinoi. The sequence goes on from OU343216.1 coordinate 56,559,601, forward strand.
TTATATTTACCTTAATTAGATTAGTCTTATTCAATATCTATATTGTATCCTGTACACATGATCATTATTAAATAAACACAATATCATCTCTACTTTGTATCTCGTTATTATCATCTTACAGTTTAATGGTTCCTGGACTACCTGGATTGAGGTTAATAGGTCTGCGTGCGATGAATTAAGGGCGCTTTTTAAAGTGTGTACCCAAATTTGGTTTGTAGTAAATAAATCAAACTTGGTCTAAAATGATATAAATAACTTCATAGCTATTGTATGCATAGGATTTTCCTAATGAGAAGTTATGGCTGATGTGTTGGTGCATGAGGTGTGGGAGGATAGTATGATGAAACTTTATCCAAATCTCATGTCAGAGGCAAGAGATTGTTTTTATTATTAATGAAATTTAATTTTTTTGTTAAAAAAGTTTGAAAGAAAAAAAATGAAGGTCGCCACAGATGTGGTAAAAAGTCATTATCGTTGGAGAGAGAAAGCTGGTGTGAAAGGTCGCCCATGATCACTGTTATGTCTAGGCTTGTGGGCTTATATAACTTTTTCAAAAGTTAGCTCATGTTTTATAACAACCTATTGTTCAGAATGATGAGGTTACACACATGATAAATTGGTGTGTCAAAAAGGTTTTCATTAACATTTCACCACATGCGCTTAAATAAAACTATTTTAGCTAAAAATTTATTATGAAACAGGCTTTTGATTTTTAAACGATAAAAACTCCTTCCAAACACGGCCTAAAGGAGATATACTTTGATTATTAGTATCTTATATATACTATTTTATAATGAATCTTTGACATTCTCTTATATTAATTTTTTAAGACTAACTAAAAATAGATTTTTAAGCAAATATAAGTAAGTAAGCATAATTTACAAGTATTTAAAGCACAAATAAAACTAAAAAAATAATTATTCAATACATACAATTAATACACAATTAAAAACACTCCTTCCCCAAAATATACAACTATTTAACCAAAATGTACAATCTAATTATTCCCATGCCAAAAGAAACAAAATAGCGAAATGAAAAGGACACGGGTTAAGCACAGCCAAAACAGTGAATCTGATAAATTCTTGAGATGATGTTGTAGATAGTTAATTTCCAATACTATGTCTGATAATGTTAAGAACACTTAACAAAAAGAAATACAACTCAGTTTAATATGAAAACACTTAAGAAAAAAAGATGATCACCAAAAAAAATATATATATATATATTAGCACAAATATATTTCTGAGAACACATTCGAATTTATTTCTCAGAAGAACCTATGTGGCAGATAATAATCAAATATCAAAATGGAAGGAATAAAAAAAATTAATTAAATTTAAAATCGAGTTGTTAAATATAGAGATGACTCTTTGGAGTTGAACAACTGAGATAGAGAATGGTGAGAAAGGAGGCATGAAATTTTATAAAGTAACTAGTAGGGTACCTGCGCGATGCGACGGTAGGTACCCTCAAATAAAAATTTTCAATGAACCATGATTTATAATCTGAAACGTTTTATGTGACGATAAATTTGTGAATACCAAAAGTTTCATCTCGCATATTTCAACGCTTTAGAATATTATAGTAGGGTACCCCGCGCGTTGCGACGGCGGGTATCAAATAATAAAATTTTCCGCAAAAAATGTTTTCACTTTTATGTTTTCTCTTACAATAACTTTACCAATAGCGAAAACATAATGAGTTTGAGTAACTTTAAAAAAAGTGATGGATAATATCAAACTAGTTCATATAAAAACAATTGAAAGTGGTGTGATTTTGCGTTTCAGTAGTCAATAATGTTATGGGGTTATGATCAAATTAATTGATAGTGGTCCGTAGTCACAAGTAAGTAGAAACATTTTTTTATGAAATATATATGTAATAATCAACACTTCGTAATAAGTAAATAAAATATATTTTTGAACATGTTTGTATCATTAATATTGTTTATTACACTTGTCCTATATAGATAAAAGATATAAATAAAAGAGTGCTTATAATGTATACGTCTTCTAAAGTACATATTTATGAAAATGTTCGAATCATTAATATTGCTTATAACACTTGTCCCACATAGATAGAAGATATAAATAAAAGAATGCTTATAATGTAAAGAAAACTTACATGTTTAAGCAATCATTTAGAGTTATCCATGAAAAGTATAATAATTAATATACTAATATATTAATCATTGAATTCGCACTTAGCACTTTGCACATTTGCATCATTTGTCTTAAAAAAATTGTCCCGACTTTTACAAAAAACCGTTTTTTACTTTTGTGGTTAATTTTATTTAAAATAATTCAAAATTTATTTAGATTGGTTCTCGAAACACTCTTACGATAAAATAATAGTTTTAGAACTTTGTAGTTTTGCATGCATTTTAAAATCATATTCATTTATATGTGCATTTTTGCATTAAAACTAAACTAATTCAAAAAAGAAATAATAAATGAAGTATTAAAATGTTGTGGAAGATAAATTAGTAAAAGCTATGTATTGTTGATAAGGTTTTAAAATGTACCTTTTTGAGGGGTCGTTTAAGCCCTTATTTGATCACTTTTGTATCCATTATTACTTAATATCGTTCCTTTTCACTTTTAAGGTATCTTGAAGGTAAAATGCTGGAATGACACTTATTCGGACGAAAAGGCGCGAATATACGAAGAAAATGACCAAAGTCAAGAATCGAGACACTCGGTACAACTGAAGGGGACGGCGTCAGGCACAACTAGTGACGCCGTCGGACAACTTTTGTGACGACTCAGTAGCCAAATTGCTCATTTACAAGTGACGGCTTCAGGTTTTAAAAGAGTAGGGCGTCGCAACTCAAAAGGCTTAGATTTGATCCAGACGACGTCAGAGACTGAAGGGGATGGCGTCACAGGCATAAGGTGACGCCGTCGCAAGACTAACGTGGCAAAGACGAAACCCTAATAACGGCGACCCGACGGCGTTACAAATCAAAGGGTGACGTCGTCGCATGTGTAATCTTATATATAGAATCCGAATTTTTTAGTTTTCAGTGTGTAGTCTTTAGAGTAAAAACCTAAACCGAACCAAGGCTGTCTTGTACAATATTTTAGGGTTCCATACTCTATCTTACATCAAGATAAGTGTTTTACTTCATTAATTCAAGTATGTTGTGGAAAACTAGAAGGGGGGGGGGTTGAATAGTTTTACCAATTAAAACTTCCTTTTAACTAATTTAGATCGACTTATGTCAATCTATTTAGGGGTGTGTGTTGGATGTTGATAAACAAGCATATAAAGATAAGTAATGAAAAGATAAGAGTAAGAAGCACAAAACCACAACGCGAGTATTTATAGTTGTTCGGCTACAAGGACACCTTCCTTGCCCTACTCCACTCCCCGAGTCACCTACTCGAGAGTTCGTAAACACTACACCAATCTCCTTATGGCGGAGAAGCCTTCACAACGTCGCTTAACCTTTTTCCGGTACAAAGCTAAATACCGAGTTCTTTCACACCAAGGCGAACCACACCTACACAACGTCGCCTACCCTTTATACGGTGCTAGGCTAATCACCGGGTTCTTTCACTCCAAGGTGAAACACACCTATCACAACGTCGCCTATCCTTTATAAGGTACTAGGCTAAGTACCTAGTTCTTTCACTCCATGGTGAACTACACCTACACAACGTCGCCTACCCTTTATAAGGTACTAGGCTAAGTACCTAGTTCCAATGCAATGGAGGAACTACTACCACACTACACCAACGACTAATCCCAAAGGAGATCTACTCCTTTACAACATCATCAAGGATATCAATATCCTTGGATCTAATACTAGTCTATCTTGTACATCGAAACACACCATATCGAATGTACATCTAAGGCATCTTTCACTAATGCCTTTGACTAGATCTACAAGACACCCTTCACTAATGTCGTGTGTCTTGACTTCTAAGCACCTTTCACTAATTCTTTTGGTCTTGACTTCTAAGCACCTTTCACTAATGCTTCTAGTCTTGACTTCTAAGCACCTACCACAAGTGCTTATGATATAGACGATAGATACCCTTCACTAATATCTTCGTCTTGACACTTGAGACATCTTTCAGTAATGTCTTCAACACTACACTTCTTTGAAGAAAGAAAGGAATCATCAACAAGAAGACTTCAGTAGCCTTGATGATGAGGAAGCATGGCAACTCATGGACTTGAGCTTGCTTGACTTCAAAGGTGGTGATCTTGCCTTTAACAGAACCTAAAAGATCACCCAAAAACAAAACTACAAACATAGATCTCTTGGATCTGAGGTTAGTGAGTTTTACACTCAGGGGAGAAAGTGTGTTAGAAAGGGGTAAGAAATAATGAAGAAATGGCTCACTATTTATAGAAGAAAAACTCTATTGTTCCCCGGATCCCACGGATCCCTTCCATAAGGGATCCATCTAGCGTTAAGCTAGGGATCCGTGGGACGCTCCATTTTACCCATGGGTATTTTGGTTATGGGCCATGGGTCATGGGTTGAACCATGGATCTTTAGCTAGATACAATGTATCTTTGAGTGCAATGCACTTGGTCACTTGGGTATGGGTTGATCCAAGGGTTATGGATATTATCCATGTATGATATAAGCATGATGTCATGCAATAGGTTATTGGTCAAGCTCCATGGGTCATGGGCTTTTGGTTGTACCCAACTACATTCAATGTATTTGCCCAATGGGTTATGATACTTAAGTTTCTACCCATTTATATTACCCAATATACTACATACTAGTTATGTGTATATTTTACCCAAATATGTAAACACTAGTTGTTGTACATATGTAGTATTAAATCATAAAATCACCTTATACTTGTTTTAGTGTTTTATGTGAAAATGTGAATATGTTAGAAACTATTAGTCCAAACCATTTACGTATTTTATTTGTTTCGTTAAAATGATTTTACGTTTGTTATCGACAAAACATTAGAAGATCGTAAAATATAAATAAACGTTTTTACGGCTTATTTGTATTAACAATCTCCCCCTTTTTGTTGATGACAAAACATAAAATTATTTTAAGGAAAAGCTAAAATTCGTAAAAGTTTGAATTTGTAGTTTTACTTTCTTCTCCCCTTTTTTGTCGAAACAAAAAGAGCTTCGAAAGAAAGCAACACATTGTTTTTTAAGAAAAACATGTGAAAGAAAAGAAAATAGAGAGCAAGTAACGGGAAAGGATCTCGTCTTTACTCCCCCTTGACGAGTCCATCCCTATGTAAGAGCGTCAAGTAAGTAATACTAATCTAGTTTGTTTGCAAATAAGTTTGCAAAAGATTTCGTCTAAGTGACGATTGTGCTCCCCCTTAATGATTGCAATATTGCAAGGGAATGTCACGAAATGTAAACCTAATATTGCAAGTAATTTGCAATGTATTGCTTTGACATTAAGCTCCCCTAGCTTTAGGATGTCAAAGTCTTCATGTGTAAATTGAATAACTACAAAACAAAGGTTAAACAACAAGTATAATTCACAATTTCCTGCAAATGTGGTCCAAGTTAGTAGAAAATAGTTTTCTGTCTCACGGATCCCACGGTTCCCTCCTAGCAGGGATCCGTCTAGGCAATTCTGAGGGATCCGTATTAGCTGATGATTAATTTCAGCAAAGGTGATATAACAAGTAATGTTATCACAAAAATGAGATATGAATACAATGTAATCATATGCTCAGAAATATAACAAGTAGCATGTAATTTCATTTAATAAAACTAGAGTTATGATATACATGACTCTAAAAACTAAGACAATAAGAAAATACATTATTAGGAATTTCTAGACCAACTATCTTTTGATGCTAGGACACCACTAAAATCTTCTAGCTCAAGTTTTGTTTAGGTTTAATCTCATCGAAACGTTCGAGGAGATGATAGAACATGAAACGTTGGTCTTTTCGTACTTCATGTATCAAACTTTCAACATGTTGACAATGATAGCAATCTTTGTCATGGCTAGGTAGTGATGGTGGAAGAAATGAAATGGCTTGATGCGAAGGATCAAGTGAAGCAGCTTGTGGAGCTTCAAACGATGGAGGGATTGGTGGAGGCGCATTTGAGAATGGCTCGACCAAGAATGATGGTGGTGGTAGAGAAGTGTCAACTTCCATATGGTCGGGTGGTTGACTTTGATGATTTCTCATAATCCAAATGGGATTATATGATGGAAACGGCGAAAAGGAAGCCGGATCAAGTGTTGACTCAACACCTTGATTTTGTACCATTATTCATCCTAATGAGGAGAATGTTGTCGGCGGAGGCGGATGGGACGGTGTAGGAGGCAAATCCTCTAAATTGTAGAGGTGTGGTGATGATAGTGGAGATATAAAAGAAATAGCTCTAGGAACCAATGGTGATGGTTTAGTGGAGATAATATTGTTTGGCCTACGAGGTATGGTGGTGTTTGGCATAGGTAGTTTTGTGGGTACTATCCTTTTAGGAATTGGTTTGATTGGTTGAGGAAGAATCCTATCATTTGTTGGCTTGACCGGAGATGATTCGGTTGAAGAGATTTCGTGTATAACACGAGCCTTTTTCTTGGGTGGTTCTTTGGTGGATAGGTTACTACTTGGGGTTTTTCTCCTGATGAGATGATTTCAAGAGGTTTGAAAGGGTTTTTAGTGCTGAAAGTTAGGATGAAGGTGATGACTATAGAGGTCATAACAATGTGGTTTATAAAGCAAGAGATTTGGCAAGTGCATTTAAGCCTTAAGCCACTAAGATTTATTGGAATGTGATGATTAACATGAACAAGAGTCAACTTCAGAGTTTGTACTGATCTAGGAACTCATTTAAGATGAGATTGAGTGTTTGAGCTAGAAAGATGAGTTGAAAGGATTGTTTTAGCAAGAATTGACATAAATTGTCATCCGGATCCCACGGTTCCCTCCTCAGAGGGATCCGTCTAGGCTAATCCTAGGGATCCGGCACTCAGCAGCTATGAAAGAATGGAAATGATGTTTCTAAGATCTAAGATCTATATCATCTTGAGTGTTTCAGTCCTCCTAAGTATCTTAAATGAAGGGGTGCTTAAGTACTTGAAGGTTATGAGTGATGTAGCTAATGATTGTCTTTTATGGAAGGATTTGGAACTTTCATGAGTACCAATGGATGAGCAAGGATGACACTAAGGATGAGAGTGTCAATTGAAGCTAAATGATCCTAGAGATCAGGTTTGTGACTTAGGATAGTGTTTTGGAAAATATCCTAAAGGCTTTGAGATGTGAAAACTAGAATTTGATCAATTTTGAGGTAAGGATGATTTATGATCAATTTTGCCATAATCGAAAAGATTTCTAAGACTAGATGTGAGGGGTCAAGTGAAAAATGAAGTGTGAGTTTAAGAGCGGACGAGTAATGGATTAAAAATGAAGCAATAGATCTACAAGCGTCTTAGAGTGTGATCTAGGTGAGTTATGTGTGAGTAGGAAGGATCTACCTATCTTGATAAGGACTTAATTTGCCTTAAGACACTATGTTTAGCTTAATGTGAGGTGTTCAAAGGATATGTTTGAAATTTAATGCTTGCAATTGCATTTTTTGTCTGCCGGATCCTACGGTTCCCTAAATGTAGGGATCCGTCTAGCACAAACTTTGGGATCCGTCCATCTGCTCTGCAGAACCATTACTAAAGGTATGCAATGATCTTGAAAATGCATTATATTCCAAGGTTGGTTTAAAGATGTTATAAAACTAAGATATCAAATGTAAGATATTTCATTTAATGAAGGAAATAGGATTACATTGATAAAGCACGAGTACAAAAGGATTGATCCTATTTGAAAGACTACTAAGTTCCTTGAGTGTTTTCGCTAGGAGGATCATTATCTGATTGATGAGTGTTGGTGGAGTCAAAAATGAAGAAAATATTCATGAGAGATATGTTTAGCGATTCCATCATCTTGTTCACAAGTACATACAACGGACTTTGAAATTGAGGATGGAAGTGCATAACATTATGATAGAGGCGTGTCAAGAACATTCCATAAGGGATGTGTTTATTCTCGGAGCCTTGAAGATTTACAATTCGCCTTGCGAAGAAGTAGGCGAGATTGTATGGTTGTTGTGTTAGCAAACAGTACAACATGTGAGCACAACAAGCGGGAAGGATTTCTCGATTTCCCCTAAGACTCCAAACATTTTCACGTAGGATGAGTGCAAGGGGCATGTACTCTTCTCGGATGTCCCTTGTGAAGATAATGTTATGGATCGGAGTAATATGGTCAAGGTTTGCATATTATGCGATGTAAATCTTCCGGGGAGGGTATGTGTGAACAATATGGACTATTTTCTTCACGAAAGTTGAAGAGAGAATCAAGAGACTAATCTTCGGTGAAGGCACATTGTCCATGATTAGGAATTCCGAAGATGTGAGCAAAGTGCCCAAGGGTTAAAACAAACTTTTGGTTTTTGATATAAAACCAAAGAGATAGAGAGCGATCCTCGTTACGAACGAGTTCAACTTGACGAAAGAATTCCATTATGAACCTTGGACATATCTTCTCGTTGATTTCAAAAAGACATTCTAGTCCTATGGCTCGGAAGGAGGTATTGATACCTTCTTCGAATTGTAGAGAGGTGTCTACAATACGTCCTTCGTGGAAGTGACGGTTTTCGAGATTATTGAACCCACAGACATGATTGCCAGGTGTGTTGGGTTCAAGGGAGATGTTTGGAGTGTAGACGCTAGTGAGTCAAAAATCAAACTCATATTCATGCGTCATAGTTGAACCTATAGAAGTGATGAGTTAATAAAAGGTGATGTTTGTGGTCAACCTATGATTATCTAACGTTTTTATTAGATTTTTATTAATAATGGTTTTTTAACAAAAAAGACACATAACTCACTTATGGTTTTGACATACTAGTGGAGAATTACTTTTAGAATAAAAGTTGTTTTTAATTTGCATGAAAAACTGTTCTCCAGTAGGACGGATCCTACGGTTCCTTTTCAAAAAGGATCCGGCTAGTATAATTTCCGGGATCCGTAGATCTGTAATTACAGAAACATATTTTATGAAAAGCATAGGTTTTTAGATCTCATAGTTTTATACCAAGATATGTGTTTTAACCTACATTTTCTTTTAACATGCATACATGATTTCTAATGTATCACGAAAGAAAGAAATACAACAAAGAAAAATGATAAACACATAATAACCTAGACAACTAGACTATTAGTAATATTTCATTTCAATACTAAGAATGATACAAAGAATTGGGTATATAACCCCAATGTAGATTAACAACACAAAGTAAATGTCTCTGTATGTGAACTTCATCATAGGGAACACAAGTGCTATGAGTGTTAAGACGATGAGTACGAAGGCGATGTAAACCATGTTGAAGATGATCCTTCTTGGTTTCGGTAGGGATGAGATGAGGAGGAAGATGAAGTTTTGAATGGAAGGGAATTTTTGAAATTGGAAGATTTGAAAAAGTGAGGATTTGATAAAGTGGGCGTCAAGTGGCATATTTATGGGGAAGGAGTATTTTTCGAAATTTGTGTTTTGTTTTATTATTGGATTAACATAAGTTTTATATACCACGACTTTAGACGAGAAATATAACACGTATGTGAGAAAAAGGCTTCCTAATAAAGCTTCATGTAAAACATATATATGCACAAAAGATAATCATATAAGTACCTAAATAGGCATACTTAATTATCAAGAAAAATAAAAAGAAAATCATACCTCTAGCGCACTTAGGAATGTCTTTACAAATGACACAACAAATGTCACTTAGACAATTCCCGCTCCTTTGCATTTAAGATACCTTCTTAAGGAAGGTATTCTTGTTACCAAGCGATTCCTATAGCTTGGTGGGTATGAGCTTTGACTAATCAACATGACAAAGAAGATTAGTGCAATTAAATGAAACAATTAAAAAAAATGTTGTTGTCAAATCAACATCCAAACATATAGTTTTAAAAGACATGGTGTTTGTTTTTATGAAAAACCTTCTTAGTAGTTTTCAATTAACCATGGATCGTATCAAGTTTTTAAAGTACAATATACTTCAAGAAACTTGGTAACGAAGCTCTGATGCCAATTGTGGAAAACAAGAAGGGGGGGGGTTGAATAGTTTTACCAATTTAAACTTCCTTTTAACTAATTTAGATCGACTTATGTCAATCTATTTGGATGTGTGTGTTGGATGTTGATAAACAAGCATATAAAGATAAGTAATGAAAAGATAAGAGTAAGAAGCACAAAATCACAACGCGAGTATTTATAGTGGTTCGGCTACAAGGACACCTTCCTTGCCCTACTCCACTCCCCGAGTCACCTACTCGAGAGTTCGTAAACACTACACCAATCTCCTTATGGCGGAGAAGCCTTCACAACGTCGTTTAACTTTTTTCCGGTACAAAGCTAAATACCGAGTTATTTCACACCAAGGCGAACCACACCTACACAACGTTGCCTACCCTTTATACGGTGCTAGGATAATCACCGGGTTCTTTCACTCCAAGGTGAACCACACCTATCACAAGGTCGCCTACCATTTATAAGGTACTAGGATAAGTACCTAGTTCTTTCACTCCAAGGTGAACTACACCTACACAACGTCGCCTACCCTTTATAAGGTACTAGGCTAAGTACCTAGTTCCATTGCAATGGAGGAACTACTACCACACTACACCAACGACTAATCCCAAAGGAGATCTACTCCTTTACAACATCATCAAGGATATCAATATCCTTGGATCTAATACTAGTCTATCTTGAACATCGAAACACACCATATCGAATGTACATCTAAGGCACCTTTCACTAATGCCTTTGAATAGATCTACAAGACACCCTTCACTAATGTCTTGTGTCTTGACTTCTAAGCACCTTTCACTAATGCTTTTGGTCTTGACTTCTAAGCACCTTTCACTAATGCTTCTAGTCTTGACTTCTAAGCACCTACCACAAGTGCTTATGATATAGACGATAGATACCCTTCACTAATATCTTCGTCTTGACACTTGAGACATCTTTCAGTAATGTCTTCAACACTACACTTCTTTGAAGAAAGAAAGGAATCATCAACAAGAAGACTTCAGTAGCCTTGATGATGAGGAAGCATGGCAACTCATGGACTTGAGCTTGCTTGACTTCAAAGGTGGTGATCTTGCCTTTAAGAGGAACCTGAAAGATCACACAAAAACAAAACTACAAACATAGATCTCTTGGATATGAGGTTAGTGAGTTTTACAGTCAGGGAGAAAGTGTGTTAGAAAGGGGTAAGAAATAATGAAGAAATGGCTCACTATTTATAAAAGAAAAACTCTATTGTTCCCCGGATCCCACGGATCCCTTCCACAAGGAACCGTCTAGCGTTTAGCTAGGGATCCGTGGGACGCTCCCTTTTCTCATGGGTTGAACCATGGATCTTTAGCTAGATACAATGTATCTTTGAGTGCAATGCACTTGGTCACTTGGGTATGGGTTGATCCATGGGTTATGGATATTATCCATGTATGATATAAGCATGATGTCATGCAATGGGTTATGGGTCAAGCTCCATGGGTCATGGGCTTTGGGTTGTACCCAACTACATTCAATGTATTTGCCCAATGGGTTATGATACTTAAGTTTCTACCCATTTATATTACCCAATATACTACATACTAGTTATGTGTATATTTTACCCAAATATGTAAACACTAGTTGTTGTACATATGTAGTATTAAATCATAAAATCACTTATACTTGTTTTAGTGTTTTATGTGAAAATGTGAATATGTTAGAAACTATTAGTCCAAACCATTTACGTATTTTATTTGTTTCGTTAAAATGATTTTACGTTTGTTAACGACAAAACATTAGAAGATCGTAAAATATAAATAAACGTTTTTACGGCTTATTTGTATTAACATATGTCTTCAATTAATTGTGTGTATGCTTGCATGTTTCCCATGTCTGGCTAATTTACTTCTGTATTTGCTTAGGGAATATGAAACTTAATTATTGAATATTGATTGGTTGTCTCTTATCTTAATTATTAATGATCTAGTATTGCGATAGGTCATCCGTTGTGTAGTTAATGCTTGATTAATCTTTGTGAACCTTAGCTTGTAGTTACCTAGAGTGATTGTAGGCTAAACCATCCGAAGAGTACCTTAGTGTTAAGTTTATAAATCCTAGAGATTTTGTAGGCAATAACCTTTGGTAGTTTCAAAGAGTTAGGGATAAGCGCATACCCTACGACCTTAGACACACAACGCGATTAAAAATAATGACGTGACAATTCAACCATCAATAGGAGATAATTAAGGAGTAATAAAACCTAAGTAAACACATCTTTAAATCATCATACGAGCACACAATAATTAGACATAGACTACCCACTAGATTAGATAATTAGACGAGTAGAGTAATCGGTAGAAATACCAACCCCCCAAATCCAAACCCCGAGATTCGTACCTTTCCATTTCCAAAAAAACATAAAAAGATAAAAAATAATCTTCCTCAACCCCAACCTTAGCGTAGTAACTTCTCACTAGCATTCCTATTCCCCTAGAGAACGATATCAATTCCCGTGGCTTACCCTAATACTACACTACAATGATTAGGTTCCTTGCCTAGGGTGTTGAAAAACTTGCTCGACGAAAAGGAAGTTCCTTTGACCCCGAACGAAGCGTGTAGCGTTATCAATTGTGTACATTATGCATTAAAAATTGTAATGCTTAAAGAACACATTAATAACATCTTAAAAAAATTAGAAGAGATAGTGCTAAATGTTTTATAAGTAGTATAAATACGTTAATAAACCCTAACATTGAATGGGCTAAAAAGCATACTCATATATTAACATTAAGAGAATGAGCTTTTTAAGTTTTCTATTCGTAAAAATTTAAAGTGAAAAATTCTTTTAATTTAATACCTAAATGTATCAGCATTAGACATTTGCATATATGCCTATAATTAATAATCAAACTTGCATTTTTTTATAACAATATCTTTAAAATTATAATTATCAAAATAATCTTATACTTTTTTTTGGAGAAGCAATTTTATTAAACAAAATTAGCAATGAGCTAAATTTACACTACTACAAGATATGGGTTATTAAGCCAATCATTCCACTTGAATGAGGCTTTACATCTAAACTTGCACCAATAAAAAGAAATAGAAACGATATTATCAAAGATCGTCGCCTGTGTAGGAGCCTCCTTATCAAACAGGAGCTTGTTACGGAAAATCCATACCGACCACCACAAGCCATAAAAGACACCTTCAAACACCGCTTTGAGGTTGGCCTGAATCCAAAGAGAAACCATCCATGTGTGCCAGTCCTCATATGTAGTAACATCAGCATGATCCACGTTCCACCAAGAAGAAATTTTTCGAGCAATCTGCCTAACCAAGCTGCATTGGAAAAATAAATGACTGGCGGATTCCACCCCACACCCCCGTCACAAATAGGACAAGCAACTGAAACAATCTCGATGCCACGACGAGAAATATTAAATCTCGTAGGCAAAGCATCAATTTTTATTTTCCTAGCAATAACATTCACCTTAATTGGCACGGATTTAACCGACCTTGTCAACGAGTTAACACCCGGGAAACGTTTCTCATCAATCACCTTCCGGATAGAAGCCACCGAGAATTCCCTAGAATTTCCAATGACCAAACGTGTATATCAGCAATAGGCCTAAGAGTAGCTGCACTAATCAACTCAGAAATATCACCAATTTGCGATTCTTCAACCCCACTTCGCGCTTTCCGACGAAAAGAATTATCTATACTGGAATCGTTCAATGTTGATCTAACTTTGGTTGAGCTTAAACGATCTCTAACGCATATATCGTGAAACGATCTTTAAGAACAACACCTTATTAAGTATTACTTGGAATTTAACACTTAACCTTAAGAAGAAGAACAGTTAACATTCAACACCTCAATATTATTTATTAATACGAATACTCTTACAGTATTAGAGTTTTTCAACCTTGTAGTGTATCGACCTTAAAACTTACGTATATCTAATCTAACCTAGGACCTCCTTTTATAAGCCAAGGAGTCCTATACATTATACAATATGTAACCTACAAGATAAATATCTTTTCCATATTTATCTAATACAATAAACTAACCGACTATACAAAACACTAGCAGTAGTTACAATATATCATCAGTGGTTACACATTACTACTAGCCGCGGTTGTCTTCATCCGTGGTTACACTCTTCTATCCGTGGTTATACCAAACCTGTCCGTGGTTCCGATTTTAAGGTAATTCATGATTCAAGGAACCAAAAACCCAACAATCCTACCCTAAACTTGATACATTCCAACAGAATTCTCAAGTTTCCTTTAAGCTCAAAACATCTGAAATGGAGGATGTAGCCAAACACTTATGAGATTTAGAATTGTCTCATATTTCTTCAACAAATCATAGGCTTGACCATCATAGGGTAACACATCTTGATAATACCGGGTTTCAACATCTGAATAATAATTTCGGATACTTATTCAGCGAGGATAATCACCTTCTACTAACATGTGAATAACCTTTCCAGAAGCGGTTAAAACATGAACTTTACAAGTTTGATATAAAAACCATCTTGTTACAGTACCATTGTAGAGTCCTTTCCATTCAGGTTCATCATGAGTTGGTTCAAATAAAATATTCAAATTATAATAGACCAGTCTCTCATGATAATCAGTTGGATGTACTTTACCAAACTTGTTCTTGTAAAGTCTCCAGAGATCCATCAAATCATCCCTTTCAAAATACTGAAGCATTTGTGAAAATTTATTATACTCATAAACTTCATTGTTGAGTCTTTGAATTTTCCAAACTCCTTCACTTCCATCATTAAGCTTAAACTCATAAGAAACAATATGATTAACATCTGCAACTTCTTTCAATCTTTTAGAATCAGATGTCTCTTGAATCTCAGATTTTCTCTTTATTTTACTTTGCATCCACTCATCATGCTTCTTAATCCACTCTTCTTCTTTCTCAGAATTCATTGGACAGTAATCATCATGATTAATCTTCATACACCTTTCATAAATTTCAAGAATTCTTTCAAATGAACATTTACTAAGATTTTCAGAAATGTGAATGCCTGAATTCTTAATAATTTTCATTAATACATTCCTCATCTGTGCCATTGAAAGAGGTTTCTTTTTTATAACTTGCTTCCTTTCTTTACCAACCTTTCTTGCCCACTCACCCAGAAGCCTAGCTTTTTCCTTATCATCCAACAAATTCCATTCTTGTGCATTATATTCATCATGTATTTGTTGAGAAGCTTGAAGAAAGTTTTGTGATTCATACCATATAGCTAACATTCTCTGACTAGCTTCATCTTCTTTCTGC
Organism: Chrysanthemum makinoi; assembly: GCA_910596185.1. Taxonomy (NCBI): domain Eukaryota; kingdom Viridiplantae; phylum Streptophyta; class Magnoliopsida; order Asterales; family Asteraceae; genus Chrysanthemum; species Chrysanthemum makinoi. The sequence goes on from OU343216.1 coordinate 56,574,939, forward strand.
TTTCTTTTCTCTAACGCTTCTTGTTCTTCAGCAACCATATTCTTTACAAACTCTGCATCATAGGCTTCTTGTTCTGCTTTAGATTTAAACTTCAACTCTGGTACTGCAATACCTTTACCCTTTCCAACATCAGATTGAATCACCTTCTTCTTCAGTGGTTCACCAATAATTAAAGTTTTTCCTCTGGGTTTAAGTTTAGTTGCGAGATTGAACAGATATCACAGGTGTAGAAATAGATGAAGTTTTACTTAGATTTATCAAGGTACTAGCAACTTCTTTCTCAACTTCTTTAGACTTAGGTGGGAATTCGAGAGAGTTGTGACAAAGGTGGAAGTGGTTATAATAGCAGTGGGTATGATTGTAGTAGGTATAGATGTAGTAGTTATAGTTGCCATGTGCATTACTGCATCGATTGGTTAGAAATGTACTAACCGTGGTTTCGGATATACCATCGCTTTGTGTTCTGTACTACAGCTTCTACAACTTTCTTCACATTTTCAAGAACTGCCTCATTCCCATCTTTATCAGATACCACAAATGTTTGATCTCCACTATCAACATCTTCTTCCATAGATACATTAACATCCTCCCTCAATTCTTGCCTTCACTCCTCCCCTGTTTGGATACATCCTCCATGTGCAAAGTTTGAAGAGGAGTTCACCTTCTTTTTCCGTATCGTCCGTAGCAAAGCCCGTGCCTTTTTATCTTCTCCAAAACCAAAACCCTGTGCTTCAAGCGCAGAATATCCTTTTCATGAAACCCAGCCAATTCCTTGAGATTAGAGATCGTTTCCTCCATCTTAGTACATTTAGCCGTCAATTCATTTAAGCGTTCAAGAATATCCTCCCACTTCGACTGTGTGAACCTGGTCGAGAGGTGGTTCATTGGAAAAGTCAGATGTACAAACTCGAATCCGTCAATTCATGTTCAGGTTCCAACCTATCCTCATCACTTCGAGCTGTGTTAATTGCTCCGAGAGGTGAATCTTTGGATATAGAAAACATAGCATCGATCGAGCCCCAACATCTATGCACCTGTAATCAAGTGGCTAGGGATTCCTCCACCTGTGTTAAGTTCCAAGGAACTCTCCACATTAGGAGTTGCCAATGGTTGGGTCTTATTTATATTTCCACTAACCGATCGACAACTAAGCATGTATCAAGAGTGGAAGCCCCGCCAATCATGTCACTTCACCACCGTGATGGCACCTCGGGAGCAACACCACTAGCACTAGCCTGAGGAAGCTTAGTGCCCTTCTTTCTCCTAGTCCAGACAATAGGTGTACTATTAGTGATTTGAGGTGTAGTATCAGTGATTGGAGGTGTACTTTCATGACAATCGGTTGAGTTTCAAGACCTTCATCAAAATCGAGCGAGTGAGGCAAAGTAAGCATGTGAGGAAATAAAGGAACATCTCTAATTTGTACATTCTTTGGCTGATTCCTCATATGTGCAAAAACCTTAGGAAGCATATGATGTACTTCATACTCTCTAGAATGGTCAATAGGATCAACAATTTGATGTGCTACAATCAGTTGAACAAACCGAGGATACAAATAGTATTTACCCTTCTTCCTAATGTTTTGTACTAGCCCCTCATAAATCATCCTAGACCAATTAAACTTCCTTCCCTCAGATAAACAAATAATATATATTTTCCTTCCTAGGTACCCTAAGTTGTATAAACTTCTCATCAGGCATCTTAAACTCAGGAGACAACACCACACACTCATTTTCACCAAAAAGTACCCAGTTTTGCTTATCACACATTTGAGAAACACTGAATAAATTGTACTTAAGTCCATGTACCAAGTAGACTTTTCAAAGTCCAAATTTCTGCTGATTGTGCCTCTTTCAAGTATCTTTCCTCCCTTTGGATCATTGCCAAAAGCCACATATCCTCCATCAAAAGCTTCAAAATCTTCCAGGTTGCTCCCATCCTAAGTCATGTGCCTAGAGCAACCACTATCAAAAATTCCTTTGTCTTTTAGCTCATCTTGTAGATTGCCCTGCACATGAAATTTAACAAGTTAGTTCCTTTTGTGGACCCAAGCCAATACTGACTTGGGTTTGCCACGTGCATCAATATAATAAAATTTGGTTAGGTCCATTGATGCACAGTTGACATGATGTAAAACCTTGGTCTTAGGTTTCCATTGCCAACTAGCTTGAGGCCTTAACACATAAAAATGATTTCCAAACACTGTATCAGTTATCACCTTTGGAATTTTTAAAACTTCTTTGTTATCTGTGGTGATTGTTGGCTTATCAATGGTTTGATTTTGCTTAGCCGTGTTTACACTTTGCTTAGCAGTGGTTGGAACCCATTTGGGAGAAGCAGTGACAATAGATTTTGTATTCCCATTCCTCATTAACACTGCTTTAGGAATCATGTTTCAAGTAGAATGAGGGTTTGTTATCTTTGAAAAGTTTTGGTGATTTACCCTCCTCCAATGATTCCAAACTTGTGGTCTGTTTTTATGACAATTTCTCTGTAAGTGCTCAAAACTACCACATACAAAACAAGCCTTTTTAACACATTGAAACTCATCACCTAATCTGTTAGAAATTAGACCATTTAAGCTTCTTTGATTACCCCTAGGTTTATATTTTTTCATCTGGTCCCTAGGTATTTCCCTGTACTCTACCACTTTCTTGGTAACTTTAGCTCCAAATCTAGGTACAAGATTAGCTTGTCTAGTATCAACTTTCTTAATAGGTTCTAACTTTTCAGGTTGTGTTGATACTTTACTATCTTCCTCAGAATCTGATTCCCAATCTTCAAGGATGGGAGCATCAGATGACGTATCAAAACTTATCTTAGGTGTCTCAGCCTTACTTATTCCTTCAACAGGTTTGTTAAAACTGAATTCACTACTAAATGACAGTTCTTTAGCAGGTGGTGCATGTTGCATAAGAGTAGGTGGTGGCATATTGTTGTATCCTATCCCCGAACCCTTTTTCATTAGATGACTCTCTATAGATTTATGAACCGTCGAGAAGCAAATTGTGTTTTAGCTACCCTAACAACATGATTTTCTTTTTCATCTAGGGCCTTTTGTTTTTCACTCTCTGCTAGTTCAAGTTTCTCTTTAAGCATTGTAATCTCTCTATTTTTAAGATCAATTTCACCACCTAATATATTGATCTTATCTACATACTCAAACTCACATTTAATACAGTATCTAAGCTTCTCTTCCACACTCTCTAGACCAACCCTATAACCTAAGTTATCCATAGTTAGTCTTTCTACTTCTTTCCTCATACTCTCAGTGATAGCCTTTTGAGATTCTAAGTTATCATTACAAGATTTAAAAGAGCAAGTAGACTCATTAGATACCTCGAATCTCTGAACAGAAGATGAAGCATAGACCATAAGAGCAAAGTTATGCTCTTTTGAAGCTTCACTAGCAAGAAAAGCTGCATTGGGTCCTTCTTCAATCTAATCACTCCAATCATAATCACCAAGACCATCTTGAGCCACCAATGCTGAAGAAGGAGCGGACTCTTCAGTGATCTTCTTAACACCTTCAATCCTCTTAGGAGCTCGACATTCCCTTGCAAAGTGACCCTTCTTCTTGCGGTTAAAGCACTCCATCTTGCTTTTGTCGAACCCAGCTCTTCTTTGACCATCATACTTAACTTGTCTTCCAGTCCTCCTCAGAAACTTCCTTGCTTGGAGAGTCAACATTGCCATTTGCCATTGAAGATTAATCTCTTCCAGATCATCGGGATCAATTTGATCCGTGATCTTGATTCAACAAGTAACACTAGTAGTTAAATCAAAGAAAAGCACAAATTGCACCATCATCGACATTATCACTAACAATGGTATTGTTTGCAATAGCCGTGGATATACCATAGGCAACAGTGGATACATCTTGTGAGCTCTTGTGATTAGTGGAGACAAAAGCAATGTTTTGATTAGCGTAAGATGCATTAGCAAAGTTATTCTCGGACTCATAAACCTTCAAGTTGTTGAAGAGATTATCCAAAGTCATCTTAGGAAAGTCCTCCTTATTCCTCCACACAATTGTATGAATAGCCCATTTAGATGATAGACTCCTAATGAACTTCAAATTAATATCTTCTAGAAGAACCTTATAATCTGAGACTTCGTTGGCCATGATAAGTTTTGAAGTCTATTGTATGCCATCAATCTTTTCTCCACGGAAGCGGTGAAGGTTTCAAATTGATGCTTGAGCATATTCATCCTGGACTTCTTGGTAGCTTCATTGCCAACAAACCTTGTCTCAAGAGCATCCAAGACTATTTAGCGATTCATATTGTTCAAAATACAAAGCATAATCATTGGGTATTCCCATGGAGAGAATACTGTGAGCCTTGATCTCCAGCTTTCTCTTAGCCTTGTCAATTTCACTAACAATGGAAATTTCTTTGCCATCCTCACCCTTCTTAGGAAGAGTGTCTCCCTTTTCAACGACATCCCGGAGAGCATAATCAATCATGCGAATGTATTGCCTCATTCGCATTCTCCAAATTTGATACTCACCATGCTTGAGCATGGGTACCTTAGAAGCAATACCATGTGAGTTTCTCGGACATCTTATCTTTCCTGAACAAAACTTAACTTAACCTCTTCTTGATTACAGTTTCTAGATCACAAGCTCGGATACCACTTGTTGATCCCAGTTGAGCAAACGATCTAATATAGAAACTGACTTAGAATAACAACTTATTAAGTATTATGCGGAATTTAACACTTAACCTTAAGAAGAAGAACAGTTAACATTCAACACCTCAATATTATTTATTAATACGAATACTCTTACAGTATTAGGGATTTTCAACCTTGAAGTGTATCGACCTTAAAACTTACGTATATCTAATTTAACCTAGGACCTCCTTTTATAAGCCAAGGAGTCCTATACATTATACAATACGTAACCTACAAGATAAATATCTTTTCCATATTTATCTAATACAATAAACTAACCGACTATACAAAACACTAGCAGTAGTTACAATATATCATCGGTTTACACATTACTACTAGTCGCGGTTGTCTTCATCCGTGGTTACACTCTTCTGTCCGTGGTTATACCAAACTTGTCCGTGGTTCCAGTACTTAAGGTAATTCATGATTCAAGGAACCAAAAACCCAACATCGTTCAATTTTATGCTAACTGTGGAATTCTTGAACATCTCTAACGCATATATACGCGGAAACAGATCTTTAAGAACAACACCTTCGCACCATATTTCTTCCCAAAACAGCGTGGTGTCCCCATTCCCCAGTTTAAGTCGTATATAATCGAATATATTGACCCCCTAATTCTGCAGCACCTTCACTTCCTGAACAATAGAAGTCCAGCAGGTCCGAGAACCTGCATTCAAATCCTTGCCCAGCCTCCCGTCAGAACCATGAATAGCTTTAATGACTCTTGTCCATAGAGATGTTTTATGAGCATAAAAACGCCATACCCATTTAAGTATTAATCCTCTGTTAAGTGCATACAAGCTGGAAACCCCCAAACCCCCTTTTTCTTTCGCTGTTAACACCTTACTCCACTTCACCCACGATGCTTTTTTACTTCTTGGATCATTCCCATTAAAGAAATGACTCCGAATAGATTCAAGTGTTTGGAGAACACTCGAAGGGACTTTAAATATAGACGTATGGAAAATCGGCGTCGACCCTAATACCGATATAAGAAGAGTGAATCTACCTCCAATTGATAAAGTTTTCATCTTCCATCTCGAAATACGGGACATCACCTTATCCACTACCTCTTTCCATGCATGCACCCTGGACATATTCTCTCCAACTTGCGTGCCTAAATATGAGAAATGAGTATTGAGAATTAGACACCCAAGCTTAGATGCCGCATTTTTAACATTCCCATCATCCACATGAGTTCCCATGATCTTACTCTTACACATGTTTTTCCGAAGACCAGAAACACGGTGAAAACACTCCAACACATGAACAAGGGTGTCAATATTAGTATCGCTCCATTGACTAAGAAAAATCGCGTCAGCCACATAGAGCAAATGAGAAAGATTTAACATGGAACTAAGTCTGATTCCTGTAAACATACCCGCATCCACCACACGCTGAAATGATAAATGCAAGCTCTCGTTATAAGAATAAATAAGAACGGAGATAACGGATCACCTTGCTTAAGACCTTTGAAGAACTGAAATTCCTCCGCAGGACTACCGTTAATAAGAATGGAACCTCTAGACGATCTAAGAAAACTTTAAATACACGTACGCCATTTATTACCAAAACCAAATTTATATAAAACATCGTCCAAAAAATCCCACCGAACCGAATCATAGGCTTTCTCAAAATTGACTTTGAAAATAAGAGCTTGTTTTTTCTTCATTCGACACAATTGCATGACCTCATTGAGGATAAACATCCTGTCTAAAATTTGTATTTCCGCAATGATGGCCGATTGAACCTCATTAACAATGTCTCCTAACACACCAACGCGACGATTAGTCAAAATTTTAGCAATAATCTTATACATGCTCCCTAGCAAACTAATAGGTCGAAAGTCCTCAACTATGTTAGCATCGGGAATTTTCGGGATCAAAGCAATAAAAGTCGAATTACATCCATTTGGAATGTCACCATACGTGAAAAAATACCCTACTGCCTCAAACACGTCATTTTCAGTGGACGACCAAAAATGACGATAGAAACCAAACGTGAAACCATCCGGACCAGAAGATTTATCAGTGCCACAGTCCCAAACTGCCCTTTTAACCTCCTCTTTAGACACCATACGCTCCAAATCTTCATGTTGATCTGTCGATAAGGAATTCGGAAAGCACATGTCAATACGCGCACGATGATCCGATGGTTTATCAAATCTACTCCTAAAATGATGAAAAAAATCTTGTTTCACAGTGTCCGGTTTATTAGGCCACGTCCCATTTATCATGACACCCCCAATATTCAATTGACTAGGCTTCTTGTTTAACATACCATGGAAAAACTTCATATTTTCATCCCCCTCAACAGACCATTTGATCTTGGCCTTTTGGGCAACTTTCGAAGCTTAAACTTTACTCGCATGTTGGAACTTATTAAGAACCTCCAATCGTTTGTTAACAATCTCGTCCGATCCATTACCTTTGTCAATCGCCTCGTCCAGAACCCGTAGTTCCTCCTTGAATTTAACAAAAACGCCCTTTGTATTACTCCTGTGGTCGGCATACCATCTTCGAATTCTTAATTTTAGGAACTTCAACTTACACAAAAAATTACGAATAACATTACTACCATCACCGGGAGCACCATTCCAAGAATCAATAACAAAGTTATCAAACCCATCCGCTTCCAACCAATAATGAAAAAACCGAAAAGGGTATCGGGCCATAATCGTATAAAGCTTCACGTAGTAAAATAGGACGATGATCCGAGAGATATCGATCCAAAGTAATAGCACTGATATTAGGGCACGTATTCAACAGATTTTCATATACAAGGAACCTATCCAATTTGCTCATCTTAGTAGCAGATTTGTGACACCAAGTATAAGCACTTCCACCTAAAGGGACCTCTTTTAACCCCGCGTTAGTAATGAAAGAATTGAAACGTCGCCGCACCATGAGCATTAAAAATCGATCCAAATCTATCCGATTTTTATCTAACCTCATTAAAATTACCCATCATAACAACCTCGCCATCCCATTGAGTAGTCACATGAGTCAAATAGTCCCATAACATACGTTTATCCCTAACATCATGTGGCGCATAGACCACCACAATTAAGAGGTCAGTCCCTGATTTCAACCATACACCTCGAATAATGACGAAATAATCCTATACAGTAATACTATTTCTATGAAAAGAGTTTGGATCCCAAATACACAAGATCCCTCCCGAGTTACCAATGGAGTCGCTATCAACATAATCAAAATTTAAATTACCCCAACATAGTCTCACACTAAGCAAATCAATAGTCTCCATCTTTGTTTCTTGCAACCACAAAAAATTCACTTTATTATTGATACACAACTTCTTTACCCAATCGTTTTTGGCCTTTTGGGCGAGGACTTGAACATTCAACGACAAAAAATTCATCGATGGAACCCGAACGCTCCTTAGGATTTAATAATCTCGGTAATATTATTCACACACCCTTCCATATTATACCCCATAGTTTGACCCACCTTCAGAATTACCTCCATTAAACTTAAAATAGATCCCCCAGTACGCGGTACCTCAGATTTCTTAAAATGTCCTGAACAAAGAAATTCTGAAATGTTGTTTTTAGAGCCAATGTTAGTCATACCGTCATCCCGCTCATCCTGATTCACATTCAAGTTATCATCACGCATAGATTCATCATTGACACTCTGAACCTGGTCCTGTTTTGTATCAGCCTCATTCGATTCCGCATCAGGAGTGAAGCCGGGAGGGTATTTAAAACTTAGCTCATCATCGTTTACCTTTTGTGGCACATATGTTTTATCCTTGTTTAATAATGGGTAAATATCAAAAGGATCCTCTGATTGTCTCTCCTTCTGTCCATTGGATTCCTCCAATATATGTTTCAGGTACTTCGGCCACATCACTATTCACCACCTTTATTCATAACATGAAAATTATGTTCACCATGATTGTTACCATGTTCAGATTGATCATCATCCTCCTCATCTTCCAAGAACTCAGGAATCCATCCAGGAACTTCTTTAGCACGAACCCAATGTACTTTACCATGGAAAACAATTTTAAAATTTTCAAATATGTTCGAGCATACCTTCGTGTAAATGCACAACCTTTTAGAATGAAAACTCATCTCAGCATGATCATCAAAATCCAATTACTCTCCCACTTTGCAGCGATCCTTTTGAACGTAGAACCCGACCAAAATTTAAATGGGATTCCTTCAACTTCCACCCAAACTATTCTACCCTTGGGTGTAAATTCATTAGAAGCTTGTCGCAGCACCGAAAACCACGAACCCGCACCAACACTATCCCGAAATAAATCTTTGGCCTTAGTAGTGTCGAATTCAAGTATGATCCATACTTCTCCCATAAACCGAACACATAAACTATCAAAACCCTCATTACATAAAGCCTTCTTGAGGTTTGATAAGGAAACAAACACTTTTACCCAACATGTTTAGTATAAGATTATTTTAATCCAAAGAAATTAGGGTTCTGTTTCTTTCTTCGTGCTTTATTCTTGATTTGCTATATGGGGAGTTTTAGATCGAAGGAAGTGGACGTAGCCAGGATCTCTACGTCGATCTATGTCACCAATTTTCCGGATTCGTTTTCCGCTAAGGATCTGTTCCATTCATGTAAACAACATGGACACGTTGTTGACTCTTTTATTCCATTGAAGAGATCGCAAGATGGTAAGCGATTTGGCTTTGTCCGTTTTATTAATGTACTTAACGTGGAGAGATTGGTAAATAATTTATGTACGATATGGGTGGGTCGTTTCAAATTCCGTGCTAATATTGCAAGATTCAATAGAGCTTATAGGAATGGGAATAGTGCATTCAATAAGAAGGAGACTGACATGTTATTGTAAGAAAATTGAAACCTATAAAGTATATCGTGCACAACGAAGGCAACGAATAAAAGTAGAGAAACTACATTTTGTAGTAGTATTAAAAACAATTAAGCTACACGGTTACTATTTATGACACGATCTTAATATTGTTGAAAACCTTACGAATTTATAACATTCATTTTAATATTGATGGAGTATTTAATTTATAACTATCAAATGAATTGTGAGAAAAATTCATAATTAAGTTCATTGAATTCTTCATAAGCTCATTGTCTTATAATTCATAAATTTGTATATTTGTACTCCACCATTATAAATTTGATATTTGAATTGCTAATAATCAAGGTCATACAATTATTTCCACTTATGAATTTGTACTAAGGTAATCCCACGGTAACTTAATTATGATACTCTATATAGTATTTAAAAACCAATAAAAAAAATACATACATCAAAAGCAAAGGTAAAATAAAAGCTACTATTTTTCTTTAAAAATATGTGAAAATCATATTTTTCACCACTTTTACATATCTAATTTTCTCAATATGTTACATCACCACCGAAAATAGTTGACGGTTCCATAATTCAAGAAAATCAAAGGTGTTTTAAATTATATGGTTCCCGCCGCTTTGCGTGAGTAGTATGTTATATTCCTTAAGTCTGAAAATGATCATTTGAAGATGATCAAATTATTTAGTGCTTGAAAACATAAATATTTGCTCGTTTGAAAATTTAATTACACGGGTACTCGCTACCGCAACTTGTGAATACCCGTATAATAAACTTGCATGCGTTTTTATTACTCAACCTCGTAATTTTCCTAGCTTCAAAAAAAACCATAATGCTAACAAACTACCATAAAATTATGTGATTACTATCATAGACGGAGGATCTGTAGGGCGGGGTGGACCCTGGCCCCTCAAAAAAATAATTTTTTAGTGTATTTCATTTGAAAGTTGATACGCATATCATTAAAAGTGATGTGCACACTACAAAATTAAACTAATGATGCACATAGCATAATATCACATATGCATGATTGTAATATGCACATCACGTTAACAATGTGCATACCACCTTTCATTTTGTTTATAGAACTAGTGAAAAAAAGTTATTTTATCATTTGCTCTAACATTAGTCACTAATACTTCAGCTCACTTAAAAAAATAATTCAAGCTTGTCCCTAATTAGCGAATAACACTAATATCATATGCCGTTCAAAAAAAAAAAAAAAAAAAAACCCAATATCATATAACAAACGGGCGCAGTTTCAATATTTGAAGCTTCCAATGTTGACAAGCAACGTCAGTCAACTAGAAGATGTTAATTTGGACTTCAAATACTATAGTATATTATAAATATAAAGGCTTTGCAGCCTCTAATACAAAAGTTTAGTGGATTATTTTGCTATCTACATGAAAAAAGTTTTTGGCATACCAACAAATTAAGTGCATTGCTATATCCTTTTATTTAAGCTTCCTACTCATCCTCTTGCCTATATTATACGACATGCATTATGCGCTAATTATCTCTCTTAATTTGAATAATTGATTTCTACACTTATTAGGCTGGTGCCGGTGGTTGAACGTGAGGAGGTTTAAGACCCTTCCTAACGCATGAGCCTTAATGGAACGGAATAAAATGGCACGTGAGGACCATCAAACAAGGCAACCATAGTTGAGAAGCAGAGGGGTGTGTTTGTAAAAAAGTTGGTATGTTAATGAAAGGTGAGAGATTAATGATTATTGAGGGTGAAAAGTGAGAGAGAGTGAGGAGAGAGATAAATCTGATTTGACACTGAAGGTGAAAGATGAAATGATATTACTATTGGGAGTAATCTTACAATCATAAAAGTAAGAAAATAAGTAGAAATAAATAGTAGGAAAAACTATTATTTTTCATAAATTAGTAACAAAACCATTTCAAAAACTAATATATCTTATACCGTTAACCGTTAAGAGAAAAGTTTACATTATTGCGACGACCATTTAATTATCTGTCTATGTCCAGGCACTTTGATTTACTTTCGATAAGTTTTTTTCATTATTATAAAGTTTTTTTTTCATCTTTTTCTTCTTTTTTCTTTCGTTATTGAAATTTGCTTGAGAAATTACATATAATTCAACATTAATTTGGATATTCGAATATTTAAACATGCAGAAGAATAAACTTAACTTTTTCAACAAAATTTTAAAAGTTTCACGATTTTGAAACTGTATATTTATAGCTTTCTAACCATAAATAACACTTTATATTTTGAATTTTAGATTAGTGCAGTTTAGTTCGTCAAAGTTGAATAAAACACATACGATTTTTACCACATGCGATATTTACCACATGTGTTTTTTCACATGTGATAATAGAAGTTTTATAAATAATTTGTTATAATCTATAATTCAAATATAACGGGTGATATATAGCTGAAAAGCCATGAATATGTTTATATGAATGTGTTTATTTCATTGCAAGAAAATGGTGAAAGTCTTTGATTTATACACAAATACTTATTACAATTTTAGTGCAATCGTTTAGTGTTCGAACTACCAAATTAGTGTTAAATCACATGTGACACGTTACACGAATTTCGATATTAAAAAACTCAACAAAAAGAAATAATTATTCGAAAGTATATAAAAGTGTTAGTCTATTGCAAGATAATAAAATATCCGTCGCGAAGGTATAATTTGTTTTACCCAGAGATTAACGCCTCATGAGATATTTAAATTTTAAAAAGGATAATTGTATTGCATTTTTAATTATAATATTAAATAATCTTTCTGTTTTTTTTTATTAAAAAATGAATAATTGAAATTTGTCTTTTATTATACAGAAAACTTTTGATATATAAATGATCTCTCTTATTTATTGTAATAAATAAACTTATTTCATGACAAAGTTTTGTTTTGAAGTTGCAACTTGCAATTAATTATATATTGTGAGTTTACAACTTTTGAATTTGGTGATTGTCGTATTCAGATATAAGTCTTCCTTGTTGGTAACTAGAAAACTAATTTCTTATTAACTAGCAAACTTTTGAAATAGGATGTTATCTTTGCCTAAAGGTAAAAAGGTTGCTTAAAAATATGAATATCTAAGTTCATAACTTATAACTAGAAAATTAATTTCTTATCATATAAAAGATTTTCATTAAGTGAAAAAAAAAAGTTGGAAAAAACTTAATTGGACCAATAGAAATGCACAATTCGGCTTATGTTCTAAAATTGAGTATTCCTGTTGGTTAATAAACTAGTTATAATACCCGTGCACGCACGGAGTTTTGACAAAAAAAAATTATTTTGTATTAATACTGAATATTGTGTCTTTAAAGGTAATTGCATATAATTATATAGTTATAAGTTTCGTGCACGCGCGAAGTTTACATAGAAATCAAGTTTATTTTAACATTTGAGTTAAGTATATAAACATATAATAATTTGCTCATAAAAATTGTGATATAAGTACAACTAATTCTTATGCACGAGTTTTTCATTATGCATTAATATCCATTAAAATTTGGTACAATATTTGTAAAAATTTCTGTTAGGTAACTAAAGGTTTAATTATTAGATGACAAAGATATTGATATTGTTATTTAAATTTCACTACTGATATTATGTTGTACACAAGATGTAAGTATAATAGCACATAATGAACGTTGATAAAGTTAAAGTATACTCCTTAAAGTTTTTTAAAAATATTTTTCTAGATATCCTTATATAATAACTAAGAATTACATGAGTCATTATTATAAGTACAATCGCGTATATTTATTTTTATATTAAAGTAACTCGTGCTTACAATTTGATAATTATATTTCTGTTTTCATGAATTTAGCCGTATTTAAAATGTAAAGTCGTGTTCACATAAGTTAAACTTTTAAAAATGAAATAAATGAGTCCTTATTGAATGTACATAGTAAAAAAAATTATACTTATAATCTTATGCAAATTTATATGTTGTTATTTTAAAACAACATATACATTGTATTTTTTTAAGATATAAAGTATAAAGGGTATAAAGTATAAGGTTAAGATATAAAGTATAAAGGGTATAAAGTATAAGGGGTATTTGTTTATAATCAAAAGTTATTAAAAAATATGGAGGCTTATAATATTACACTTAACTCTATATAATTTTTAAAAATTCAACTACTAAAGTTTTATTGATTACCTCATATTTTTTTAAGTTTTTGTTTTCACAAATTTGACACCTATATTTTTATGTATTTTTTTTATCAATCAAATTTCTCCACCAAATTTATTAAAGTTTGCCAAAATCAATCTAATTTTGACTTTTATTAACCAATCATATCACACGATTTTGCTTACGTGACAAAATCGAGCTCTCCTATTGACCCAATTGTTTTTTCAATAAGAATGAATTGACAAAATCACTCCGAAATGATGTAATTCCTTTATTATATAAAAGATATGTATGAAAACACATGTGTCAATTTGGTAAAAAAAACATAAAAAATAAGGTAGTAATGAGTACAACTTTAGTTGTTAAATTTTAAATAAATTATATAAACTTAAATATAATTATCAGTTTTCATGTTTTTCAACAATTTTATAAATTTAATAAGTATCCCATACACTTTATACCACTCATACTTTATATTTTATAAAAAAAATACAACATGTATTTTGTTGTTATTTATAAATATTATTATGAGTATATTAAATTAACGTATTTGAACGCAATTATAAATATAAAAAGAAAAACGCAAGTTACTGTGACATGTTATTGAATACACGAGATTATGTGTATACAAAAGACTCATGTTACTCCTATAAGGATATCTAGAAAAGTATCATTTTTTTAAATATCTGCATTCAACAACAACTTATGTTATTCCTCTTTATAAGGTTTACCGCGCACGAGTTAAAAATTAAATACAACTTAAATTATTATTAGCGGAACTCTAAATATCAAAATGAAAGCACGGCCTCACGGGATACTGTGAGACAATAAATAGGCGAGATTGTAGATGTAACAACCACACTTATTTTTTCAAGCGTCATTATGTGCTACTAAACACACATAATGTCATAAACATAATATCAATAAAACAATATCAATCTAAACACAATGTCAGTTAAACAAAGTCACTTTTTACGTGCAACAAAAACCTATACATAATTTGAATTAATATTGTCACATAACGAAAAAATTATGTAAAATATTATGCGTGTATGGGTATTATAACTATATAAGAATTAAAACTTGAATATAATTTATAGAAAATCCAAAAACATTTACAAACAGTGTATTTATGAACTGTTATAATATCTAGTTATCTACTATATCTAAAGATTCAGTACCATAATTTACTGTGGAAGTGTAATTGTGAAAAAAAAAGTGTACCGTACAAACTACACGAAGCTCCACAGAATACACAGGAGGTTTCAATGAATGCCCTCAATCATGGGGTTACGGAACGCAAAAGGGTTGCATATTTACAACCCTAAAGAATACAAAATCATCTTAGTGTTAGAATCTTACAACTTCTGTAGTGAGTAATGACAATAAGAATCTGTAAAGTTATACGATACAAAATTCTAGGAGTTATTAAATAACGCTTTCATATGGACATAACTACACATCGAAGACGAAGAAATACTGAATGTAATTCTTATGCAGAATGAGTGGTGTTAGCCTTAATAGTTTATATTAGAAGTGATGGTCATTCACGTTTAGGAACTTTGTAAAGTGTGTTTGATATCGTTATAGAATAGTCAACGGGCTCGTTGACTTGGGCTAAGCTAATTGGTTATAAGTTAAGTTAAGCTAGCCTTATGTATGATCTAATCCAACCCAAGCCCAAACGAAGCCCATAGGAAAGCCTTTTAGGTTTTCTTATATTCCAACTATAAATACCCCTCAAATGGTCATTTGAGGGGTGTGCTTGAAAAAGTGTGTGTGTGTGTTTTCCTTTGAAGTAATACAACATATTGTGTTTATCTTTCTCTCCACATACACGGTTTGTATAAACATCAAGTCACCAACATCTTAATCTTTCCTTCTTTATTCACGTATTGTTTGTGTTTAGGTTTCACGAGTTCTACGCATAACTGTGGTTAACGTGGGTACTTTGTGATAAGGTTGATATATCTTAGGTCCTAACAATTGGTATCAGAGCCTAACAATGGTTTAGGAGTGGTTGGTTGAAGTTTTTTTTGTGGTTTGTGGTATACGCGTAAAGCTCTCGGTATTCAAAAGTGAAACGCTTAAAACTTTACTTTTTGCACTTTAATCTTCAAGATTCTTATGGTTTGAGGTTATTATAGTGTTAAGGAGTCTAGTTTTTGAAAAAAGTTTGAAGCTTTACACGTTTTACATCGTTTTTAAACTCGTGTTTTTGAAGGTGTACGTTTCTACTCGTAACTTTTCTAAGCACTTTGGGTGAAAAAGGTCAACATTTTTGGGTTATTCGAGTGTTTTTAAGGCTATCTGTGCAAGAGAAATCGTTTGAATCATTGGAAATTTTTTACGAGTAGGTCAAAACCCTAGTTCTACGCCTAAGAAAGTCAAACTACGCATAAGGTTCTACTCATAACTTTTTGGTGCAGATTCTTCGAGCTTCAACGGTGATTCAGTGCTTCCCTCACTTGGATAAGTTTGTGGAACACTTCGACTTTTGGATATCTCTTACACTGTGATAGTGTAAAGGATTTTTGGGCTAAACCCTAATATTACGCATAAGCTTAGACTTACGCGTAGATTACTTTACGCTTAAGTATTTATCCTACGCCTAAGCCTTGTCTTACGCATAAGCTAAATCTTACGCATAAGTTTTCCTACGCCTAACTTTAAGTCTACGCATAAGATCCTACGCCTAAGATCCTACGCCTAAGATCCTATGCATAAGCAAAATCTCTACGCCTAAGCCTCGTCTACTCGTAACTTCTGTTTCTACGCCTAAGCTCTTTCTACGCATAAAGGTTTAAAAAAATAAAAAAAATCAAATTTTTGAGCAGACTAAACGTTCAATTTTTATGCGAGATTCAAATTTTGGTTTAACTGTGAAAATTTTGGTCAAAAATTCAAATTTTTGGACCTAAATTCAAAATTTTCGAGTCAAATTTGGCGTCAAAATTGTCATAACTCAAATTTTTCATACGTCCTTAGAATTGATTTTTATAGTGAATTTCATATTTTGGGCGAAAATTTTTTAGAACCAAGGTTACGAGTACGACTTTCAGAAACACCTCAACCGGGCTTAATCTTCATCAACCCCAACTCCTTTATCGTTGAATCGATCCTACATCAACTTTATCATATCATACCTTCATCAATGGCAACTCAACAAGACATTCATGCGGCCGGTGCCGAAAACCGTCCTCCTATGTTGGCAAAAGGTGGTTATCTTCAATGGACAAGTCGTATGCTTCGTTACATCAAGACCAAACCTAATGGAAAACTCATGATTAAATCCATTCAGAATGGACCCTTCAAGCCTCGACAAGTTCATGTACCTGGAAATGCAGATGCAACACCTCCCGTCCCATCATCTTCGTCTTCAATAAATCGAATACACCGCAGAGGATCGAAACAAGTCGAAGCAGATGACATGGCAATTCATATTATCCAACTGGGTTTACCTATAGACACCTTTGATGCGGTAGACAGTTAGTGAACGCTTTCGATATGTGGAAACGTGTTAGACGGCTTTGTCATGGAACAGAAATTGGTCAACAAGACATGGAGAACAAGTTGCTAACTGAATGGGAAAAGTTCACATCTACACCAGGAGAATCCATTGAATCCTACTATGGAAGGTTTTGCACTTTGATGAATGAGCTAATCAGAAACAAGCTGACACCCAGAACTATCGTTCAAAACATCAAGTTCCTGAACAATCTTCCAGAAGAATGGGGAAAGAAAGATTGGCAAAGAATCATGATCCATTGGCAAAGAATGCTGAGTTTGATCAACTGAATGACTTTCTGAAACAAAACCAAGCTGAAGTCAATGAAGTCAGGAAAGAAGGATTGGCAAAGAATCATGATCCATTGGCACTTATTGCAAAGACTCAACCTTCAGTGAATACACAACAACAAGCTTCATCATCTTCCAACAACAACAACTTGCAGCAATACATTCCACAACCACAACAACAATTCTATCCAGATCAACAATACCAGGAAACAAGGAATCACCGATCCTGAACCGACCCAGAAGCGACCTTAAAACAGATATACTCTTTATTGGGTAACGCACTAAAAAGTCGCTATTCCACACCAACTAACAACAACCAAAGGATTTCGTCAAACACTCGCAACAGGCAAATTGTACAGCCGGGTGTGAATATGGGTAATCAAGGTCAAATGGTTGGAGTTATTGGGAATCAGCAGGGATATGCTACTGGATATCGCATGGGTAATCAGGCGGTTCCGTATCAGGGAAATCAGATGGGACAGAATGTTGGGAATAGAGCAGTGGGTAATCAGAATGGGAATGTTGCAGCTCCAGTCATTGGGAATTATGGAAATGTGAATCAGGGGAATCAGGTTAAGTGTTATAACTGTCAAGGAATGGGTCACATGGCACGAAACTGTCCTACTAAGCCGCACAAGAAGAATGCTGAGTTTCTTCGAAAGCTATATCTGTAGCACGAAGCAAGAAGCAGGGATGCAGTTGAGTGCCGAGGAAAATGATTTCTTCGCTATTGTGGATGATTTGGAAGACCTCGAGGAAATCAATGCGAACTGCATATTCATGGCAAATCTTCGGGAGACTAAGTACGACACTGACTCTGATGCACTTCCTGTCTATGACGCCAACGCAGTATCTGAGGTACCAATCATTGATCCATGCTATAACAATGTCATATTTGATGTGTTTACTCATGATAAACAGATTCTGGACGCCAGCACCTACTTATGATACATACCGGACAATCCGAAGTTGTAGCAATACTAACTCTAAAACTCCAGATGTGGATCCTAGTGGAGGTTGTGTGGCACAAAATACTGAGACTGATGAGGAAACACGTGCTTATTTTGAATCATTAATCAATCAGTGTGGCATTGAAATTGAAAAAGTGAGTTAGGTCAATCGCAAAGTTAAGGCCGCGAATGTTAAATTGACCACTGAGCTTGAGAGTTACAAGGAGCACGCCAAAGCTTTTGAATTTCATACTAACAAAATGTCCGAATTAGAAATTGGTTATCGAGATTCTGTTTTAAGAGAAAAACAATTGCAACTCAAATACGATACACTTGATGTGAATCTGAATTTGAAAATAAAATCTTTAAACAAGGAAATTTCTGATCTAAATGACCAACTTTCTAAACAAAAAGCAACGTATTCTGATCTTGAAAAAGAGAAGAAGAAGTTGATCACTGATTTTTCAAAACGAGAAGATTCTCTTCTTGATGAAATTCTTGATAAAATGGAAAAACTCAAAACATTGGACAATTTGCTTCTTACAACGGGTCATTCAGCTAAATCAAACAAGATGCTTTCTAACCAAGTAAATCCACGTTTTCATACTTCACATAAGATGGCACTTGGTAACGACCCTTCTTCGTTTCTCAAGAAAGCTCAGAAATCTCAGAATGTGTTGCACAATGGAAAACCTTTGCATGAACCCATAATTGTGCATGATTCTCTTGAAACGTTGGAACTATCTGAGGAGAGTAGATCAAAAATGAAACAAAAACATCCGGAAATCAAACCAATTGATTATAACACATGGAACAAAATTAATGGTATTTTGTTTGTTTCTCAATCAACGTTTTCCACCAAAACAAGTGTTTCAAACAAAGTGTCAACACCTGTTTCAAAATCAGTTTCAAAACCAGTTGTTGTCTCCAAATCTCTTTCGAACATTGAACAAATGTCTTTAAACAATCCTTTTAACACAAGTGATGCCAGAAGTATTTTGGAAAATGTGAAAATGAGAATTGCAGATCTTCAAGAGACCGTTAAAACTAAAACCAATATTACAACATACATCTGGTTTAATAGTTTTGATATTGAACAGAAAAAGTTTTTTGAAACTCAAATTGCCCCTCAGCTGACTAACATCAACTCAAGGGTAATTCATTTTGAACAAGCCTTTTTGAAAGAAACAACTAACTTTGTCAAGGACCATAAATCCCTGGTAAAGCAAGCTAATGAAAGTGTTGAACACATCAAAGTTTTGGAAAATCTAAATGATTCACTCTTCAAGATGTTTTGACTACTGATATTATGTCCATTATTTTGCAAACATATTCTGTTGAAGATCATGAAAGACTCTGGAGGAGACCTCTGAAATTGTTTCAAAATATGAAAAAGCTCTTGAAAAACTTTAAAAAGAAAATGTCTCATATTTTAAACAACTTGATCGAAAAATAGAGGAATGCAAGTATGACAAACTGTCGTATGAGCGTGCCTACAATGACATGAAAGCGAAAAATGATCTTTTGAGGGCTCACCTGGAAAGTCAAAAAGGAAAGGCGATGGAAACTGTGATTAAAAAACCATTGATGAGGAGAGAGCAAATGTTCCCAAACCGGTTTCCAAACCAAAAATGTCTGTTTCTATACCTCCTCCAAAAGTCAATGAGAAAAATGTTTCATCAAAACCAGTCACTCCACCTGCCCTATCTAAACAAAATGTTGATAAGGGAAAAGCGGTTATCGAGAAACCAAAAGTTTTAGAACCTGGCCTTTTTAAGATGAGTACCACTAATGCGTGTGCCTCCACATCTAAAACATATGGAACAAACGACATAAGTTTAGAAAAGCACTCTAAAGAGACTAGGAAAGCTGAAACCACCTCCCTTCATAAAAATGTAAATCCTAATACGTGTGCCTTACCTTCTACAGGACTAGAAAGCACCTCTAGGAGCAGCACACTAAAGCCTAAGAGCAATACAAGGAACAATAGAGTCTCGACTGCCTCTAGGAGTAGTAGCTTGAATAAAGAGAAGAAAGTAGAAGAACACCCTAGGAATTTACCGCTTTTGAATAAAGACATTTCATCTGTATGTACTAAACCTGTGAAACTTGCTAAGTCTAATGAATGTGTTGAATCTCTTTGTTTAACTTGCAAGAAATCTTTAATTAATGTTCAAGATGATTATGTTTCTAACAATGTGAATGATAAGCCTGTTAAGAAGAACGTCCCAAAAAGATCTTACGCTAAAAGAGTAGGAATACTAGTTGTAAAACTTAGGCTTTACACTACTGACAGGAACTATAGTGTCTACTATAGGGATGATATTTGGAAACCCACAGGTAGAACTTTCACACTCCAGAATGGTACAATGAGTGATAAACCGGAATTCCCTGTAGAAAACCTCTCTGTGTGTGATAAGGATTTTACCTCTAACCCAAAGGAACCAAAATCAAAACGGTTTCCACAATATTCTTTTTCTCATGGCGGTTATCGAAATTTGTCTTTGGATCGTCGACTCGGGTTGCTCAAAGCACATGACCGGGAATGAAAGCTGGATCAATTTCATCACGGAAATTCATGGGAACTGTACGTTTCAGAAATGATCATGTAGCAGCTATCATGGGCTATGGAGATCTACCTTTTGGAAATTATTTGATCACTCGGGTTTACTATGTCGAAGGGTTGGGACACAATTTATTTTCGCGGGCATTCGTGATGAGATTTAGAGGTTGCTTTTAGGAGAAATGCTTGCTTCGTTAGAAACTTGGATGGCAATGATCTCTTAACTGGGAATCGTGATACAAACTTGTATGCTATCGACATCAATCAAATGGCCTCTTCATCACCAATATGTCTTATGACACGAGCATCTGGAACACAGTCCGGTTGTGGCACAGTGACGGTTATCCCATCTCAATTTCGACACAATCAACAAAATTGCCAAAGACAACATCGTCAACGGACTTCCAAAGTTCAAATACACCAAGGATCACTTATGTCCATCATGCGAACAAGGAAAAGCAAAAGAGCATCATATAAACCCAAAACCGTACCTAGTTCGGAAGCAAAGTTGCATATGTTGCACATGGACTTATGTGGCCCAATGAGAGTTGAAAGCATTAATGGGAAAAAGTATATTCTTGTCATTGTCGATGATTATTCAAGATATACATGGGTTAAGTTTCGGAGATCAAAAGACGAAGCACCAAGCATCATCATCACCTTTCTGAAACGAATTCAAGTACTTCTTCAAACTCCAGTAGGGTTGTAAGAAACGCAACGGCGAATTCACTAATCGAGTTAAGAGCTTATTTTGAAGATGTTGGAATCACTCATCGACATCGTTGTTAGAACTCCACAGCATAATAGGGTAGTTGAAAGAAGAAATAGAACTCTTGTGGAAGCTGCTCGCACAATGCTAATCTATTCCAGTGCACCGTTATTTCTATGGGTTGATGTTGTTGCCACTGCTTGTTTCACTCAGAACCGATCCCTAATCCACCCTAGATTCAATAAAACCCCATATGAGCTTGTGAACAACAGAAAACCGGATATCTCTTACTTTCACGTATTTGGCGCTTTGTGCTATCCTATGAATGACGGAGAAGATCTTGGAAAACTGAAAGCAAAAGGTGATATTGGAATCTTCATTGGATATTCAGATAACTCGAGGGCATTCAGGGTGTATAACAGGAGAACTAGGAGGATCATGGAGACGATGAATGTGAAGTTTGACGAACTGTCACATATGGCTTCTAAGAGACTGATGAGTGTCTAAATACTCATCATTTTTGTACCATTTAAACTGCAAAAACATCTGAAAACACTCAGAAATGCATCAAAATGATAAAAATATCACAAATCAGTGTTTTATGTGTTTCAAATGCAAAATACCAAAATCGGATGAAAAACGTATCAAGTTTGCATAATTGGCAGTTTTAGTCCCCCAAGTTTCAAAAGTTGTCAAATCGGTCCTGGAATCCAAAAATATGGAGTTTTATCATTCAAGGTCCCTGAAATACTCTAAGTTGTCAAAAATGTTCCTTGAATGAATCTTTGATCAAATGGCAGAAAAGGTCCTTCAAGTTTGAAAAGTGTCATAAATAGTCCTTGGATATTTTAAAAAGTGAAAATTATCAAATATTATCCTTGTACTATTAAAGTTTGTCAAGTTTGGTCCTTTTGATAACTTTAGAGAAATTACAGTTTTGGTCCCTCATAAAACAGAAATTACATGATTGGTCCTTGTGATTATTAAGCTAAAACAAACGGACCATTGTGTTATTACTAAACCCAAAAGTTCACAATACCTTTTTGAACCCAGTCACAAGCCCAACCCACACTTGACCCATGACCCTTGGACCTTGAACCATGAGCCAGTTCACAATACCTTTTTGAACCCAGTCATATACCCCATTGTGAACCCCCTCTTTTATAATAAAAACGGTCAAAAATAGTCAAACCCGCCCACTATTCATCCCTTACCTCTCCCAATCCCCGCCAAAACCAGAAACCAGAGTGGTTTCTCACGACTTGCTTTTTCCACCTTTCCACCTCACCCTAACAGCTGTTTAACAACCCCCCTCCACCTCCACATCTATCCAAAAGCATTAATTGAAGAAACCTGCTAAAGAGATATTTGACGCCAATTTTCCACTTGTACGAATATGATGAATTAGAGAGATCCAATGGCTCAAGATAGGTGGGAAAGTCTCAGAGATGTCGACAAAGCCTAATGAGATCATTATAAAGCAAGGAGGAAGCAATGTAGAAGAATAACTAGTGTAAATTTTAATTTCTTATGTCGTTTTAGCTTACTTTTAAATTCCAGTGTATGTTTAAGCTTTTAAGCTCTGTATTTCAAGTTTTTATTGTATAATAAAGCTTTGGAGAACATTAATTTCAGCTCTAAGTCCTATTTTCAGTTTATGAAAATTTTACTTGTTCAAAATTTCAAAAAGTTCGAATGTTGTTTGTAGATGTTATTTTGGACTCATAAGTTAACATAAGATCCTAGAAAGCTTTTATAA
Source organism: Chrysanthemum makinoi (assembly GCA_910596185.1). NCBI lineage: Eukaryota > Viridiplantae > Streptophyta > Magnoliopsida > Asterales > Asteraceae > Chrysanthemum > Chrysanthemum makinoi. The sequence continues at coordinate 56,598,368 of OU343216.1, forward strand.
GCTTTTAGAAACCTTTAAAATCAGTCTAGTACCAAAAAGCAAAAATACAAGAAAATACAAAAAAAAAATTAGTAAAAAAATAAAAAATCCATGAAGATGGTGATCAAAGCTGGAGCAGGGTTAATAAAGGATTGCCCTTGGGTTTAGTGCTTATTGGGAAGCTTTAGATTGTGTTTGTGTGCCTCAGTTCTCATTTTTCACTTGGAATCATCTTGTAAGCTTTTTGCTCAATTTTAGCTTTTCACTATTAAAGCTACCTATTAGCTTAAATTATTATGCTTCTATGTTTATGAGTTGTATTTAAGTAGAATTAAACAATAAAAAAGTTTGCTTGTTCTTTTTAATTGGTAGTTGCTAAAAACTTTATTTTAACAGTCATATTAGCATAATTGTTAATCCTAAGTTTTATGTTGTTATTGTTGTTGTTTAATGCTCATTTAGTCCCATTATATGATATTATAAAGTCTGAAATCAATTTCGTGGTCTTAATCTGTGTATTGTCTTGAAAAGTTTCAAAATAGTCTTGTTAAGGGGTGTTTGGTTTCACTTGGTTAACTGTGTTAGAGTTTGTTAGAGCCTTTGTTCTTGGTTGTTCTGTGTCACACTAGTTCTTAATAACTCAGTACAAGCATAAAATCCAGTCCTTAATTGTTAAATAGTCAAAATCACTCTTAATCTCACTTAATTTCATAACTGTTAAGATTTAAAAGGTAAAACTCATCATAGTAGTTTAAAACTTGTTAACCTAGCTTAACTTAATCTTATTATAGCTTAATATAACATAATCAGTGAGTAGTATCGATTTAAAGTTCATATTAGTCAACTTTTTAGTTAATCTTAAAAGTCAAAATTTTCAGTTTGGTCGTTTTTTAATAAAATAGATAAATTTATATAGCACTTAATATTAGTTTTGAACATTTGAGCTTTTGGGATATCAAAATATAGTTGCTCAGCTTTACCCTAGTATTTTTTATAATTTCTAGATAGCTTATTTAATAGCTTATTTCCTAGCTTCTTTTTATTACTTTTTCAAAAATGTGCTCTGTGCACAGTTTTACCACCATTTTCATAAGCTTACACAGAGCTTATTAGTTAGCATAAGCTTGTGTATTTTGGTTCTTTAGAAAGCTAACCAAGCTATCTTGAAGTTCCAATCTTAGTTTTTCCATTTATAGCTTATTTGCTAGAGCTGCATATAGCTTTTTCTTTGTCCCATTTTCTTGTATACACTGAATAACCAGTGCTAACAAGCTTTTTCTCAAGCTCTTCACAAGCTCATTAGTGAACCATAGTAAGTGAGCTTGGACTTTTTGGATAGCCCACCAACCCAGCTTGTTGACTCAGTCTTTGTTTTGAGCTTTTGAGCTTATTTAATTAGCTTAATCTTGCTTAGAAAATCTCCACAGGACTGTTTGGTTTCTTAGTTTAATATAACTGCTTATTTGATTATTTCAGCTTATTAATATGGTTCCTTGTGTTTATTAGCTTCATATAAGTAGTTTTGAGCTTATTGCATCTTATTTCAGCTTTGGTTTCAGCTTGTAAGCTTGTTTGAGCTTAATTCATCAAAATAAGCTCATAACTCCACTGTTGGGCTTTTAAGCTTCTAAATAGCTTATTTTTAAGTTGTAAAATTTTGTTTTCATTAAAGTTACTTAATATCAGTAGTTAAATAGTTTTCAAAAATAAAAACCACAAAAACATCATTTTTAAAATAGTGATAGCGTTTATTTAATAGAAATTAGATTTTTAATTTTTCTTTTCAGCTTATTATTAAGCAAATTAAGTTTTTATATTTTTCTTAGTTTTCTGTCACCATAGGATAATTTTATAAAAAATTTCATAATTTTCCTAGTTTGTTTAGTATTTATTAAAATTAAAAATAGTTAAAAGTATTAAATAATTAATAATAAATAAATTAAAAACATAAAAAATATCTTTTCAGTTTTAAAATTAGTTTTTTAATATTCTAGATTTTTCTAAGTTAAAATTTTATTTTTCCAGGTTAATTTTATATTTTCTTGAATTTAAGTGTATTTTAAATAGTAATTAATTAATAATAAATAGATAAAAAGTGTAAAAAATATATTTTCAATTTTAAAATAAGTTTTATAATATTTTAGATTTTCCTAAGTCATAATTTTATTTTTCTAAGCTTTATTTCATATTTTATTATATTTTAGGGTATTATTAAATAGTTAAAAATAGTTTTTAATTAATAATAATTAAATAAATAGTTGTAAAAATAATTTTATTTTTCCAATAATTTTCTTTTATTTTTAAGATTCCAAAAATATCATTTTCATATTTGTAGGCCTTTTATTTCTTAGATCTCACGTTTTATTTTTTTACGTAATTTAATAAACGTACGTATTTACGTTTGTCTTATCTGATTGTTGTGCTTTACAATTCTGTATTCAAATATATTCCAATCAATCAGTAGTGTAATTATAAACAAAAATCCTTACTGATCACTATCCTTAGTGATTATTCGACATCTGAAAGTGTTAAACACCATTAATCCTCCGTGGGACTTAACGACTTGTGGAAACACTATACTCTCCAGATCATAATTGTATTGGTTTTAGACAGTTTTAATTTTATTACGGTTGACCATTCACAAGTGGTTAGCTTGTGTTATAAACTTGACTGTCTGGACCCAATCAAATTTTGGCGCGCTGCGGGGAGGCTTTAGCGTGTTCTAAACATTCTCGACTACTTGCACATATTCCACCTTTTGTAAACAGTTTTTTTTAAGATATCAAAAAGTCATTAACACTTTTCCTAAAGTGTTAACAACACAAAAAAAATATAAAACAACAAAACAATCGTAACGTTTTCTTTCTTGTATTTTCTTTAAGGTGATTCTTAAAGAGATACGATTTGGTTAAACGAGACGATACCAAAAATATTGTCCAAAAGTTTTAAACCATTAGCACAAATCCATACCTACGTCTTTTCAGTGGTACTTAAATACATAAAAATCAACCACCAAAACCAAGGCATACACCTACCAACTGGGGGTGTGAACATTAATAAGTTCCCGAACAAAAGATTTAAAACTTGCCTTTGTGTCCTTGTGATTTGGTGTACCTTTTTCAAAGAAGCCATTTCATTTGTGATTATTGGTTTAAGTTCACTTGTCGTTTTGCCTCGCATTTGTTTTGAAAATTGATTTTTATACTTAGTGCATGCGCACTCGTTCTTCTAGCTCCACAAGTCCACTTTCAGAGCTTGCAAATATTCCTCGTAGGCGTAGAGGACATTCGCTCCTTCACCGTGGCTGAGGAACGTCCTAACACCACCACCCCCTTTCGTAATGGCAGAAGACAAACCGATGAATGAGCTTCTCCAAGCACCCATCGAGGGTTACGGAGATGCCATTATTGTCCCGACCATCGTGGTGATACCTTTGAGCTCAAAAACGGGTTGCTTAATCTGGTAACCCAAAGCCAATTTTATGGTTTTGAGCGGGATGATCCTCATGCACATATTCGATGGTTCAACAAGATTGCATCTACCATCAAATACAAGAATGTCCCACATGAAGCAATTAAGCTTCTTCTGTTCCCATTCTCTCTAGAGGGACAAGCCCGGAATTGGCTTGAGAAACAACCCCCTCGTTCCATTGAGACATGGGAAGATTTAGTCACCAAATTTGTTAACGAATTCTATCCTCCATCCCGAACTACAAGTCTTAAGAATGAGATAATGAAATTCTCTCAAAGATTTGATGAATCATTCGGGGAGGCATGGGATCGTTACAAAGAGTTGCTCCGCAAGTGTCCGCATCATGGTTTTACCGACTTAATGCAAATGGATACTTTCTACAATGGTCTGAACCAAACTAATCAAGACTCTTTAAATGCCTCCGCGGAGGTAATTTCCTGAGCAAGACCACAAAAGAAGCCTTGCAAATCATTGAAAACAAGTCCCAGGTCCGCCCTTTCCGAACAAAGACATATCAGTCTCAGACTAATGCAGGACCTTCTACTTCATCTCACGTGAGTACATCTAGCACCGATGCTAAGATTGACAAACTCACGATATTGTTCAGCTTTGGTTCTTGCTAACCTAAAGAAAGTCACTTTCACACAGACACCATCACATGGTGAAGTGAAGAAAGTTGAGGTCTGTGTTACTTGTGGTGGCCCTCATGCATACTACAACTGCATCGCCACCGATGGTAGTTCGTTTGAAGCCAATGCTATAGCCGGTACTTCACATCAGGAAGGTAATCAATACCGTCCTCAAAATGAACCAAACTACCGTGCTAATACTTATCGGGCACCACCGGTTTTAACCGAATCCTAACATACAGAACCGAATCGAACCAACCTAGAATGAACCAAGGTTATCAAAACCAAGGTAATTTCTATCCCGGACAAAATCAAGGTTTCCAACATCAAGGAAACCTTAATCAAAACAATTTCAATCGAGGGAATCAATTTCAGGGAAATGTGAATTCTAACCAAGGGAATTTTCAACAACAAGGTCATAATCAAACATACTAACCTCAAAATTTCCCTCCACATCCTCCAAGTACCATCATCCGATGAGTTATTGAAGCAATTCATGAAATCCCAAGATGAAATGAACAGGTTGTTGGTCACGATCGCTAATCTAAAGAAGTCTTTAAATGATCAACCCTCGGGCTCGGAAAACTTCCAGCAACACGATCGCTAACCCAAGGGCGATGCAAAGGCGATCACAAACGTAAGTGGTGTTTCATACAATGGACCCTCTATTCCTACTACCTCTTCTTCTTCTTCTCTCCCGAAGGTAGTGGAAAGTGAACCTGAGGCGACAAAGGACAAGGAACTTCCTACTAATAACGGAGGTACCAACGATGTCCAACCTCAAGTTGTCCAAAAACCCAAATCCAATCCAGGAGTTGTTTTTGAACCTCCAGTAGCTCCTGTTGAAAACCCCAAATCCAAATCTTCTATTCCTTACCCATCACGCTTGAATGAGCAAAAGCTCCGCGAAAAAGCCAGTCATCAAATGGACAAATTTTTCAAATTTTCCAAGAACTACATTTTGACATAAGCTTTGCGGATGCTATCATGCGGATGCCCAAGTTTGCATCAACTCTCAAACACATGTTAAGCAACAAGGAAAAGCTGTTTGAAATGGCAAAAACTCCTCTGAACGAGAACTGCTCGCCGCAGAAGCTATCTTGAAGAAGCTTCCGAAAAGCTTGGAGATCCCGAAAATTTCTCTTACCTTGTGTATTTCCGTGAATGGTTGAATGCTTTGCCTTAGCAGATCTTGGTGCAAGCATTAACCTGATGCCTCATTCAATATGGAAGAAACTTTCTCTTCCGGACCTTATTCCTACATGCATGACTCTCGAGCTTGCAGATCGTACAATATCCCGTCCACTTGGAATTGCCGAGGATGTATTCGTGAAAGTAGGAAAGTTCCATTTTCCAGCTGACTTTGTAGTTGTTGATTTCGATGCTTGATGAGTGTGTAAATACTCATCATTTTTGGCTAAATCTGAACTGCAAAACGTTTAAAAATGCTCAAAAATGCATCAAAATACTGAAAATATTCTAAAATTGCATTTTATATGTTTCAGATGCAAAATGTTTAAATTCAGATGAAAAATGAGCTAAGTTTGCATAATTGGCGCTTCAGTCCCCCAAATTTCAAAATTGTCAAATAGTCCCTGAGCACTTATTTCACAAGAAAAGTCACCAAAGGTCCTTTTAAAATCATAAGTTGTCAAAATTAGTCCTTAGGTGAAAAATGTCAAAAGTTTTGAGAAATTACAAATTTGGTCCTTCAAGTTTCAAAATTGGCAAAAATGGTCCTTGGAAATTTGAAAATGTCTATTTTGGTCCTTGTACTATTAAAGCTTGTCATTTTTGGTCCCTTGAAACAACTTTGCAAAATTGGCAGCTTTGGTCCCTTGTTTTTCAGAAATTACAAATTGGTCCCTATGTTATTAATACAAGCCATGACCCTTTCCATTTGGACCCCTGCCATATACACCATTTGGACCCTTTCTTTTTGAACCCCCTTTCAATATTAAGCCCGGTCAACTATCCCAGTCAAACACCCACGCCCGCCTTTTTTCTTCTCCTTCACCAAACATGCCTGCAACACTCAAGCTCCATCCCTCCAGCTCTTTCCCCACTCACCATGTTCCCTCCACCTCACCAAACTCCAAAGAGCATTAATTGCTTCCCTCCCCCATTGCACTCAACCCCACGGCATATATACATTTTACGCCAAAAATCAATCAAACGGCCAAGATTATCTCAAGCCATCCAATGGTCCCAAATGCAAGTGGGATTTGCTCTCAAGTCAAGTGGATGCACTTTTGTATAAAAAGGGAGAGAGGAGAAGGTAAAAGAGAGTAGTAACTAGTTTTTTATATTTTTATGCAAATCGTTTTTAATATAAATGTTTTAGTTTAAGTAAGAAATTTGTAATCTCAGTTCCTATGTATTAAACTTTAGTTGGATAATCATTGTAATGCACTTTCAAGTTTCAATTCAAAGTTTTAGTATGGTTTCAAGTTATGTGCTTACTGTTTAAAATTTTAGTTTCAAACTCTTATGTCCAAGCTTGTAGTAGCTTATTTTTAAAGCCAAATAAGCTTATTGAAGCTACTTATAGCTTTTGGTAAGCTTATCACTCAATTTCAAGCAACTTTGATATCTGGTCAACGAAAGTCAAACTGGGCTCATTTGGTAATGGAAATGATGTTGGGTTGATGCAGAGCATGGATTTGGGTTGATATTGAGTTAGGTTATGGTTTAGAATAGGTTAGTAAACCTTGTATTCTTTGGCAAGCCACAGTGGCTAGGACCAAATGTAAGTTCATTTTCAAATTTCATTGCATGATCTCTATCTGTGGTTAGGATTAGTTTTTATCTGCTTATTAAGTTGTTATTAGGTTAGCTAGACTCAGTATAAGTGATAATATAAGCTAGTTCAGTAGTTGGCTTAGTTTGAATTGCAAATCAGTGTGCACAGGTGTGTTTGGATCAGTAGCCTGTTTGAATTTGAGCTGTGGTTTGTGTTTAACATCTGCCGCTTAGTCTCAATTAGGTCCACTAGAATCATATCTGTCATAACTTTGCTTCTGCATAAGCTCTAAGTCAAAATTATCTAGAATCTGTCTTAAATTTAATCTGTTGAGTTTTTGAAGATCAAAAACTTGTTTTGTGTTTAGAATTCATAGAAATAGCTTGCAGTAGGATTATTTCATCTTAATACATCAAATTCAATCCATAAATTAGGCTCAAAGTTCATTATAGTCAACATATCAAAATTGTCTCAAAAGTCAAAAGTGTAAAGTCCAGTTTTCACCAAACTGGGAGGATTTTTAATTGATTCATTTCTGGTTCAATTTAAGTGAAAATCTGGGTTTTATAACCTCAGTTGGTCTAGTGTCTTAATATCATTTTAGTTGAATTTTATTAATTTTCTACAAGCCTCAAAATAGCTTGTCAAAATGGTCATAAGTCCCCTGTACACCTCATGTATACGAAAGTGTGCACGTGTGATTTGCAGAGCTTGTCACAAGCTCAATAGAGCTTATCTTGGCCTGGTCTTTGGTTTATAAGTAGCTAGCCATGTCTACTCTAAGATCCAACATCTGCTTTTAAGTTCCAACTTATTGAGTAGCTTGTTTTCAAGCTATAAAATAGTAGGTAAACCTGTTTTGGGCACTTAATTTAATTCATCAAATCTGTTCATTAAGCACAATAGAGGTTAAGAGCAGTTGTAATAAGTTGCTTTTGAGTAGTTATAGCTTATTATAGCTTATGTGTTCAGTTGGTGCTCATTTGGTACCTTTGGCTTATTCCAAGTGCTTATTTATAAGCACTTGTAACTCAGCCCATATTCTCACACACAAGCTACTGTTTTTATATTTTTCATAGATTCATAATATTAATTTAGACCTTTCCTGAATTTTTCATATTTTTCTAGTTCAGTTTGCTATTTTTCTTCATTTAAAACAATTTTTAGGCCTTTTTAATTAGCATTTAATACAATTAAATCAGAAAAACTTCAAAAAAATAAGTTTTCATTTTTCCTAGGTTAAGATAAATATAAAAAGTTAAAAAATATTTTTCCAGATTTTTCTTAGTTAAATTTGTATTTTTAAGCAATTTAATTAATTTTAAATAGTTTTTAATTCATAGAAAATAGAAAAATAATCAGAAAAATATAAAATTAGTTTTGAAAATTCTCTTTAGTTATTTTAGATTTTTCTAAGTCATAATTTCATTTTTATAGCTTTATTTCATATTTTCTTGTATTTTAGTGTATAATTAAATAGTTAAAAATAGTTTTTAATTAATAATAATTAGATAAATAGTTTTAAAAATAATTTTCTTTTCCTAAAAATTTTCTCTTATCGTTAGGTTTGTAAAAAGGTCATTTTTTTTTTAGGATTAATATTGTTTCAGTTTCACATTTTCTTTTATACGTCACATAGTTTTTAAGTCAAATTTTATAAAAGAAAAATCAAAAACATCATTTTGCAAATAGTGATAGCGTTTATTTAATATATTTTATCTTTTTAATTTTCTTTAATTTGCATTTAAGCCCCTGTAATTTATAAACTTTTTCTTTAGGTTTAATCAATCATATCTCTTTTTCCGTTCAAATCCTCTCGATCACTATTCGTTTGATTATTCTCGCACGGCTCGTTGGGACATAACGACTGGGAAACACTATACTCCCCGGACTTCATTGCATTTGGTTCCATCTTTTTGAAGTTTGTTACGGTTGACCATTCACAAGTGGTCGCTTGTGTGATAAAACTGACGGTCGGGACCAACCAAATTTTACACGGGGAGCTGGCTAATTATCTTCTCGCTTAGCAGATTAGTAATTTGAATATTCACTCCTTGTTCATACCATCTATCTATATATATATATATATTTTCTTATAAAAAATCCAAAAACCCAAAAACATCCAAAAACGTATAAAACACAAAAATATTTTCCTTTGTTTCTATATATATATCAAAGATAAAAATACAAAAAGATTTGTCGTTTTCTTTGTTTAATAAAAACAACATAAAAAATTACCACCGCAAACCAAGGCAGTGTACTACCTAACTGGGGTACGACCATAATAAGTTCCCGAACCAAAGATTAAAACTTGCCTTTGTGTCCTTGTGATTGGTGTACCTTTTTCAAAGAAGCCATTCATCTTGTGATTATTGGTTAAGTTCACTGTTTTTTTGCCTCGATATCATTTTAATTGGATTTGTTGTTATATCTACTTTTCAAAACCAGAAAACCCAAAAAGATTCTTTTTACCCCATTTTCATAATTCCTTCCTTAACTCGAGATCTTTTAGAGTTAACTCTAGTGTATGTAACTCGCTCTTCTAGGTCTATGAGCCCATTTCGTGAGCTTGTCAAGATTCCAAGAAGGCGTGTCCGTAGACTTTCTACCCCATCACCGGATCTGAGATCCGATGCCACACTACTTCGCTATCACATGAAGAACGTCCTATGTGTGAGCTTCTCCGGCACCCATCGACGTATGGAGATGCTATTGTTATCCCAGCCATTGTGGCTGAAAATTTGACTCAAAACCGGTTACTGAATCTTGTAACCTCAAGTCAGTTCTATGGTTTTGAGCGGGATGATCCTCATTCTCATATTCGATGGTTTAACAAGATTGCATCTACCATCAAATAAAAGAATGTCCCTACAGATGCTGTCAAGCTTCTTCTGTTCCCATTTTCCCTTGAGGGCAAGCCCGGATTTGGCTTGAAAAACAACCCCCTAAATCAATCGAAACATGGGAAGACCTGGTAAAGAAATTTGTGAACGAGTTTTATCCACCTTCCAAAACCACGAGTCTTAAAAATGAAATCATCAAGTTCACAAAAGTTTGATGAATCCTTCAGTGAATCGTAGGATCGTTTTAAGGAGTTGCTTCGCAAATGTCCTCACCACGGTTTCTCCGAGTTGATGCAACTCGATACTTCCTATAATGGAGTGAGTCAATCATCAAGATTCTTCACCTCTCCTCGAGGAAATTTCTTGAGAAAAACTGTAAAAGAAGCTTTAACGATAATTGAAAACAAGTCTAAAGTCCGCACTGCACGAAGCAAACAGGTTGTTTCCCAAGTCAGTGTTGGTCCTTCTACTTCATCGCTCGTGAGTCAATCTAGCACCGATGCTAAGATTGACAAACTCACGGAAGCAATTCAATCTTTGGTTCTCTCCAACCAAAAGAAAGTTTCTTTTCCACAAACTTCACCTCATGCTGAAGTTAAGAAAGTGGAAGTCTGTGTTACTTGCGGTGGCCCCCATGCCTATTACAACTGTATGGCCACCGATGGTAACCCTTTGAAGCAAATGTCGGGCGGGATTTCTAATCCAAGAGGCAACCAATACCGTGCTCCTATGGACCCAAACCACCGTCCTAACCACTACCCTGGACCACCCTGTTTCAACCAAAACCAAAACCGTAATCAAAATCGAATAGAATGAACCGTTTTCAAAACCAAGGAAATTTTAGTCAAAATAACGGTTTTCAAAATCAAAGTCAAAATTTCCAAAACCAAGGAAATTTCAATAGAAACCAAGGTCAGGTAAATTTCAACCCAGGGTATTTTCATGGCAATAATCAAGGAAATTTTCAAAATCTAGGCCCTAATCCAAACAATAGAGGCCAGAATTTTCCTACACAAACTCAAGCCATTGTTCTAACTGGACCATCATCTGATGAGTTGTTGAAGCAATTCATGAAATCCCAAGAGGAAATGAACAGGTTGTTGGTTAGCCAGATTTCTGACATTAAGAAGTCTTTAAATGATCGACCCTGCTCGTGTACTTTACCTAGCAACACGATCGCTAATCCGAGGGGCGATGCAAAGGCGATCACAAACAGAAGTGGTGCTTCATATGATGGACCCGCTATTCCTACTACCTCTTCTTCTTCTCTCCCGAAGGTAGTGAAAAGTGAACTGAGGCTACAAAGGACCAAGTGCAACCCACTAGCTCACAAAGTACAACACATGTCCATCCTCAAGTTGTCCCGAAACCCAAAACCAAACCTAGAGTTGTTTTTGAACCTCCAGTTGACAACCCCAAATCCAAAACTTCTATTCCTTACCCATCACGCTTAAATGAAAAAGCTCCGCGAAAAGCCATCATCAAATGGAGAAATTTTTTCAAATTTTTCAAGAGCTTCATTTTGACATAAGCTTTGTGGATGCCATCATGCTGATGCCCAAGTTTGCATCAACTCTCAAACACATGTTGAGCAATAAGGAAAAACTGTTTGAAATGGCCAAAACCTTTGAACGAGAACCGCCAAGCAGCTCTTAAAGAAGCTTCCCGAAGAAGTAGGAGATCCTGGAAAATTTCTTCTCCCTTGTATCTTTCCAGGAATGATTGAATGCTTTGCCCTTGCCGATCTTGGTGCAAGCATCAATATGATGCCTTATTCAGTATGGAAAAACTTTCTTCCGAACTTATTCCTACCTGCATGACTCTTGAGCTTGCAGATCGTTCTATATCGGCCCTCTTGGCATCGCCGAGGATGTATTTGTGAAAGTAGGAAAGTTCCATTTTCCACTGACTTTGGGTTGTTGATTTCGATGCATCATCGGGTTCCCTCATTGTTGGACGAGGATTCCGACAACGGGCCGCTCTCATTGATGTATTTGAGCAAGAAATCACGCTACGCGGGTAATGAAGCTGTTCCCTTTAACCTTGATCAAACTTCGAGGTACTCCTCAAATTATGATGCTGAATCGGTTAATCGAATCGATTTAATTGATATTGCTTCAGAGGAGTACTCTCAAGAGTTTCTTGGTTATTTTCATAATTCTGTGAGTGGGGATTCCACCACATCTTCTCAACCAATCATTGCCGACTTTTCCCCGCCTTCACCCGCTTGAGGGAGGTGACTTCTTTCTCGAAGAGATCGATGACTTTCTTGCTAGTGATGAATCAATTCGCCGAGTTGATGGTGTTTATGATTCAGGGGATATCCTTTATCTTGAGCAATTGTTAAACGAAGATCCTTTACCTTCTCACCAAAGAGATCACGATTGAGGAAATCAATCAGCATAAAAATCTATGAAGAATTTCCGAAGTTGAACTTAAGGACCTACCTCCTCATCTCGAGTATGCATTCTTGGAGGTGATGATAAATTACCCGTCATAATTGCTAAAGACTTAACTGAGGAGGAGAAAATTGCTCTCATAAAGGTCTTGAAGTCACACAAGCAAGCAATTGCTTGGAAACTCTCCGACATTAAGGGTATCAACCCGGAGTTTTGTACTCACAAAATCTTGATGGAGGATGACTTCAAACCAGCAGTCCAACATCAGAGAAGGGTGAATCCTAAGATTCATGAGGTTATCAAACAAGAGGTTCTCAAACTTCTTGATGCCGGTTTAATTTACCTGATCTCGATAGTCCTGGGTTAGCCCAATTCATTTGCGTTCCTGGGTGGCATATAACTTGTCACAAATGAAGAAAACGAGTTAATTCCAACTTGATTGGTTACGGGATGGCGTGTGTGTATTGACTATCGCAAGTTAAACGAAGCCACCCGAAAGACCATTTTCCTCTACCCTTCATGGATCAGATGCTTGAGAGATTAGCAGGGAACGAATACTATTGTTTCCTTGATGGTTTCTCGGGATATTTTCAGATCCCCATTGATCTCGCTGATCAAGAAAAGACCACATTCACCTGCCCATACGGAACTTTTGCCTAGAGACGTATGCCTTTTGGCCTATGTAACGCTCCTGGCGCTGCTCCAACGATGTATGATGGCCATTTTCCACGACATGATTGGGGAAACAATGGAGGTGTTTATGGATGACTTCTCGGTCATTGGGGACTCATTTCATACATGTCTCTCCCATTTATAAAAAATGCTTCAACGGTGTGAAGACACCAATCTTTGTCTAAACTGGGAGAAGAGCCACTTTATGGTCAAAGAAGGCATAGTCCTTGGCCATAAGATTTCCAAAAATGGGATTGAGGTTGATAGAGCAAAGTTGATGTTTATTGCTAATTGCCTCATCCTACTAACGGCAAAGGTATTAGAGTTTTCTAGGTCATGCCGGGTTTTATCGTAGATTCATACAAGATTTTTCTAAAATCGCCCGGCCTATGACCCATCTTCTTGAAAAAGATGCTCCTTTTTATCTTCTCTCAATTGAGCCATCGGCTTTTGAAACATTAAAGAAAAAGCTTACGGAAGTACCCATTCTAGTTGCCCCGACCGGGATTTACCCTTTGAGCTCATGTGCATGCAAGTGATTTTGCTTATCGTGGGGCAACGAAAAACCAAGCATTTTCAAATTTATCCACTACGAAAGCAAGACTATGACCGTAGCTCAAACCCATTACACCACTGGCCAGTAAAAGAA
>OU343216.1:56611852-56638210 GCA_910596185.1 Chrysanthemum makinoi
AAATAATATTTGCCCGTTAGTCCATCCGTTATACTTTTTAGCCGTTAGTCCTCATTTTCACGTTTTCGATGCATTTTTACGTTTTTGTCCATTTTAACTCGTTTTCGTTCGTTTTAATATGTTTCATCCGCTTTTTATCCGTTTTAGTTCGTTTTTTATATGTATTCGTCCATTTTTTTAATGTTTTTTACGTTCTCGTCCGTTTTTTTACGTTTTTGTCCGTTTTACTCGCTTGTATCCATTTTTATCGTTCGTCCGCTTTTATCCGTTTTCGTCCGTTTTATATGTATTACGTTACCGTTTATTTTTACGTTTTTACGTTCTCGTCACATTTTACGTTTTGTTCGTTTTTTTTTTCGTTTTGTCCGTTTTACTGCGCTTTTATCCGTTTTTATATGTTTTATCCCTCTTTTTATCCGTTTTCGTCCATTTTTATAAGTTTTCATCCCGATTTTTTAGGTTTTTACGTTCTCGTCCCGCTTTTACGTTTTAGTACGTTTTCACGTTTTTGTTATGCTTTTACGTTTTTGTTGGTTTTTCTTGGTTTTAGATGCGTTTTTATATGTTTGATCCGCTTTTTGTCGTTTTACGTTTATGCGTCCGTTTTGCGTTTTCGTCCGTTTATATACGTTTTTGTCCATTTTCTACGTTCTCGTCCGGTTTTTTTACGTTTTCGTCTGTTTTTTACGTTTTTGTCCGTTTTTTAAGTTCTCGTCCGTTTTTAACGTTTTCGTCTGTTTTTTTACGTTTTGTCCGTTTTTACCCGTTTTCGTCCGTTTCTATATGTTTCGTCCGCTTTTTATCTGTTTTCGTCCGTTTTTTATATGTCTTCGTCCGTTTTTTTATGTTCTCGTCCGTTTTGTTTTTATGTTTTCGTCCGTTTTTATGTTTTGTATGCATTTTTATGTTTTCCTTTATTACGGGGCCGAAAACTTAAAAAGCAGACGGCATGCGCCGGACAAAACATAAAAAATGAGGCGAAATCATAAAAACGAAGCAAAAAAATGGGCCAAAGCGTTCAAAATTTGACAAAGGGGCGAAACATATAAGCGGACAAAACAGACCTAACAGGACAAAAGCGTAAAAATTGGATGAAAGCGTAAAAGCGGGAAGCAGCGTAAAAGCGGGGCGAATACATATAAAGGGGCGAAAGCGGATAAAAGCGGACAAAATATAAGCGGGGCCAGCAGTAAAAGCAGGACCCGTAAAATGGTGGCGTAAAAGCGGACGCGTAAAAATGAGCGCGTAAAAGGGCGGCCGTAAAAGCGTAAAAGCGGGCGAATGCGCATATAAGCGGGGCGAAAATGGATAGCGGGGCGAAACATATAAGCGGGGCGAAAGCGATAAGCGAAAAGCGGTGGCGACAAAATGAAACTGCGGATTGCAAAAGTATGCCGAGAAAAGTTATACCAAATATTTAACATTACTGCCAGTTAGTGCTGAGGATGATTAATGCCAAAGGTTTGTGGACTTGGGGATGTTTAATGTTAAAGGTTTGAGATAGGGATGATGATTCTTCGAAAATACACAAACCACGGGGATGATTTTGCGATTTACTCTATAAATTATTAATGTTCGATATTAAAGTATATACTAAAATCTTTATAAATTAATAATGTTGTGACCGGGATATATTATTAATTTAGGGAGATAATATTATATCGATAAATTAATTATAATTTAAAAAGGTTTTACATTATAGCATTTAAATTTTCAAGTCGGTATACTACTATTTATAATCTATACTCGTTAGAGATAAAAAAAAATAAATTAGAAAAACAAGTGTGGGTTATTAGCATAAAAAGACATCATACTTGTCATTTTTTGTCATCGTATGTTGCGTATTTTTTTCTCATCTTGACACCAACCTTTTGAATTTGTGCTATTGTGTTGTACTTTAGACTATTTAGATCTTGAAAATGACCATTTTACACTTCAAAATTTGAAAAAAGTAAGGGTAAAATGGTTACAAATACCACAATAGCACAATTTTAAAGGTTGGTGTCAGTGGAAAAAAATACATAACATATATATGATAACCTTTTTATGTTAATAACCCAACAAGTTTCAATTAAAATTTTATGAATTCAAGGCATTGAAGAAATTAATCAATGTATACTAATGAATATTATGAGATTCAAAGCATTGAAAAAATTGTGAAATTTTTTAGTAATTATTAATTTATAGTTTAGATTTGGAACTAATATATATGCCTGATGAGTTTCAAAAAAAATTATTATCTTATTATTTTATCGATTGGGGTGCAAATTTGTACTTTTTGTTGGAATCACTCCTAAACCATATTTCAAGTGTTAGTGATTCATATGTAATAGTTAGCTTAATATGGCTTTTATGTTAGTAATCAAGGCTAGGCTTATGTAGAAAGCCCATAAGCCTAGGTCAAGCCCAATAAGTAAAAGGATGGGAACTTGGAGTGTTGCCTAGTTCCCACTATAAATACTCTTGTAAACCTTCTATTGAAGGTTGGTTGTTCACTTTACATTTATCCTAAGCATAAACTTTCTCTCAATCCTTACGCATAAGTGTTATCGTGTTCATCCGATCTCTCTTTTCTATATTTCTTCATATTGATGCTTGTGTTACTAATATGGGAACCTAACAGTGGTATCATTAGCCAAATAGTTGGGTGAAAAGTTTATTTGTTTTTGAAGTTGTTTGGGTCTAAGCGTAAGTCACAGTTTACAAACTTTGTTCGGCTTAAAACTAATTTTTACACTTTTCAATCCAAGATTCTTATCCTTTCAACGTTTTTAGGTGTTAAAATTTCAGTTTTTAGCAAAAAGTTTCAAACTTTACGTGTTTTTCCTTAGTTTTAAGCTTGGTTTTATCACAGCGTGTTCATCTTCTGGCGTAAGGTGTTTTGAAGTTTTGGATCATCAAGTTTCACACTCTTGTGTTATTTTGGTGATGTTGAAGTTGTTTCATCACAAAATCTTGCTTAGAAACATCTTTGGGCAGAAAATCAATTTTGGTTGCTTTCTACGTGTAAGAAAACCCTATTCTTCGGCGTAACTCATCCTGGATCGATCTTGATTTAGGTGGTTTTCGGTGTTTTCTTTCTCTTGGATAAGCCTGAAAACACTTCGACTTGGATATCCTTTGCCTGTGATAGTGTAAAAGATCTTTTGGGAAAAACCTAATTTTACGTAAGCTCAATCTTCTACGCGTAGAACTCTTTGCGCCTAAGCTTACTCTTACACCTAAGCCTTGTCTTACGCATAAGCTAATCTTACGCATAAGTTTTCTACGCTAACTTTTACATTTCGCTAATCTTAGTGTTTCTCAATTCTTACGTGTAAGCTAATCCTACAGTAACTATTGCTTTTCAGCGTAAGTTTGGTGTTTTCGCTAAGTGTTACTTTGCTAAACTTGGTTTCTAAGCCTAAGGATACTTCATCAACAACGTTTCATTCAGGACACAAGATCCATTTAACAACCCAAGTTTTCAACATGTCTCAACCTCCATACTCTAACTACTTTCCTTACATGTATAATCAACTACAACAACAACAACAACTAAGTCCACAACATCAATAATTCAATCAACAACAACAAATTTATCAACAACATACTCCACAAATGGTTCAACCACCACCTATTCTTCAAGTACAACCTTACACAAACTTCTATAATCAACATCCATCCAGGAGTACTATGAAGGAACCGACATGGTTTGGCAAGATGTGTGAAGCCTAAAGTAGCCAACAATCAATTCATGAAGCTGGCTCACTTGATAGACCTTCAATGCTCACTCCCGGAAATTATGATCAATGGGTGATAAGGTTCTTTAGGTTTTGTGATCTAAAGAAGTCACATGGAAAGTTCTTAAAGAATGTCATTATGGAAGGTTGATGTGCTACGTGTGTACAAGTTTTAAATTTATAAAAGGTGAATTACCAATATTACCAATAACACATACGAGCAAGAATACTAAATCCAGTTATATAAGATTATGAAGGTAAGTCGGGATGGATTCGCGAGGATTTGAGTGAATCTAAACACAAGTTTGAATTAACAAGAGTCTATCAAAACATATAACAAAGAAAATAGATATAATGAAATTCGGATGATTAAAAACTACACTTGCTTAAACTAGTTTCATATCATAGATTAATGTGATTGTGTTAACCTCTTAACATGTTGGTTAGATAATTGGTAGGTGGACTAATCTGTTCTTACAAGTTAAACCTTAGTCAAGATTTTAGTTCATAAAAACAAGCATTACGTTTAACCAATCAATTCAAGATCAATTCAAGTTTCATAAGTCTACATACATAAACTTAAACACAAAAACATCCACTTGTTCATCAAATTGCTTAAGAAATGGTCAATACAAAGGTAACCGATCATAGACAAAGGCTACAATTGATTCTCAACAACTAATCTTCGACCATTTAGATGTTTCCAATACCAATCAATTTGACAATCAAAAAAGCGTTTCTATTACAACCACACCTTAGTTCCTTTGTATAATCAAAAATAATGGGTAAAAACAATCATCCATAGACAAAATGATTATGACTAGTTGAATAACAATAAGTTCTTTTGACCCCAACGATTACTATCAATTAGCCAAACTTGATTAACAAATGTCACTATGAAACTTTAGCACAATTGGATCTTAGAATCAACTTGAAATTGAATTAAAACATGTTAACACAATCACTAACTAATCATATGATAATCAACATCATTTAAGAAAGTGTATAAAAAACTACCACTCATAGCAAACATGAACATAAACTCAGAACTTTTGAACATTAGAAACATGATTAAAAAGTCTTACAATGCTTGGAATAAGATTACAAATGGTGAAGAAATGATTCCCAAAGTATTGGGGTAGACTTCTTGGTGATTTGGCCTCCAAATGTGGAACTACGGAACTCCAAACTTCCACACGGACTTCTAAGGACGAATTTTGAGAGCTTTAAGGCTTTGTTTGATGAGTAGAGAGATTTGTATTTGAGGTGTATCTCATATGCTCACAATTAGCCTCTATTTATACTAATTCCAAAGCCTAGGGTATTAATTGCTGAACTTGGCCTCCAAGGGGTAAGGAAGGGACTAGAATACACCAAGAGAAGGACCTAGAATCGTTTGGATGCAAAGGGAAGGCTTAGTGATGAAGATTTGGCAGCTGCGGCTTCTCCAATAGGATCGGTCATACGACCAACGATCCGGTTGGTCTTCTAAGGTGGCCCACCCGATCGGTTGGGGTTGCGACCGTCGGTTGGTATTGATATGTAACAATGTTGTTTCTAGGCGTTATTCAGCCGATCGGTTTTATGAGCAACCGATCCGGTTAGATCTCACAATCTGAGAAACTTGATCTTTCTTCTCTTTTATCTTGTACAACTTGGTTCTTCAATCACTATGGTCTTCAAAAGGTCCTTGAGATCTTACAATTTAGACTTCTTGGCGGGAATCTTCATTTTCTTTGAACATTTCTTTATTTTCCTTCCGTTTCCACTGCACTTGATTATAAACACTAGACAAACATCTTTTGATCGCTTAAGTACTATAATCATAAATATAACCAAATAACATATGTAAGAGCACACATAGAAGCTACTAAAACATGGTCGAGCATTATCAAGGTCCATTTAGGATGCCTCTTGTTGTCACACCCACAGATCTAATGCCAATCCACCAGAGATGTTGTCACCAACATTGCAACTATCTCGGACCTCTCGGTGATGAACTTCTACATTTTGAAACGATGAACTAGCAATGCAATACATCCTTTTGGGATTACCCAATCCGATCCTTAGAAGTGTTGATGCTCAAAAGACTGCTAAAGCAATGTGGGAGCATATTCATCTTCTCATGGAAGGCACAACACTCAATCAAGAAGACATGGAATCAAAAATCTACTTGGCTTATGAACACTTCATGATTGAACCTGGAGAGACATTAGAGTCATATCATCATCGCTTTTCGGACATCATCAATGATTTGGACAAACACAATATCATCATGCCACGAATTCTGTCAACACTAAGTTCCTAAGTAGTCTTGGTCCGGAATGGGAGAAGTATGTCATTTTCTCCGTCAAGCTAAGAATCTTCATCATGCTACATACGGATTGTTGTACGACTATTTGAAGCCTCACCAAAAAGTAGTTGACAAAGAAAGGGCTATCCGTGGACTCGGCTCCCCGGTCACTTCGGACAATCAACAACTTGCTTTGTGGGCTCAAACTAATGTTCCTCCTCCGGCTCCTCAACCAACTACAACCATCACACCATATGATCCGTCACAGCAACAAACTCAACAAACTCAATTGGTTCCATACAACAACAACAATGCTCAAGCACTTTACGATGAAGGCGATGAGGACTCCGATACTTTCGATGAATTGCAACAAGGATTTGTTATGATTGCTAAAGCCTTCGGCCGGTATACAAGCAAATCCAACAATCGCATTCGTTCCTCATCAAACACAAGGAATCGGTACATTTGTGAACAATGGGCGCGTTGAAGTTGAGAATCGTGGTTATGGTCGTCAGATGGGAGGTGGTCAAGGGTTTAATGCTATGGGAAGGAATAACATGGGTGCTCCGCAACAACAAAGGGCTCAAGTGGTTGAACAGGGGAATGCTTAGAATGGGGTTAATGGTCTTCATTGTTATAGCTGTAATGAGAAGGGTCATCGGCTAATGCATGCCCTAAGCCGAGGACAAGAGGCGATTACTTATCAAAGAGGCTTTGCTCTTGGCTCTCAAGGATGAAGGCTGGTGGCACTCTTACCAACAAGGAACGAGCTTTATGGCGGATCACGATTCTAATGATGATATGGAGGACTTGCGAGGCTAATGCGGCGGTGATGTTGATGGCACAAATGCAAGATCTACACATGAGTGACCGCGGGCCGGTGTATGAAGCTGACGGCTTGTCTCAGAGTACGGAACAAAATACACTCATTCATGATCTGATATCTCCGCCAATTTCTCCATCCGACAAGGATCAAAGTGTTCAACATGAGCCATCTACATCTCATTCTGATGATTATCAAATAGATCCCGTAGTTATATTTGACGATCAAGATAATCTTATGGTTAATATTGATAATCAAATTGACTTCGTGGTTATATTTGAGGATCTAAATAATGATCATGTTGAGACTCACGTTGAACAAAATGAGCTTTTGTCTAATAGAATTGAGCTCGACCTTAATTAAAGACCAAGAATCTCGTTTGGAAATTTGCATGCAATTAAAAGATAAAAATGCACTGTTAATTAGGGATAATGAATGCTTAATAAGACAAATCAAGCGTTTTAAAACTCAAAAAACGTGAAAAGGTTTTGAAGTCGCTTTTGCTAAATCTCATCAAAAGCGAAAAATTATTAGAGCGACATATCATTGATCTAGCCATCCAAGAATGCTTTGGTGTCTCAAATAGAACAACTAAAACATGAACATAAACAACAAATTAACACTTTTACTTTGGAAACTAAAAAAGCCAAATTTGAGTTGTTAACTTGTCAAAAGCAGTTCTCTGAGTACAAAAGCATTCCAACGAATAATAGATAACTATCTTGAAGAAATTGTCGACTTACAAAACAAAATCAAAGAGTTTGAAATGTTGTTTATAAACATGGTGAGTCAATCACAACTATTCAAAAGTTTACTTTTAAACCAAATCCAAATGGATATGGACGATTCTTGCTGATTACAAACCTAAGTTTTCAACGAGCATTCAAACCAAATCACGAAGTTTACGGTCAGAAATAGAATTGATGATTCAATTATGACTTTGTTGAATATAATCGCATGGAGGAATTAGATCTCGATGGCGAGAGTCGGTCAAAACTGGAAAATGTCGTTTATAACAAACCATTTAACTATTCAAAAGCCGTAACTTTTGTCACACAACAAGATACTTCTAACAAACCTTTGGTTATCACACGATTTAAGAAGTTAGTCCCAACACAATGGTGCACAAATTAATGGTCCTTTACCTTCACTTAGTGAAGTTAAAACAAAAGCGAAAGTTGTCCGCGTTATAAAATACTTTGACACTTTCTTACGACCTCAAAATTTTGGAGCGTGAGATTGAATTTCATTCGAAATAAAAGTTGAACATTTTCAATAGCCTGCGGCGAGAACAAAAGAGATTCTTGAGAAAAGAATTTTACCCCATGTCAAAAATTTGAAAACTTTGCACAATATTGGGAAGGGATTTTCACAAGGAACTTGGTCTAATGAAAACAATTTTGAGAAACATCGATTTCAAATACTAAGTAAAAGAAATTATTGAGAAAAGATGTTGATCGACTCTTGAAAGATGTTATCGTCTTTGATATCCATAATGTTGTGTTGTTTCATTCTATTGCTAATGCATCGATTATATCTCTGATACTGTTGATTACATTTGAAATTGTTGAGAATCGCGATAATGTGCATCGGTCGAGTCTTTAAAAGTTGAAAATGAGCGATTGTTAAGCGAGCTTTCAAATGCAAAACGTCGTCTTCAATGGTGTCAAAAGATTGTCAAAATTGAAAACTTGCTTTGCAAAACAAAATCAACAGTTGCATTCAAAATGTTTAATCCAAAACTTGAGCAACTGGATGATCAAAGCGCGTCTTTGAAATGTCAAATCACAAAATATGAACAAGAACTTGCAAAAGTTAAAAAGGAATATGGTGTCATATTTGATTTACTCAAATAGACTTGTGATGAAGCATCAAACGAACTTGATCATTATCTTGCACACACTAAAGAAGTCATGAATTTTTGGAAATCTTAGTTACGAAAATCAAGATTTGTTGCACACTATCATCAAGTTAAGGGAAATGTTAGGAAAGTATGAACAAGTTCAGCCTAGCATCATTAAGAAAATTGCACCTGTAACACTTAGCAAGCGTGAACCCGAATGCCTCTTGATAAACCACAAGAAACTAATGTGCTTCCCTCTACTGAAACAGGAATAGTTGCCTCTTTTCCAAGCGTCCGCACTTCGAGCCTAGGACAATACAAGGAAGAATAGGAAGTTGCGACCTAAGAAAAGACAATAAAGAATCTTGAGTAGAAGAACACCCTAGGACTTTGAATAAGACTCAAGTTGCACCGGCCACTTTAGATATTGCGTCTGACAAATGTAATGGAAAAAGTGTTGTAACGAATGCTAAACCTTTAAGTACTTTTGATATTAGATCGATGCTTCTTGTGTTATTTGTAGTAAAAGTATGCTTTCTGATTGTCATGATAAATGTGTTGCTAGAGCTATCTTGTCTCGTTTACGAGAATCCTAAGACGAAGGAATACCTCTAGGCCCACAAATGCTTCTAAGTGCATGCTTGGTAAACCGCCCTCTTTAGATTCTAAGAAACGCATTGATGTCCCTGTAGCTCAGTCTCACCTCCAAGGAATGTAGTACCACCTAGTGCATTCACTAAGACTAAAGCTAAGACTAGTTGGAGATGGCGAGGATACATAATACACTAGTATTTAAATGGATACCTAAAATCATTGATGTGTGTATTTCTAACATAGCGCTTGAACCCTCTAACTCTTTGGGTTCCACATCTACTTCTATTCCATCTGTATTAGTCTGTATGTGTAATCACGGTGTCTGAGATCATCCTTTGGATTATTGATAGCGGATGTTCCCGACACATGACAGGCAATCTTAAATTGTTATCAAACTTTATTGCAAAGTTCATTGGCATGAGATTCGGGAATGATCACTTCGCAACTATCATGGGCTACGGAGATTATATCAATGGCAATATCGAAATTAGCGGGGTTTATTATGTGGAAGGCCTCGGTCACAATCTCTTTTCAGTCGTCAATATGTGATGGAGATTTATAAGTTGCTTTTCGGGAGAAAACTTGTTTCATTCGTGATCTACAAGGAAAGCGATCTTATGTGGCTCTCGCAATTCAAGTCTGTACACAATCTCAATGCAAGACATGGTTGCTTCATCTCCCATCTGTCTACTCTCAAAGGCTACATCTACAAAATCTTGGCTATGGCACCGTCGTCTCTCACATTTAAACTTTCAAACCATCACCAATCTTGCTCGACATAAACTTGTTGAAGGTCTCCCAAGATTCTGGTATTCTAAAGATCACCTCTGCTTTCACTTGTGAACAAGGAAAAAGCACTCGTGCTCATTTTCCTTCAAAGGTGGAACCGCTCTCAACATGTGCTTCATCTTCTTCACATGGATTTGTGTGGCCCGATCTTGGCGTGCAAGCGATTAATGGCAAGCTACATCTTGGTAATTGTCAATGACTACTCAGATGGACTTGGGTCTACTTTCTTGAAGAAGATCAAGCTCCACAGATGATCATCACCTTTCTCACGAAAATTCAAGTTCACTCCGGAACAATCGCCAAATTAGAGCAGAGACAAAGGCTGAATTTGTGAACCAAAATCTTCGAGAATTTTATGAGAAAGTGGGAATTGAGCATCAAACATCTATTGCACGTACACGAGAACAAAGCGGGTTGTTGAAAGAGCAAAACGCATGCGTTAGTGGGCTGCAGAACAATGTTAATCAATGCTAAACTTCCAGATTACTTATGGGCAGAAGATGTATCAACTGCATGCTACACTCAAAACCGATCAATGATTACAAAAGCATACAACAAAACACCTTTTGAGCTTATCCACAACCGAATCTCAAACACTTTCATGTATTTGGATCCCTTTGCTACCCAAATAATGATCGTGATGACTTTGGAAAGCTCAAAGCCAAAGCGACATTGGGTCTTTATTGGATCTTGTGAGAACTCTAAAGGTTACGGATCGGAATCGTCGTACAAGCGAGGTTATGGAAGCGATTCATGCTAATTTTGATGAGCTTCTGAGATGGCTTCGAGCATAACGACTTGGAACCGGTCACACCATCTTAACTTCCCTCAAACCCCATCATCGGTGAACCAAGCCCCCAACTCACTCGTCAACAAATGGAAAAGCTATTTGCTCCGCTGTTTAGTGATGATATTGATGAGCGTGCTCGGGTGTATCCGATGTTTCCGGCTGCCAACCGATCATATTCCTATACGATACACGCTACAACAACTACGGTTGAAGAAGCACCACCGATTGACTCTACAACAACAATTGAACAAACTGCATCCAACGACGTTGAACCAGCTGATGATGTTCTTAATGAAGTACCCCACTGCGATTTTGATCCAAATGCGTTCTTTAACCCGTTTGCCAATGAAACTGCGCACTGTGTGCGGAATCATCTACATGCCATTTGAATCCTCAAAATCTGCACAATGTATACCAACATCAACCCTCTACACATCGTTGGACAAAAGACCATCCTCTTGAAAACATAATTGGCTACACGAATCAACGGTCGTAACAAGACAACGTCTTCACCAGACGGTGAACATTGCATTTATGCTCTCGTACGCGTCACGAGCCTAAAAACATTAAAGACGCAATGACAAAAGACAACTGGATTGAATCCATGCAAGAAGAACTCAACCAATTCAAGCGTCTTGAAGTATGGGAACTGGTTGAAAGACCAACGAGGGTCGTCATTGGTCTCAAACGGATTTGGAAGAACAAATTGGATGCTGAAGGGAACGTAATCAGAAACAAGTCACGTCGGTGGCTAAGGGTTATAAAGGGAAGAGGGTATTGACTTTGAAGAATCATTCGCTCCGTTGCTCGTCTTGAGGCATTTTCGGATCTTTCTGGCGTTCGCGGCTCATATGAATATAACGGTCTTTCGGATGGATCAAAACGCTTTTCGAATGGGTAACAAAAGAAAGCGGTTTATGTCGGCCAGCCGAGAAGGATTCGTTGATCCAGAGTTCGAACCATGTCTACAAACTGAACAAAGCTCGTATGGTCTCAAACAAGCTCCTCGGTGAGTGCGATAAGTTATCATCATTCCTCATTGCCAATAATTTTACCAAAGGTTCGGTCGACCCAACTCTTTTCATACAATATCACGGGGCACATATCTTAATTGTTCAAATTTCCGTGGATGACATCATTTTTGGGTCAACACATAAAAGTATTCAATCGCTTTTGCAAAACTAATGAAGAAACATTTTGAAATGTCCATGATGGGTGAACTACGTTCTTTCTAGGACTACAAGTTCATCAATCACCCCGTGGTATTTTCTTGAGTCAGTCAAATATGCCTTTGAAATTCTTAACAAATTTGGAATGCAAACACTGACACCTATGCCACACCAATGGCTCATACCAAGAAGCTAGACGCTGATTTACATGGGGAATTGGTGGACCCTACCAAATACCGTAGTATCATTGGGTCTCTCATGTATCTAAGACTAGCGGGACGATATTGTTTTTTGGTATATCTGCTCCGTTATCGGTCGAGACAAGCCAAAACCCTCTCGAGGCTAAAAAGAATCTCAGATACATCAAGGGAACCATTAACTTGGGGGTCGGTATCAGAAGGACTACGGTTTTGAACTAATAAGCTTTTTGAGGCGTGATCCATGAGATGTTTAGATTGTGAAAAGCATGAAAGACATTACAATTTCTTGGTGATAAAGCGGTGTCATGGCGAATCGAAGCGGGATTGTACATCGTTGTCCTCAATGAAGCATAATATATAGCCATGTAGCCGCGTTTTGTGCCAAGTCATTTGGATGAGAACACAACTCAAAGACTATGGTTATGTATTTGACGAATCCCGATGTCTTGTGACAATGGAGATTCTAACGATCTCGTCTAACTCAGTTCAACATTGAAATCAAAGCACATTGATCTTGATATCATTTCATCAAGGACCCGCGTGGAGCAGTGCTGAATTATACTTTGTTAGTCTGAGAATACCAGCTGGCGAGATCTCCTCACAAAAGCCTTAACTCACCGCTAGGTTTAATGAGTTGGTCCACGGATTGGTATGCGGTGTTTGACTCAGAGAGGCTGGATGAACTCTTAAAACACTCTTAAAAACGAGTCAAACACCAAAACCTCTTTTGTAAATATTTTTCAAAAACAAAATACAAAATTATAAAATGAGATAAAACAACAAAATATTCTTAGTTCTATATTTCTTTTAGCATTGGCAAGTACAAATCTTCCGTCAGCTCAAATCTTTCAAAATTAGTATTCTTTTTAGATCAAGTGTTGAGGAGAAAAGAAAAATATTTTGATTCATAAAACCTTGTACTTGCATGCTACCTCATCCCGGTTGTTTCTTTGATAATGGTGGTCACATTTTCAGTTCTTGACACTCCTCGGACTAAAATTTATAAAATTTCATTATTTCTTAAGTAGGGAGTGTCGATCAAAGTTCTTTCCTAATATCCTTCGTTTGGTAACCAAAATGGAAGTTATGGACATGAGATATAAATGGTATAGGTGGAGGGACTAATTGTGTCAAAAACCTCAAAGTATTCTTAACAAAACACTCCACCTAATTTTTTTTTCTAAACTCATTTACTCATAACATTTAATATCTCACCAAACCTCATCCCCTATCCATATTTGTTTTACAAATCCGGACTTTTGATCATCAATTTGTAAGTGAAAACATGTTCTTTGTAAACATCTAAGCATTGGTTTTAAATTGTTTTGAAATCCAATGGCTAGATTTTTATCTAGAAGTGATTTTGTGTTCTAAGCATGAGCGTAAGAACACATAATCAAGTTTGTGTGTTTGTGGTGAAAATTATTGTGTCAAAACGTTTCTATAACATCAAGGATTCCATTTTCATCATTAAATCACACAAATCCGAATTGTTTGATTTTTGATTTTAGGGTTTATGCGAAAGTTTGGGGATTTTCAATGTTGAGTGTTATTGGTTAAAAGATTGTTGTGTGTGTAACAAGATGAATTGACCATATCCATGTTTAGAATCAACCCATAAACACTAATTGCTAGTTAATTAGAAATTAGGGTTTATGTTCTTGATATTTGGGTATTTTTGATTCGTTTAAAATTTGATGTTAAAACTTGGACAAAACAACTCACTAAGCTTCTTAGACTTACCAGAAAAACTTTGGTGCATTTACTATGGCTAGAATTCTTAGTCATAAATTCTTAGGGTTTAGGTTTACGCATAAGTCTTTCTCTGGCATTAAAGCGTTCTACTCTTGTTTAATGAGTGTTCATAGTTTGAGCCGATAAATAATTGAATGTATATGTTAATATTGGTAATATGGTGACTTTATTTTGGTTTCTTAACGAGAATCAAGGTTACTTGCCATCTACGCATAAGGATCACCTGCGTAGCATGTTATCGCGTAAGAAATCTTACAGCGTAACGTTTACCGTAGGTTCTACATTGGGGACTCTGCGTATCATGTGAAGGATATGCGTGCTTGATGACCTCGCAAGGTTGACTCTTACGAGTAAGCCTTGCAGCGTGGAGTTCCATATCTACGCTGCAGCGTAAGCTCTCTGCATAAGTCCTCTTTTCCTAAATATTTCTTGCGTAGTCAAGAACCTCGCATAAGCTTAAGTTTCTGGCGTATATCACTCTGTTTCATAAGCTTGCCATTTCTCACGCCTTAAGACTAGTCTTAAACTTAATTATGAATTGTTCACAGCGTGCAAACTTGTAAATAAATAAATCATAATGCCCGCGAAACCAATAATGTCACTAATAAGCTTAAGCGTTTAATATGTTGTGAAAAATAAGTGAAAACATGGACTTTAAAACTTAAAGTTAATCAACTCACCTTATCACGGCGTCAATGGACTATTGGACAAACAAGTGACATTGGACTCGTAACAATCATCGACATATCACATTCAATAATTAGACAATAAAACCATCTTTTGACTAACATAATGTCTTCGATATATTTGGTTCTTTTGGCTAAATATCTTTGAATCACGACATGGGCCTCAATCACGGAAATGGAAGCACCAAATGTTCTCACCGTTCGATGTCTTCCTAATGGCTATCCAATGAAGATCGGAAGAACAACCTTCGTGTTGATTTTGATACTCTCTCACTGCTGAGAATCATCTTGTTTAATTGTTGTGGATATTATGAAGAATCATCCTTATCAGAACATGCTCACCAATTACCTTTCACGATTACACGAGATCTATATTCACCGGTTACGGAATACAATGCAAAAGATCAAAAGGACAAATCTTGTGGCGGTGACACTCAACCACAAACAAGTCACCATCACCGGCGGAACTTAAGAGCCGTTCTTCTCATACAATCATCGAGCCAACCGAATACCTTTGCGCACCAGCGAAGAGGTTGTTACGCAATTCATGATCGACATTGGTTATGTGAAGCTAGGGATAATCACAAAGCATTCATCGTGGATCTTAAGAATATTCCTGACCATGGAGAACCCTCTACATCATCATCACCAAATCCATTTAGGGCGTGATAGTGGTTATGAGCATCCCAGCTCGTTGAACTCTGAGATCTTTTGGGCTTTGGTCAACATGAATCACATTGAAGTTGAAGCTCTGATATGGGACAACATGATGTCATTCCTCAAAATGCTTGGCTCCAAAATCCCACGTCGAGATATACAAAGTTGATCCAAGAGCTCTAGGGTATAATCGATATCCCGAGAACCAATGACCCTAACAATCACTCCATGTTGTATGAGCCTACACTCGCGGTCATTTGGAATCTACAACAAAGAAAAGCGAGGTGCAATGTTGCGGATCACCTTCTAGCGATGCGATCAAACAACTTTACTCATACAAAAGGTATCGGTAGCGGTTGATGAAGGCAAAATAGTTTTCTTGATGACAAGTCCACGGTACACCTACTAGGAAAACCGGAAAGGCGATCGCGAGGAGTGTTACAAGCGAGAGTCAAAGAAAGTTCCCTAAGAGGAAACACACTTTCAAAGGAAAGTTCCTGTGGAAGTTGTTCCTATTCCCATTCCCAAGTCCGAGCAGCGAAAGCTAGTGGATGAAAGCTCTAAGAAACAGATAGAGACGAAGGTCACCTACTGGCTACCAGCGATGTCACTCCAATAGTAGCTAAACCTCCCCGGTCAAAAGCGAGACCAAGTCAAAGGGAAGACTCGAGTACTTGAGCATGATAAGGAAAGTTAGAAGAAGAACCATTTGATGAAGAAAAGACTATCAAAGAAGTTGAAGAACCTCGGACTCAAATACCTTGCAGATGAATCGGTAAAGCACAAACTCATGGCCCGGAGGGTCAGTGGTGGAACTCAAGCCACCGGTTTCGATGCGGTTAATCAACCCGATAAGAGGCGGTACCAAATCACCCGAACAACAACAAAGCGGTGAGGATTCTATCGACTTTGACATAGAGGAACGAAAAAATGTCCGAAAAGAAATAAGAAGAGGATCTGACTCAAGCAGCGAAGAGGCAGGCAGAGATTGAAAAAAGCTATCCGCAAGATGATGAGGTTGAATATGATGACTTTCTTCGAAAGTACAGCCGCGTTCAAAGAACAAACCTCTGAACCTCCAAAGGATCGAGTCACATCACGACTCCTCATCATCGGATTCGTCTTCTCCTCTTCACCTCCACCATCCAAAGGCACAACGAGAACCACATCAAATGCGTGAAGAAGAGCGGACTCTTGGATATCTCGGGAAAAGACAAGGATTGTTAAAAGGCACATCCAGCGGTCGGGGAAGAAAAGGCGTGACCAATAAAAAGTTAGATATACTCGTGACAACATCAAACATCTTCATGGCGAGATAGAAAAGATGTCTAATGAAAGAGAATGCGTCGAAGTTCATGCATCGTGATCTTCGGGGAAATGAACGACATGATTACGGGCTATACTCGCAAGTTCCTACTCGACCTTGTTCCTAAAGTGACAAAGGAGTTATTTTCAGAACTACTTACTTCAAATATCGTTGCATTGGTCAAACATACGATGGCAAAAGAACGATCTCTGAAGCGGCGAGTTAATTGTGAAATTAGTGATGCAAATGTCTAAGCAATAAAACCTTTGCCGGATGAAGCTAAATTTTTGAGACTCTATTAGATTATCAACTTCGGTCTTCATGCAAAAGAGTCGGCCAAGTCAACCAAGCGACCAAGAGATAGCGATGACAAGGACAAAGATTACGCACCAAAATGTCCAAAGCGGAGAACCCTCCCTGCGTGCCACCACCACCTAAGGACTCCACAACAAGGCGATCTCCTCGCTCTTCCGCTTACAAACCTCGGGACTACGGTTACCACCCAGAGCAGAGAAAACCGGTGATCACTTTGAGTATCTTTGGTGGTGGCGATGAGGAAGTCCTGAGCCTACAACAACCCACCTCTCCGCAACAAAGAAACCATCATCCTCATCAAGGCCAAAAGAAGAAGAAGTCTCCTAAGGTGATGTGTCTCATGGCTAGACAATGATGACAGGGTTTGAATGGTTCTCTACACTTGTTGATGCTACTCCCGATCTAGCGATGATCGAGATATGGTAGGAATTAGATGCGTTGGAGCATGCTAAGTTCTTGCAAGAAAAGTTCCGTGTGAAGAATGGCGAAATCGAGTTGAAGCGAATCAAGAATGAAGCATTTCAACTACTCACTCAGCTCGGAAAGTGCTATTGAAGTCGAATATCACCTTAAAAACATAGCACGAGCCATGTCTAACAACCATGATTGGCTCAACCACGGAATCAAACATTGACTTCACCGAAGCGACAACCATACTACTTGTTGGTGCTAAACCTCTCTATGACGATTGGCCAACGGATCAACCTAAGATTCCATTTCGCTAATTCTTCAACAATGACTTGGAATTTCTTCTACACGGTAGCGATGGTTCAAATAAATACGTGTAGAAAACTAGAAGGGGGGGTTGAATAGTTTTACCAATTTAAAACTTCCTTTTAAATATTTAGATCGACTTATGTCAATCTATTTAGTTGTTTATGTTGGACGTTGATAGATAGATATATAAACGTGTAATGAAAGATAAAGAGTAAGAAGCACATCACCACGACACAAGTTATTTATAGTGGTTGCGCTAAGGACACCTTCCTTGCCTTACTCCCTCACAGAGTCACCTACTGAGATGCGTAAGCACTACACCAACTCCATGGAGGAAGCCTTCGCGTCGGCAACCTTTTTCGATGCAAAGCTAAATACGAAGGTTCTTTCACACAAAGGCGAACCACACAACAAAGCGTCATACCACCTTTTATCACGATTACTAGGCTAACCACCGAGTTCTTTCACACCAAGGAGAACTAATCCTATCACAACGTCGCCTACCCTTTATTAGGTACTAGGCTAAGCACCTAGTTCCATTACTATGGAGGAACTACAACCCTTCACAACACAACACCTATTATCAAGGAGATCCACTCCTTGTTACAACATCATCAAGGATATCACCATCCTTGGAAATAAACAAATACTTATATGTATAACGATGCACCTCATCGATTATACGACCTATGCATTCTTCCCAAATGCGACTTGATTTGATTCATTGGCATCCTTCACTAATGCCTTTGTCACAACGCTTGGCACCCTTCACTAATGCCTTCGTCTTAACACCTTTAGCATTCTTCACTAATGCTTTGACACGGATGATGAGCATCTTTCACTAATGCTTTCATCTTGACACTTTCGGCATTCTTCACTAATGCCTTCAATCCAACATCTATGGAGAAAGGAAGAACTATCAACAAGAAAACCTTGGTTGTCTTGATGATGACGAATCATGGCAACTCATGGACTTGAGCTTGCACGTCTTCAAGAAGTGGTGATCTCTCCTTTAAGAGGAACCTAGAAGATCACACAAAAACAAAAGACAAACTACATAGATCTCTTGGATCTGGAGGTTAGAGATCTAAAACTTGGAGAGTATATATGAAGTGGTGAGCTAAAAGGAAAGAAATGGCTCACTATTTATAGAGAAATTCTCTACGTTCCCCGGATCACGGATCCTTTCCACAAGGATCAGGCTAGCACAAAGCTAGGGATCCGTGGGCAGCTCTCTTTGCCCATGGTTATTTTGGTTATGGGTCATGGGTCATGGGTTATGGGTTGATCCATGGTTTCTATCTAGATACAATGAACTTGGTTAAGTGGTATATATAAAACCATGGGTTATGGGTCAATACCATTTGCTAGTTTTTACCCATTTTAGTATTAACATGTTTTTACCCATTTTAGTATTTACATGTTTTTACCCATTTTAGTATACTTAGTTTAAGTATGTACTAACCCAATATGTAAACATTAGTTGTTGTACATATATATCTAAATCATAAAAACACTTATGCTTGTTTTAGTGTTTTATGTGAAAGCGTAAGTGTGTTAGAAAACTATTAACTCAAACTATTTACGTATTCTATTTGTTTCGTTAAAATGATTTTACGTTTGTTATCGACAAAACATTAGAAGATCGTAAAATATAAATAAACGTTTTTACGGCTTATTTGTATTAACAATACGCTACATCACTTACACTTTCGTTCCCGGCAGCCATATACTCCAACTGCATAGCCATCGAAGAAAAGGCTACCCATGTTTTCAACAGCGTGGAGCGGTATGACATTGATACAATGTACGGGATTCACCATTGGCGGAACACCGTGAATCTACTACAAAAGGCCCGAGGTTCGAAAGTCTCCACATGAAGTGTACATTGATAAAGGGATCGTTGCTGTTAAGCATGTCACTCTTTCGTCTAAATGGGACTACACCTTCCTCAAGACAATCATGGTCAAAAGACGAAAAGGGACTATGATTCGTGAAGCGGACTTCGAACTTGTCTCTCGCGACATTGAAGATCGTATCTTGCCAAAGTACGGGCCGAATGAGACAATTCTCGTGAAATTCAACGTGAATACATCAAGTCCTTGCTCATCTTCATCGAAGCATAGTGATCCGAGGCGTGTAGAAGATTTACAACTTGTTGTTGAATGCGTATCGGTTCGTGTCAACTTCACCGACCTCGGCTAGAACTTCGACATCAACCCGACTTCCACAATACACTCTCGTCAACAAACCATTGGAGTAGTTTACCGTAGTGAACTACAAGCATAGCTTGATGGAGTGTAGAGATCTTCACAAATTTGGGGATCACACATTGAAGAAGGTGGGGATGGCTTGGCTTATAGGTTGAAGCGATACATGCGAGCATTGGGTCTCAGCGATGGAATTCTCGGGAAGACGGGATGTTAAGAGGATCATCACTTCGGATGATGAAAGGTTATACGAAGGGACCGATTGAACTCGGAGACCGTAGGTGGTCAGTCCAGATTACTCTCACGGGCTATCAGCATGCATTGCATTCTGGAAAGATTGATGGACTACACGGTACCCACAAGCTGTTTCAATTTCATATTAATTTGGATGTGTGATTTTATATTGACTATGGTTTGTGCACACATATGATTACAACCCGTACTTGTAATGAAAGGACCACGTGAGTGCGCTTGCTGCCACAATCCTTATAAAAGGGGCGAAAGCTTCTTACTTTTGAGTAAAACTTATCAAACCTTTCATTTTTCAAAGGTTTTGCTCAAAAGAACAAGTACTTCCACTTATGTTTTTCTAAAACTCAATTAATATCACTTGTTGAGGGGAGTATTTGATCAAAACTTTGTTCTAAATTGTTCTTATTGTAATCTTCCCACAAAACTCAAAATGATCATATTTATTCTCAACATTTTCTTCAAAAATAACATATTTATATGCCATTTTTGAAGGGGAGAAAAATTATGTGATAAGAAATATGTTGTGAAAATTCAAATGAATCTTTGTGCTATAGACTTAACCAATGAATTGTGAGATCTTAAATGTAAGTAATTGAAAAGACTTGTCCGGGGCGGGTAATAATTCGAGCTAGTTAAGCTAGTGATGTAAGCGTGTCTGCATAAAGGACTTGTCGAGTAGAATGTACCATTCAAGAAACTCTTGGTAGACATGAACTTTGGAGGGTTTGACAACCTTTCGAGGTATGTTCACACCTTCAAGATAGTTATTAGAGCTAGTTGTCACCTAAAAGGCGACAATGTAACTCTTCTATACTAGCGTAACCGTGTCTCATGGGGTTGTCTATCTTGAGTTGATCAATTCAAAAATGTTTTTCCTCCATGTGATTCTGTCAAAATTCTTAAGCACATGTGGAGGGTATTTACGAAAATCCAAAACTCTTGAAGTGTTCAAACATTGTTTTCATTTACAAACACTTCTAGAGATTTTCATGAAAATGGTTTTATGGCAATGGAGTTATAAGGTGATTAGGTTAGGAATAACCAGTCCTATGATCCTGAGCCAGAGGGATCTACTCAAGGACACTACCAATAGTTAGAATTAGAAGTCCTTAGGTATGATTATAAAAAGGAGAAAATGAGAATCCGAGAAAGAAGGAGTTGAAGAATTAAAAAGAAATGCAAAGAAAAGGGTGAAAAGAAATAGCCCTCCAGATTATTCAACTTAGGGCGGACACCGGGTTCAATTCATATGCTATTGGTTGTCACTTGATGGCGCCGGTATTGAAGATCAAAATTCGTCATGGACCCAGTGACGCATGCACTAAACCTTCTTAGCCACTCAAGTTTCTCTCAACAGAAGCTTGTTTCATTCTCACAGGGAACCCTACGTAAACTACCGGCTTTCCCTTAGAGATTGATGGTATTGAAGAAGGAGACCCTCTCCCTAGTCTCCGCTCAGGAAAACCAAAGCGCACCATTGAGTCTAGAGCCACGAGATTCATCAATAGATCTCTTAGGTACACTTGACATTTTATCGCTTGTCGTTCAACAATAAGAATCTAGAAGTGATACTTTATCGCGGTGTCCGTCCCGATCTTAGCAATGTCGAGAACATTTATGAGAGGTTCACAATTGTGATCCTCGGTGATTGAATGGAAACTCTGCCGGGGTCAACATCAAACAACCGACGGTCACTTCGTAACTCCCCATGGATTACGCTTAGTGTGTCTCAAAGCGGTCGATGTGAGGTGATGCTTCTGTACCTCAACACTCATCATCGTAATGTAGGTGTACCGGTGCATCGCGTTATCTCACTTGTGGGACTCCGGTTAGGGAACGACCTTTGTGAGAATTAGAGTTGTGTTTTCACACTATGTTGTTAACACTCTCGGAAGTTCGAACTTGTAAGTGCTGGAATCCACTTATTACTAACCTTTCTTATGTTTTCTTCTTATGGAAGCTGCAGAGTGGGTGATCGTGCGATTCTTCACATGCTCATACCAACAAAATCACTAATGGAATTTCACTCAAAAGGGCAACACAAAGTCGAAATGATTCTTCGTCACGTCAAAGAATCTACAAAGTTTAAAGACTAAGAGAACTTCATCGATCGAAATCCTACGTCAAAGAGCGTGTGAGCATGTTGAAGAAAGGCGTGGAACAACTGAGCAAGCGGACGATCTGATGCGGACAACAACAACATACTATCACTACCATCACAAAGAACAAAAATCAAAGAACAAAGTAAATGATGACGTCAAAGCAGAATACTTCAAAAGAAATAATTTCTCTACATTGGGGAGATTGTTCGAATCAAGACACTTCTTCTCACAAGAAAGAAGAATGTCGGAAGACGTCAAAGCTACTATTACATCAGCACCTACAACGTTTATCACTCTTTCATTCATCACCAACACTTAGGGGGAGATTGTTGGAATCACTCCTAAACCATATTTCAAGTGTTAGTGATTCATATGTAATAGTTAGCTTAATATGGCTTTTATGTTAGTAATCAAGGCTAGGCTTATGTAGAAAGCCCATAAGCCTAGGCCAAGCCCAATAAGTAAAAGGATGGGAACTTGGAGTGTTGCCCTAGTTCCCTCCTATAAATACTCTTGTAAACCTTCTATTGAAGGTTGGTTGTTCACTTTACATTTATCCTAAGCATAAACTTTCTCTCAATCCTTACGCATAAGTGTTATCGTGTTCATCCGATCTCTCTTTTCTATATTTCTTCATATTGATGCTTGTGTTACTAATAGAGGAGCCTAACACTTTTCATAAGTTTAGACTGGAAAAATTATTAAATCTATCAAGGTTATTAATTTATTGAGTATTAATTTATAAATGTTTTACTGTAGTATAATCAGATATGGAACATACATATGCAAAACACAACAGACTGCCAAAGTTTATCACGTGTGCAGACCTGTGCAGGCCGCCTTAAAATGCATAACCAACTTTGCTAGACCACACCAAATTGCACCCAGCAGACAACTTAAAAAGTACTAATTTCAGACAGGACATTTAACCGGATCGAAAAGCCAATGTTTCCAATTCATCTCAGTTTTCTTTCCGGATCTTCTCACTATCCATTCGAAACTTTTAAGTTGAATGTCTTGAGCTATTTTGTTTAAACTTGAAGCTTTCTAATACCTCCTGATTTATGCATGTTTTAGCTATCAAATTTTCACGATAATTACTCCTTTTTTGTCTTATCTTTATTGAATATCGTACTTAATTACTCTAAATTTGTGTTTTAGTAATTATCTTGAGTAAAAGGAGAAATCGAGCTAAATCTCCAAAGTATGATGGAGTGCATTTTTCAGCCAGTTGCATACACTAGGGCTGAGAAAAACCGACCGACGACCAAAAACCGACCGACACCGACCGATCAAACCGAACTAGACTCGGTTCGGGACTCAGTTTGGGTTTTCCAGCTTGTCGGGACTCGGGATTACCCGAGAAAACAAAAAGAATACCATACAAACCGACACCGACCGACACAAACCGAACTAGACTCGGGTCGGGATTCGGTTAGGATTTTTTAGATTGTCGGTTTCGGGATGGGTCGGGATCGGATCGGGATCGGATCGGGATGGGTCGGTGTCGGCCCGATGCTCAGCCCTAGCATACACCGCATGCAATTCCTTAGGCATACGGCTAATAACATCAAATAAACTGAATATTTTTGTATCAAAATCTCATGTTTATAGCCTTGTGTTATATTTTTTTAATAGGAAGATGGTACTTAATTTATTCATATTTACATTTCAGGGTCAAGGCGTTGGAACAAAATGACGCGGATAATGGCCAAAACTGGAAAACTACATGAAAATATGAATACAGTAATATTTATGGCGTAATATGCCCGTTATAGTTATGCAGTAGTCAAGATGAAGTGTTGAGCCAAAATGATCAAAGACAAGTTACAGCATAAGTAGCTCGTTGTACTTACGCCGTAACAAGTGCCTTGGACAATAAGTGGGGCTAACTACAGGGAATAAAGTTGGGAAATTCATATGAAATTCGAATTATTACAATGACCAAGCATAAAAACGTCAAGTACGATGAGGGGTTGAAACCATACAATTCTTACAAGTATTACACATTTACACTTATGGTGGACAAGGACTTGAAGTGAAAACCAGACGCTACTCCAGGGGGGAAAATCCATACATGTCGATGGTGTTTCAAGTTACCAATCATATTGCTTTCTAAAGTAACTTACGGCGTAGGTGTACTTTCAGGTTACGTTGTAAATATTTTATAAAATGTTTACGAGAGTTCTACGTCGTAAGTCATAACTTAAGGTTACGCCATAAACTTGTCGAAGCCTACGAATACAACCCTAATTCAGCACTTTTCATCATTCTCTCCACCACAACACGAGTGACAAATTAAGGCTCATTCACAAACGAAATCCTGCAGTTTTAGAAGATTTTCCAAGGGAGAATTCATTCCATTTCATTCTTAATTTTAGCATCACATCAAATATTTGTATCAAATTAAATGTTTATTATTTATTTGATTTTGAAAATTGTATTTACTGCACTTATTAATATGAGAGGCTAAACACTCTATGTGTTAGCCTAGTTATAAATTTTCTATGCCTTGATTCATGTTCCTCGTTTATTTATAGCTTTATGTAGATATCTTTATAGCCTATCGTGAATCCCGCATTTTGGTAGTAATGAATCTAGGGTAGTGCCTCATTTGTTAGTTAGTACATGACCATTAGAACACTAGCTTATTAGGTTGCTTGAGGTGTGACCATCATCCTTGTGTAGGACTTGACCATAGAACTACCTACACTAGAATAAATGCTTAAGAAATGCGGAAAAACTCTACGCATACCAAGTGAGGGTTTAGTGTTAAAACCACTAGGTACGTCTAGAAGATAGTTGGTACTTAATGACTAAGAACTAGATACTTGGCCACCATGACCATTGGGGTTGGGATCTAGTAATTATAGGTTATGTAACAATGAACATTTGTGCCTAATGACTTATAACCACTACATAAGGCGAGAATAGATATTACATAAGAACTAAATCATTGCATGATAAAGTAGTAACTAGGCTAGCACATTCTTCTCCCATAGATTGTTTTCACATTTTATTTCCGTTTGTTAATTAGTAAAATCAACTTAATCATTTCAAATCATTTTTGTGACATTTAGAACTTAAATTAGACTCCGCCTATAGCTCATGGGACGACCTCGATTTACCAATTTCTAGACTACCGGGCATACTGCCCGTTAGTGCACACGTAGATCATAGGTAAACGAGATATTATAAATTTAAAATGTGATCTAGAAAATAAGCATCAAGTTTTTGGCACCGTTTTCAGGGAGCTAAATAGGTTCTAAATTTGATTTTTTGTAAATATTTTGCTTTTATAATTTTAGGCCTTTTCGTTTTTTATTTGCTCTTTAGGATTTTTTGCTTTTAATTTTTAGTTTTCTCTCTCCCGTTTATTATGTTTTCTTTGTTTTCGAATTTCAAGATATGGGTGATGTAGATAACGACACACTCACCATGGAGCAATACATGGCTTTGACTCGAGGTAACAATAGACCGGGCGTAGTGAGACCCAAAATTGATAATAATGTTGACTTTTAGATCAAAAGCCAATTCATTAAGGAGTTGAGACACAACCCTTTCACGGGTACTCAGGATGAAGATGCCCACGAACATTTGAGAGGGGTATTAGAGATTGCATATCTTTTCCAAATTCCTGGCGTTACCCATGACGCAATTATGCTTAGGATCCTTCCTATGACATTGACTGGGGTAGCAAGGAGATGGCTAGACAGATTACCTACAGGAACAATTAGTATATGAGATCTTCTAGATAAAGCATTTACTTAGAGATATTGTCCTCCTTCAAAGATTTCCAAGAAGATGGAAGATATAAGAAGTTTTAGACAAAAGATGGGCGAGACATTGTATCAAGCTTAGGAGAGGTACAATGACCTTCTTTACAAGTGCCCAATGCATGACCTCAACAGCCATAAGAGATTTCTTATTTTCTACAAAGGTTTGAACATTCATACTCGCCAAATGCTCGACTCTCAATGGCTGATCCCTAAGATGCCACCAACTCGAGCCCTTAAATCAATACGAGACATGGTTGACAATTCACAAAATTGGTATGATGGAGCATCCACTTGGCAAAATAATAGCAATGGCTCAGATGACATTGGTGTTATCACCAACATACTAGATAGCCTTG
>OU343216.1:56638310-56704956 GCA_910596185.1 Chrysanthemum makinoi
AACAATTTATCGACCAACTCCTTAGCTACAACGTGGCCACTATCACATGGGCAACAAGGAATATTTTTATAGAATGGTGAAGCAAATTGTGCTATAAATATCTCACGGATCCAACGAGAGAAGAAAAACACATTAATTTTTACACACTCTTTATTTATTTTTAGTAGTAGTTTGAATGTTTTTCTTTAGTGCTTATTGATTATTGTAGCTTATTTCTCTAGTTTATTGTTTATTTGTATTCTTCTATCTTATTTACAAGTGCTTATTTGTATTAAAAAAAATGGAAAAGTCAAAAATATAAGTGAATAAAAATTCCTTGATGTGGACCTCAATTTTGAGACAATGGTTTCTTGAGAAGATGAATAACTAATTATATTTTGAAACTTCATATCTTTATTGGATTAAAATTATCGCTTGAGAAATTTGAAGAAATTCATTTCTCACAAAGAATATAAAAAAATCTAGAGGAAAATTGGAAAATGGGAACAAAAGGTAATTACACAAGTAACTTCCATGGGTAGTGTTAGCATCTAGAGTCATATTTAACAATGATTTCGATTTTACGCTTAGTTTGGGGACTTGTGAAAAATGAGGGCGATGTATTCTATCAGTATGGTCACTTCACTTATTTGTGTTGTGTTTTCTTTTCCGTGATCCTAGCATTAATGGTTTGAAAAATGTTGGAGTTATTGATCGACATGAAAGTTCAACAAACCGAGTCACTCATAATTGGAATGTGCTTAGCGTAATATCTATATGAAATATGAAAGGTAAGCGGAAGTTTTAGAAATAAGGGTTTCTTAATCTCTTTTTGGTAATCTTTGCTTTACTTCATAGGTTTAGTAGAAAGAGATTGAAATCTTTGTGTTTAGAAGCATGATTTGATGACATTGCGTGAGGACGACAATCTTCTGCGTGGGGTATTTTGGTATATGTGAAAACATATACATTTTCTTTATCAAAACCGGACCAAAAGACCAAAACTAACCCCTAAAACCCATAAATATTTGTGTTTTTGTGTTTATATGCACGTGGGTAGCAGGATATTGTAAAATGGACAAAAAGCGAGCGAGAATGGAAGAACGCAATTGGACCAATGATAATTTTATTTGGAGCATTGAGGCAAGAGTGGGAATGGTTGTAAGAAGAAAGCGAAGCCCGAGCGAAGAATTAATTAATTAAAGAAAATGATTAGCGAGAAAAAAGGAGCTTTAAATGAAAATTAAATGCAACGTTTAATACAAGAAGGGCTATTGGTCTAGTGGTTGGAGTACATATTTGTCAAGCGAGGTCATGGGTTCATTCGCTTGTGTCATTATTTTTGTTCGCAGCCGAGGCCCAAAGCGAGATCGGTCAAGTGCTGACCCGTGAGAGCAACCCGGTATCCAATATATCGACGAGGCCAAGTGAGGTCAAAGCAATGTTACAATTATTCCCACAAGCCAGCGCAGCCCCAAGCAAATAGCTCCCGTGGCCTTTAACACAAAAAGATGTGCAATTTTCAAGTGATTAATTATTCTCTGATGGTGCAATATATATAGGTGGGATGGGCGTATGTTTTCTTTTATACGGCTTTTGCGCACTAAAAGATGCTCCGACCTATCTGTCCCAAGACATTGGCCACAAAATGAAAGGAATTGAGAATGTGCATCGGAAGGATAGAATAAAAAAAGTGCTATAAATACATCATGATTGGCGGAGGATCAGTCTTCACCGCGTTAATTACACACACATCTTTATTTTATGTAGTTTTTTAATGTTTAAGTTTTTTTTAGTGCTTATTGCTTATTGTAGCTTATTTTTAATAGCTTATTTTCAAAGACTTATTGTAATTTTTTATTTAATGCAAAGTATGTTTATGGTTTCCTTAAGTGCTTATTTCTTCCTCTCATCTATTTCTTTATTTTCTTTTCTTACCTATTAAGCTATATTAGCTTATTAGCAATATAACTTATTTAGGTTTTGCTTTTTGGGTTAGCTTTTTCTATAAGTTTATCCATTAAGCTATTTTATTTCTTTTTCTTCTATAAAACTTTCTTTAATACTTTTCATAAATAGTTTTATTTCACTTATTTTATAAAAAGTTTACATTTTTATAAGTTTTAGCTTATTATGTCTTATTATCTCTTCTTTCTTCATCCTCTAGCTCGATTCAAACAACAAAAGAGATGCATGAGCTTATTAAGCTTCGGCTTATTTTACAACTAAGCCTTGACATCTCTTAAGTTTGAGAGCACATTTTCTATTTTTAGCTTATTAATTAGATTTATTAGTTTTATCAAGTTTTTCATAAAGGTTGCAACTTTTTAAGTTTTATTGAACAATAAGCTATTTAATAGCTTGTTCATTTAGATCAAGTCCTTAAATATACGTTGATTTAATCTTGGGATGGAACAACTTAGCCTCGGGTGGACTTAGATCTAATAGTTTTTAGTTATAAAGTTTAAATCTTTTATTATTTTTTAGATCACTTTTAGTTTATTACATTTAGTAGTAGTGCTTATTATTACTTATTATTGCTAACCTCTAATAAAGTTCTTGTTTTTCTTTGATTTCTTATCACAATCTACGCTAAGGCGAGACTTAAGGGTCTTTAAGCATTTTAATACATAAAGTTTGAAGCTTTAGTAATTTTAAGCTTGTTGGTGAATAAAGTTTTAAACTTTACTTACTAATTAGTGGATAAGATTAATAAAGTTGTAAACTTTTAATGATAATATTAACTTATAAGATGGGTGGTTTTATTCCTCTCGTTTCATCATTGGGTTCTATTTTCTTTACTTTTAAATCTTAGTAGTTATAAATTTTAATATGATAGTTATGCTTATTTTTGATTGAATTAATTACTATGTTGGTTTGCTATGCTTAGTGAGTAGGATTTTATATACTTGTTGAGTAGATTATTCCGTGAATTAAGTGTGGTTTTATAAAAGTTAGAAAATCTATTGGTTAGTAATTTTAAGTTACTTAGATTGAAATTTTGGTTGTTTAAGCGGGCAAAAGCAGTGAAAATAATTGGGTTTTAATCTAGATATTGATATCTCTTTATGAAAAATTGTTGTGAGAAAATAATTATTTGAAAAAGATATTAATTCATCAATAAAGGACTTAATTGAAATAATAAACCACACTTAAGGATCTTGATAATTTGCTTAACAAGTATATCTCTTCATCATATATTTCTAATTAAACTTGCTTAGCATAATTTAGTTAAGTTACTTTTTAGTTGTTATCTTTTATCGTTGACTTTAGTTTATTTACTTGCTACTAGTTTTATTATTGTCTTTACTTTAACCATTATCATTTTAATTAGTCAAAACCCATAAAATTATATGTTTTAGTTTAATTTAGTAATTGCTTATTTGTGTTTAGCTTTCTTATTTTACATGCTTGATTGTTTCTTTCTTATTAATTTCCAAAACCTAAAATATTTTTATCCTATTCAAATCCTTTCGACCTTTAAACAGCATCGATTTTCCATTACACCCTCGTTGGGAGAGCGACTTGGGAGTTCCGTACTTCCGGTAAATTATATGTACTCAAACGACAAAATCAAAAATGAAACGGCTAGCGGTGTTAGCGATTTTTCGTTTGAGTTTGAAGTTTGGTGTTTGAAGACCCTCCTCAGTGGAGTTCCTAAGCTTTTGTAAATACTTTTCATAAATTATAAATACAAAAATAAAATAATCATAAACACTTTTCTAAAGTATTTAAAAAACCCAAAAGATTTTCCTTTTCATAATTTGTTTTCCTTTTATGTTTGCTTTTATTAAAAACCCAAAATTATTCTTCTTTACCCTCTGAACCGTCAATTCTTTATCTCTTTACCCTCTTATTCGTATAATTCTTCTCGATGTCTTCGTCTTACCATTATGGTTGTCAATGGTGTGGGGGACCTCAAAAAGGTGAATTGTCCCGTTTGTAGCATTGAATACGGGGAAGCGAGTTTGTCTCGCCAACATCCCTACAATGAAACAACCGATTTCCTTAACCAATCCCTTACCATGAGATGGAGTCATTACTCGTGTGAGAATCTTGTGGGGGTCCTCACCAAGGTTTTCAATGTCAAGCCCAATTTAACAATACAACCTTTGGTTATGAACCTTATCCATATACTTCACCAAACCCGTCACAACAATCATCTTGTTGTGAGAGTATTGTGGAGGTCCGCACTTTAATTCCGATTGTCAAATCACGTAATCAATTGTTTACGAGCAAGTTCCTTATGACTATTCTTATGACCCACCTCCACAATACCAAGAGATTCAACCACAACATCCACAAATTCCTCAAGATAGTTTCCAAAGATGTATTAATATACTCGAAGAATTTATGAATAAACATGGTTGCTCGAAAAAAGATCCTCATCGAGAAAACATATATGGTGAATTACTTCTGTCGAGCATCTGAAGCGAAAAGATCTATGTTAGAATTACTTTCGAAGAAGAAAAGCGAGTGGCGCTGATTGAAAAGTGTCTTGAAAGAAATACGAATTGAGGAGCAAAGCGCGAAAGGCGTGCTGGAATGGCTCGAGACTTACATTGGCGATGATGAGGATTCCATCCAAATGAAAGAATATTATCGCGAGTTTGTCATTTTGGGAAACCCCTCCGTTTACGAGCCTTTCATTTCCGACTCTTCCTTCACTGCACGGTTGAGAGAAGTAGCGTCATTTTGGAAGAGGTCGATGATTCTATATCTTAGATTGTTAAACCCAGGATTCTCTCATAATGGGGGCGAGCCTCTTGCACTATTCGGAAGCGGAATCGTCTAGTGT
Organism: Chrysanthemum makinoi; assembly: GCA_910596185.1. Lineage (NCBI taxonomy): Eukaryota > Viridiplantae > Streptophyta > Magnoliopsida > Asterales > Asteraceae > Chrysanthemum > Chrysanthemum makinoi. The sequence continues at coordinate 56,643,088 of OU343216.1, forward strand.
TGAGCCTTGACCCAATCCCAAGTGAGGTCAGAGGATGTATCCTGATAGTGATTGTGATTAGCTTTTATGTGATTCTCTTGACATTTCAGAGGTTACCAGGATTTTCTCAAATCCACTTTTTGAATTCAAGGGCGACTATACCTTTTGCAAAGTTAATCTCTTTTTAGATAAAGATTTTGAGTCGATTAAGAGACCACTGTGGAAGTGGTGGATATTGCTAGCTCTCGAGCACACCAACTTCCCATCTACGTATTTCGACCTTTCTCGTCATGTGATGTTATGCGAAGATGAAAGAGTGATGATGTCGACCTTTGAAGATATTATGGAGATTGATGAATTGATTAAAGTGGTTGAAGACGATATTCTTGATAATCCGCCTTATGATTACGATATGGAAGAAATGACTTATTTCTTGATGATCCAATCTGTAGGGTATTGAGAGTGAGCGAGGTTACCGACTCACGAACAAGATATCCTTTTCTTGAAAGCTTACTTAATGTGATTCTCCTTCCTCTGTTGAGTGGGCCACTTATCGATGAGCCCTCATTGAAGACAAAATCTTTAAACGGGATATGCATTGATGAGATTTTGTTGAAAACAATTTTCGAGATAAGGATCCTCACGATGGATGCCTTAGTTTGTGAGCCTACATCTTATCCTTTACCATGAGCTCTCCCGTCTTCTTTGGAGTTTTCCTCATTTTGATCCTTCATCCTTTAGGTCCACCTTAAAACCTAGGATGATGGATCATTCTTTAAATATTATCCCTTGTATTGCTTTCAGGCGACACTTTCTTCTCCACCCATCAGCGGTTTCTATTCAGGAATGAGGATACAATTTTGACCACTGTTATCTACCATGTTCTTCCCAAGGACAAATGAATTAGAGGGCCAGTGGGGCTAGCGACTCGGTGAACAAAAACTTGATATGCGGCTTCGTGGGAGGCACCCATGCTTATCCTTTTATCTTATTTATGTTTTCTAATAAGAGTGGCGTGAGGAGGTTAAGCCTCTTCCATTTCTAGTGTTCGTGTTGTTGTTGTTTATGTCCAAGATTTTCCTCGATACATGAAGACTCTCGTGCTCAAAGTTTTGTCTTTCTCCTTTCGAGTTTCATGTTTGGTAACTTTTATAAATCCGATATCAAAATATTTATCGTTTATCTATTAGCATAACCAACCAATGGCTTTAGATTTGCATTGAGAACATTACCTTTAAACGTGAGGACAATGTTTACGTTTTAAATCTGGGGTATTTTGGTATATGTGAAAACATATACCTTTTCTAGATCAAGCGGACCAAAAGACCAAACTAACCCTAAAGCCATAAATTTGTGTTTTGTGTTTATGTATGTGCGGGTAATGGATATTGCAAAATGGACAAAAAGAGACAAAATGGGCAAAAAACGAGCACGAAAAGGAATGGAAGGGCTTGCACGAAGTTACGGGACCAATGATAATTTTATTTGGAGCATCGAGAGCAAAGAGAAGAAAATAATTAAAGACCACCTGAAGCCGCGAAGAAGATTACAATTAATGGGTGCTTAAAAGAAAGAAAAATGAATCCGAGAAAAGGAGCTTAAATGAAAATTAAATGCAAGGATTAACACAAAAAGGCTCTTGGTCTAGTTGTTGGGTCCATGCTTTCTAAGCAAGGAGTCAAAGGTTCAAATCCACTAGTGACACATAATTTTTGTTATATAAATGAAGCGAGGCCAGTCCAGAAATTTTATGTCAAGTCCATTATCTTACGAAAGGAGCCCGACTGACAATTTAGGGCTGATAAATGCTTTCAAGCCAGTGCGATTGAACCAATGATTATTTGAAGAAGGCAATTGCAAATTATCTAAGTTGAATGTCGCGTAAACATTCCATCTCCAAAATTTGCATAAAGGACAAAATGGCCTGCAAAGCTGAATGGCAGGTGATATTTCTATGATCGTGAGTGTAGTTCACATTCTCAAAATAAATTCAAGCCTAGCGTGTCTTTTTCTTGTTTCGCGTAACAACTTCGCACACCAACAATTTATCGGCCAACTCCTTAGCTACGTGGCCACTATCACATGGGCAACAAGGAATATTTTTATGGGAATGGTCGGAAGCAAATTGTGCTATAAATATCTGCGGATCCAACGTGAGAAGAAAAAACACATTAATTTTTACACACTCTTTATTTTATTTTAGTAGTAGTTTGAATGTTTTCTTTGGTGCTTATTGATTATTGTAGCTTATTTCTCTAGTTTATTGTTTATTTGTATTCTTCTATCTTATTTAAAAGTGCTTATTTGTATTAAAAAAAGTGGAAAAGTCAAAAAATATAAGTGAATAAAAATTCCTTGATGTGGACCTCATTTTTGAGACAATGGTTCTTGAGAGAAGATGAATAACTAATTATCAACTTAGCTTCATATCTTTATTGGATTAAAATTATCGAAACGAGAAATTTGAAGAAATTCATTTCTCACAAAAATAAAAAATCTAGAGGAAAATTGGAAAATGGGAGCAAAAGGTAATTACACAAGTAACTTCCATGGGTAGTGTTAGCATCTAGAGTCATATTTAACAATGATTTCGATTTTACGCTTAGTTTGGGGACTTGTGAAAATGAGGGGACGATGTATTCTATCCATTATGGTCACTTCAAACTGTGTGTTGTGTTTCTTTCTCCGTGATCCTAACGTGTCGTTTGAAAAATGTTGGAGTTATTGATCGACATGAAAGTTCAACAAACCGTCACTCATAATTGGAATGTGCTTAAGCGTAATATCTATATGAGAAATGAAAGGTAAACAGGGCGTTTTTAGAAATAAGGGTTTCTTAATCTCTTTTGAGTAATCTTTGCTACTTTTCATAGGTTTAGTAGAAAGAGATTGAAATCTTTGTGTTTAGAAGCATGATTTGATGACATTGCATTGAGGACACGACAATCTTCTCGTCTGGGGTATTTTGGTATATGTGAAAACATATACATTTTCTTTATCAAAACCGGACCAAAAAGACCAAAAACTAACCCCTAAAGCCATAAATATTTGTGTTTTTGTTTATATGCAATGCGGTGTTGAGGATATTGTAAAATGGACAAAAACGAGCACGAGATTGGAAGGAACACGAAGTTACGGGTCCAATGATAATTTTATTTGGAGCATTGAGGCAAGAGTGGGAATGGTGCAAGAATAAACGAAGCCCGAGCGAAGAATTAATTAATTAAAGAAAAAATGATTAGCAGAAAAAAGGAGCTTAAATGAAAATTAAATGCAACATTTAATACAAGAAGGGCTATTGGTCTAGTGGTTGGGTACATATTTGTCAAGCAAGAGGTCATGGGTTCAATTACCACTTGTGTCATTATTTTTGTTTTGGCAGGGCCCAAAACGAGATCCAGTCCAAGTGCATTGCCCGTGACCAATGAGCAACCCAGTGTCCAATATGTCGACGAGGCCCAGTGAGGTCCAAAGCAATGTTACAATTATTCCCACAAGCCCACGCAGCCCCAAGCAAATAGCTCCACGTGGCCTTTAACACAAAAAAAGAATGTGCAATTTTCAAGTGATTAATTATTCTCTGTTGGTGCAATATATAGCAAGTGGGATGGAGCGTATGTTTTCTTTTATACAGCTTCATACGCACTAAAAGATGCTCCAGCCTATCTGTCCAAGACACGTGGCCACAAAATGAAAGGAATTCGAGAATGTGCATCGGAAGGATCGAGAATAAAGAAGTGCTATAAATACATCATGATTGGCAGAGGATCAGTCTTCACCGTTAATTACACACATCTTTATTTTATGTAGTTTTTTAATGTTTAAGTTTTTTTTAGTGCTTATTGCTTATTGTAGCTTATTTTTAATAGCTTATTTTCAAAGACTTATTGTAATTTTTTATTTAATGCAAAGTATGTTTATGGTTTCCTTAAGTGCTTATTTCTTCCTCTCATCTATTTCTTTATTTTCTTTTCTTACCTATTAAGCTATATTAGCTTATTAGCTTATTATAACTTATTTAGGTTTTGCTTTTTGGGTTAGCTTTTCTATAAGTTTATCCATTAAGCTATTTTATTTCTTTTTCTTCTATAAAACTTTCTTTAATACTTTTCATAAATAGTTTTTATTTCACTTATTTTATAAAAAGTTTACATTTTTATAAGTTTTAGCTTATTATGTCTTATTATCTCTTCTCTTCTTCATCCTCTAGCTCGATTCAAACAACAAAAGAGATGCATGAGCTTATTAAGCTCGGCTTATTTTACAAATAAGCCTTGACATCTCTTAAGTTTGAGAGCACATTTTCTATTTTTAGCTTATTAATTAGATTTATTAGTTTTATCAAGTTTTTCATAAAAAGGTTGCAACTTTTTTAAGTTTTTATTGAACAATAAGCTATTTAATAGCTTGTTCATTTAGATCAAGTCCTTAAATATACCAGATTCACGTTTAATCTTCGGATGGAACAACTTAGCTTCGGGTGGACTTAGATCTAATAGTTTTTAGTTATAAAGTTTAAATCTTTTTAATTTTTAGATCACTTTTAGTTTATTACATTTAGTAGTAGTGCTTATTATTACTTATTATTGCTAACCTCTAATAAAGTTCTTGTTTTTCTTTGATTTCTTATCACAATCTAGCTAAGGCAGACTTAAGGGTCTTTAAGCATTTTTAATACATAAAGTTTGAAACTTTAGTAATTTTTAAGCTTGTTGGTGAATAAAGTTTTAAACTTTACTTACTAATTAGTGGATAAGATTAATAAAGTTGTAAACTTTTGTATTAATTTGTGCTTATAAGATCGGGTGGTTTTATTCCTCTCGTTTCATCATTCGGGTTCTATTTTCTTTACTTTTTAAATCTGTAGTAGTTATAAATTTTAATATGATAGTTATGCTTATTTTGATTGAATTAATTACTATGTGTTGGTTTGCTATGCTTAGTGAGTAGGCTTTTTATATACTTGTTGAGTAGATTATTCGTGAATTAAGTGCGGTTTTAAAAGTTAGAAAATCTATTGGTTAGTAATTTTAAGTAATTTAGATTGAAATTTTGGTTGTTTAAGCGGGCAAAGCCGTGAAAATAATTGGGTTTTAATCTAGATATTGATATCTTTTTATGAAAAATTGTTGTGAGAAAACAATTATTTGTAAAAGATATTAATTCATCAATAAAGGACTTAATTGAAATAATAAACCACACTTAAGGATCTTGATAATTTGCTTAACAAGTATATCTCTTCATCATATATTTCTAATTAAACTTGCTTAGCATAATTTAGTTCGTTACTTTTAGTTGTTATCTTTTATCGTTGACTTTAGTTTATTTACTTGCTACTAGTTTTATTATTGTCTTTACTTTAACCATTATCATTTTAATTAGTCAAAACCCATAAAATTATATGTTTTAGTTTAATTTCAAATAATTGCTTATTTGTGTTTAGCTTTCTTATTTTACATGCTTGATTGTTTCTTTCTTATTAATTTCCAAAACCCAAAATATTTTTATCCTATTCAAATCACTCGACCTTTAAACAACGAATCGATTTTCCATTACACCCTCGTTGGGAGAGCGACCGGGAGTTCCATTACTTCCGGTAAATTATATGTACTACGAAAACGACAAAATCAAAAATGGCGCATTGCTGCAGTGTGTTAGCGATTTTTCATTTCAGAGTTTGAAGTTTGGTGTTTGAAGACCCTCCTCCGTGGAGTTCCCTCGCTTTTGTAAATACTTTTCATAAATTATAAAAATACAAAAATAAAATAATCATAAACACTTTTCCTAAAGTATTTAAAAAACCCAAAAGATTTTCCTTTTCATAATTTGTTTTCCTTTTATGTTTGCTTTTATTAAAACCCCAAAAATATTCTTCTTTACCCTCTGAACCGTCAATTCTTTATCTCTTTACCCTCTTATTCGTATAATTCTTCTCGATGTCTTCGTCTTACCATTATGGTTGTCAATGGTGTGGGGACCTCAAAAGGTGGGAATTGTCGGTTGTAGCATTGTGAATACGGGAAACGAGTTTGTCTACGACCAACATCCCTACAATGAAACGACGGATTTCCTTAACCAATCCCATACCATGAGATGGAGTCATACTCGTGTGAATCTTGTGGAGGTCCTCACCAAGGTTTTCAATGTCAAGCCCAATTTAACAATACAACCTTTGGTTATGAACCTTATCCATATACTTCACCAAACCCGTCACAACAATCATACTTGTTGTAGTATTGTGGAGGTCCACACTTTAATTCCGATTGTCAAATGCAGAATCCAATTGTTTACGAGCAAGTTCCTTATGACTATTCTTATGACCCACCTCCACAATACCAAGAGATTCAACCACAACATCCGCAAATTCCTCAAGATAGTTTCCAAAGATGTATTAATATACTCGAAGAATTTATGGATAAACATGGTATCGAAAAAGATCCTCATCAGAAAACATATGGTGAATTACTTGCCGAAGATCGAGCATCTCGAAACGAAAGATCTATGTTAGAATTACTCGAAGAAGAAAAACGAGTAGCTCAGATTGAAAAGTGTCTTGAAGAAATACGAATTGAGGAGCAAGCACTTGAAAGACGTGCCCGATGGCTCGAGACTTACATTGACGATGATGAGGATTCCATCCAAATGAAAGAATATTATGCGAGTTTGTCGGCTGTTTGAAACCCCTCCGTTTCGAGCCTTTCATTTCCGACTCTTCCCTTCACTCACACGGTTGAGAGAAGTGACGCCATTTTGGAAGAGGTCGATGATTCTATGTCTTCGATAATTGTTAAACCCGAGGATTCTCTCATAATGGGGACGCGAGCCTCTTAGCACTATTCTGGAAACGGAATCGTCTAGTGTTGAGAGCCTTGACCCAATCCCAAGTGAGTCAGGGATGTATCTGATAGTGATTGTGATTCGCTTTTATGTGATTCTCTTGACATTTCCTGAGGTTACTTAGGGATTTTCTCAAATCCACTTTTTGAATTCAAGGACGACTATACCTTTTGCAAAGTTAATCCTCTTTTCGATAAAGATTTTGAGTCCGATTAAGAGACCACAACGGAAGTGGTGGATATTGCTAGCTCTCAGAGCACACCACTTGTCCCATCTCTGTGTTTGACCTTTCTCTCCGTCATGTGATGTTATGCAAGATGAAGAAAGTGATGAATGCGACACTGAAGATATTATGGAGATTGATGAATTGACTAAAGTGGTTGAAGACGATATTCTTGATAATCCGCCTTATGATTCTGATATGGAAGAAATCGACTTATTTCTTGATGATCCAATACCGCCGGTATTGAGAGTGCGGGTTCGACTCACGAACAAGATATCCTTTTTCTTGAAAGCTTGCTTGATGATGATTCTCCTTCCTCTGTTGAGTTGACCCTCACTTATCCCGTTGAGCCCTCATGTGAAGACAAAATTTTTAAACCCGGGATATGCATTGATGAGATTTTTGTTGAAAACAATTTCCGAGATAAGGATCCTCTGATGGATGCCTTCGTTTGTGAGCCTACACATCTTATCCTTTACCATGAGCTCCCATCTTCTTTGGAGTTTTCTCATTTTGATCCTTCATCCTTTCGTCCACCCGCAAAACCGCCGGATGATGGATCATTCTTTCATGTTATCCCTTATGTGCTCGAGCCTGACACTTTCTTCTCCACCCATCCCGCCCAGTTTCATTCCACTAGGAATGAGGACACCGTTTTGACCTGGTATCTCTACCATGTTCTTCCCCAAGGACAAATGAATTCGGGGGCGAGTCGGGCTAGCGACTTCGGTGAACAAAACATGTATCGCCGTGGGAGGCACCCCAAGCTTATCCTTTTATCTTATTTATGTTTTCTAATAAGTGACGTGAGGAGGTTCGCCTCTTCCATTTCTCGTGTTTCGTGTTGTTGTTGTTTATGTCCAGAATTTTCCTCGATACATGAAGACTCTCGTGCTCAAAGTTTTGTCTTTTCTCCACTCGAGTTTCATGTTTGGCACGCCTTTTATAAATCCGATATCCAAATCTTTATCGTTTATCTATTAGCATAACTAACCAATGGCTTTAGATTTGCATTGAGAACCCGTACCTTTAAACATTGAGGACAATGTTTCGTTTTCGTCTGGGGTATTTTGGTATATGTGAAAACATATACCTTTTTCTAGATCAAAACTGGACCAAAAAGACCAAAAACTAACCCCTAAAGCCATAAATATTTGTGTTTTGTGTTTATGTATGTGGTGTAATGGATATTGCAAAATGGACAAAAGAGACAAAATGGGCAAAAACGAGCACGAGAATGGAAGGAGCACGAAGTTACGGGACCAATGATAATTTTATTTGGAGCATCGAGGCAAGAGAAAATAATTAAAGACCACACGAAGCCCGAACGAAGATTGCAATTAATTAAGATGCTTAAAAAGAAAGAAAAATGAATCAGCAGAAAAAGGAGCTTAAATGAAAATTAAATGCAAGAGTTAACACAAAAAGGCTCTTGGTCTAGTTGTTGGGTCCATGCTTTCTAAGCAAGAGGTCAAAGGTTCAAATCCCACTAGTGACACATAATTTTTGTTATATAAATGAGCAGGCCCAGTCCACGAAATTTTATGTCAAGTCCATTATCTTCGAGGCCCTGCCTACGAATTTCAGGCCCAAGAAATGCTCAAGCCAGCTGCGATTAGTCCAATGATTATTTGAAGAAAGGCAATTGCAAAATTGTATCTAAGTTGCATGTGCGTAAACATTCCATCTCCAAAATAATGCATAAAGGACACGTGGCCTACAAAGCGAATGAGCAAATTGATATTTCTATGATGCAGCGAGTGTAGTTCACGTTCTCAAAATAAATTCAAGCCTAGCGCGTGTCTTTTTCTTGTTTCTGCCACTTACAACAACTCTCGCACACCAACAATTTATCCCAAACCAACTCCTTAGCTACACGTGGCCACTATCACATGGGCAACAAGGAATATTTTTTATGGGAATGGTCGAGAAGCAAATTGTGCTATAAATATCTCACCAGATCCAACGCAGAGAAGAAAAAACACATTAATTTTTACACACTCTTTATTTTATTTTAGTAGTAGTTTGAATGTTTTTCTTTAGTGCTTATTGATTATTGTAGCTTATTTCTCTAGTTTATTGTTTATTTGTATTCTTCTATCTTATTTAAAAGTGCTTATTTGTATTAAAAAAATGGAAAAGTCAAAATATAAGTGAATAAAAAAACCTTGATGTGGACCTCATTTTTGAGACAATGGTTCTTGAGAGAAGATGAATAACTAATTATCAACTTAGCTTCATATCTTTATTGGATTAAAATTATCGAAACGAGAAATTTGAAGAAATTCATTTCTCACAAAAATAAAAAATCTAGAGGAAAATTGGAAAATGGGAGCAAAAGGTAATTACACAAGTAACTTCCATGGGTAGTGTTAGCATCTAGAGTCATATTTAACAATGATTTCGATTTTACGCTTAGTTTGGGGACTTGTGAAAAATCGGGGACGATGTATTCTATCCGTATGGTCACTTCACGCTGTGTTGTGTTTCTTACTCAGTGATCCTAACGTGTCGTTTGAAAAATGTTGGAGTTATTGATCGACATGAAAGTTCAACAAACCGTCACTCATAATTGGAATGTGCTTAAACGTAATATCTATATGAAAAATGAAAGGTAAACGGGGCGTTTTTAGAAATAAGGGTTTCTTAATCTCTTTTGAGTAATCTTTGCTACTTTTCATAGGTTTAGTAGAAAGAGATTGAAATCTTTGTGTTTAGAAGCATGATTTGATGACATTGCGTGAGGACATGACAATCTTCTCGTCTGGGGTATTTTGGTATATGTGAAAACATATACATTTTCTTTATCAAAACCGGACCAAAAAGACCAAAAACTAACCCCTAAAGCCATAAATATTTGTGTTTTTGTGTTTATGTATGTGCAGTTAGCGGATATTGTAAAATGGACAAAAACGAGCACGAGAATGGAAGGAGCACGAAATTACGGACCAATGATAATTTTATTTGGAGCATTGAGGCAAGAGTGGGAATGGTGTAAGAAGAAACGAAGCCCGAACGAAGAATTAATTAATTAAAGAAAAAATGATCAGCAGAAAAAGGAGGTTAAATGGAAATTAAATGCAACATTTAACACAAGAAAGGCTCTTGGTCTAGTGGTTGAGTACATATTTGTCAAGAGGTCATGTGTTCAATTCCCACTTGTGTCATTATTTTTGTTTGCAGCAGGCCCAAAACGAGATCCAGTCCAAGTGCAGCCCAGCGAGCAACCCAGCTGACCAATATGTCGACGAGGCCCAGTGAGGTCCAAAGCAATGTTACAATTATTCCCACAAGCCCACGCAGCCCCAAGCAAATAGCTCCACGTGGCCTTTAACACAAAAAAAGAATGTGCAATTTTCAAGTGATTAATTATTCTCTGTTGGTGCAATATATAGCAAGTGGGATGGAGCGTATGTTTTCTTTTGTACAGCTCGCACGCACTAAAAGATGCTCCAGCCTATCTGTCCAAGACACGTGGCCACAAAATGAAAGGAATTCGAGAATGTGCATCGGAAGGATCGAGAATAAAAAAAAGTGCTATAAATACATCATGATTGGCAGCATATTGGATGATCAGTCTTCACACGTTAATTACACACACATCTTTATTTTATGTAGTTTTTTAATGTTTAAGTTTTTTTTAGTGCTTATTGCTTATTGTAGCTTATTTTTAATAGCTTATTTTCAAAGACTTATTGTAATTTTTTATTTAATGCAAAGTATGTTTATGGTTTACTTAAGTGCTTATTTCTTCCTCTCATCTCTTTCTTTATTTTCTTTTCTTACCTATTAAGCCATATTAGCTTATTAGCTTATTATAACTTATTTAGGTTTTGCTTTTTGGGTTAGCTTTTTCTATAAGTTTATCCATTAAGCTATTTTATTTCTTTTTCTTCTATAAAACTTTCTTTAATACTTTTCATAAATAGTTTTTATTTCTCTTATTTTATAAAAAAGTTTACATTTTTATAAGTTTTAGCTTATTATGTCTTATTATCTCTTCTCTTCTTCATCCTCTAGCTCGATTCAAACAACAAAAGAGATGCATGAGCTTATTAAGCTCGGCTTATTTTACAAATAAGCCTTGACATCTCTTAAGTTTGAGAGCACATTTTCTATTTTTTAGCTTATTAATTAGATTTATTAGTTTTATCAAGTTTTTCATAAAAAGGTTGCAACTTTTTAAGTTTTTATTGAACAATAAGCTATTTAATATACCCGATTCACGTTTAATCTTCGGATGGAACAACTTAGCTTCGGGTGGGCTTAGACCTAATAGTTTTTAGTTATAAAGTTTAAATCTTTTTAATTTTTAGATCACTTTTAGTTTATTACATTTAGTAGTAGTGCTTATTATTACTTATTATTGCTAACCTCTAATAAAGTTCTTGTTTTTCTTTGATTTCTTATCACAATCTACGCTAAGGCGGAGCTTAAGGGTCATTTAGCATTTTTAATACATAAAGTTTGAAACTTTAGTAATTTTTAAGCTTGTTGGTGAATAAAGTTTTAAACTTTACTTACTAATTAGTGGATAAGATTAATAAAGTTGTAAACTTTTGTATTATTTTGTGCTTATAAGATCGGGTGGTTTTATTCCTCTCGTTTCATCATTCGGGTTCTATTTTCTTTACTTTTTAAATCTGTAGTAGTTATAAATTTTAATATGATAGTTATGCTTATTTTGATTGAATTAATTACTATGTGTTGGTTTGCTATGCTTAGTGAGTAGGCTTTTTATATACTTGTTGAGTAGATTATTCTATGAATTAAGTGTGGTTTTATAAAAGTTAGAAAATCTATTGGTTAGTAATTTTAAGTTACTTAGATTGAAATTTTGGTTGTTTAAGCGGGCAAAAGCCGTGAAATTAATTGGGTTTTAATCTAGATATTGATATCTCTTTATGAAAAATTGTTGTGAGAAAATAATTATTTGTAAAGATATTAATTCATCAATAAAGGACTTAATTGAAATAATAAACCACACTTAAGGATCTTGATAATTTGCTTAACAAGTATATCTCTTCATCATATATTTCTAATTCGCTTGCTTAGCATAATTTAGTTCGTTACTTTTAGTTGTTATCTTTTATCGTTGACTTTAGTTTATTTACTTGCTACTAGTTTTATTATTGTCTTTACTTTAACCATTATCATTTTAATTAGTCAAAACCCCATAAACTTATATGTTTTTAGTTTAATTTGCGTAATTGCTTATTTGTGTTTAGCTTTCTTATTTTACATGCTTGATTGTTTCTTTCTTATTAATTTCCAAAACCCAAAATATTTTTATCCTATTCAAATCACTCGACCTTTAAACAACGAATCGATTTTCCATTACACCCTCGTTGGGAGAACGACCTGGAGTTCCGTACTTCCGTAAATTATATGTACTAAAAACGACAAAATCAAAAATGGCGCATTGCGAGGTGTGTTAGCGATTTTTCGTTTCAGAGTTTGAAGTTTGGTGTTTGAAGACCCTCCTCCGTGGAGTTCCCTCGCTTTTGTAAATACTTTTCATAAATTATAAAAATACAAAAATAAAATAATCATAAACACTTTTCCTAAAGTATTTAAAAAACCCAAAAAGATTTTCCTTTTCATAATTTGTTTTCCTTTTATGTGTGCTTTTATTAAAATATTCTTCTTTACCCTCTGAACCGTCAATTCTTTATCTCTTTACCCTCTTATTCGTATAATTCTTCTCGATGTCTTCGTCTTACCATTATGGTTGTCAATGGTGTGGGGGACCTCAAAAAGGTGGGAATTGTCCCGGTTGTAGCATTGTGAATACGGGAAACGAGTTTGTCTACGACCAACATCCCTACAATGAAACAACCGATTTCCTTAACCAATCCCCATACCATGAGATGGAGTCATACTCGTGTGAGTACTGTGGAGGTCCTCACCAAGGTTTTCAATGTCAAGCCCAATTTAACAATACAACCTTTGGTTATGAACCTTATCCATATACTTCACCAAACCCGTCACAACAATCATATTGTTGTGAGTATTGTGGAGGTCCGCACTTTAATTCCGATTGTCAAATGCATAATCCAATTGTTTACGAGCAAGTTCCTTATGACTATTCTTATGACCCACCTCCACAATACCAAGAGATTCAACCACAACATCCGCAAATTCCTCAAGATAGTTTCCAAAGATGTATTAATATACTCGAAGAATTTATGGATAAACATGGTATCGAAAAGGATCCTCATCAGAAAACGTATGGTGAATTACTTGCCGAAGATCGAGCATCTCGAAACGAAAGATCTATGTTAGAATTACTCGAAGAAGAAAAACGAGTAGCTCAGATTGAAAAGTGTCTTGAAGAAATACGAATTGAGGAGCAAGCACTTGAAAGACGTGCCCGATGGCTCGAGACTTACATTGACGATGATGAGGATTCCATCCAAATGAAAGAATATTATGCGAGTTTGTCGGATGAAACCCCTCCCGTTTGAGAGCCTTTCATTTCCGACTCTTCCCTTCACTCACACGGTTGAGAAAGTGACGTCATTTTGGAAGAGGTCGATGATTCTATGTCTTCGATAATTGTTAAACCCGAGGATTCTCTCATAATGGGGGACGAGCCTCTTAGCACTATTCTGGAAACGGAATCGTCTAGTGTTGAGAGCCTTGACCCAATCCCAAGTGAGTCCGAGGATGTATCTGATAGTGATTGTGATTCGCTTTTATGTGATTCTCTTGACATTTCCGAGGTTACTTCCGGGATTTTCTCAAATCCACTTTTTGAATTCAAGGACGACTATACCTTTTGCAAAGTTAATCCTCTTTTCGATAAAGATTTTGAGTCCGATTAAGAGACCACAACGGAAGTGGTGGATATTGCTAGCTCTCAGAGCACACCACTTGTCCCATCTCGTGTTTCGACCTTTCTCTCCCGTCATGTGATGTTATGCAAGATGAAGAAAGTGATGAATCTGACACTGAAGATATTATGGAGATTGATGAATTGACTAAAGTGGTTGAAGACGATATTCTTGATAATCCGCCTTATGATTCTGATATGGAAGAAATCGACTTATTTCTTGATGATCCAATACCGCCGGGTATTGAGAGTGACGGGTTCGACTCTGAACAAGATATCCTTTTTCTTGAAAGCTTACTTAATGATGATTCTCCTTCCTCTGTTGAGTCGACCCTCACTTATCCCGATGAGCCCTCATGTGAAGACAAAATCTTTAAACCCGGGATATGCATTGATGAGATTTTTGTTGAAAACAATTTCCGAGATAAGGATCCTCTGATGGATGCCTTCGTTTGTGAGCCTACACATCTTATCCTTTACCATGAGCTCCCATCTTCTTTGGAGTTTTCTCATTTTGATCCTTCATCCTTTCGTCCACCCGCAAAACCGCCGGATGATGGATCATTCTTTCATGTTATCCCTTATGTGCTCGAGCCTGACACTTTCTTCTCCACCCATCCCGCCCAGTTTCATTCCACTAGGAATGAGGACACCGTTTTTGACCCTGGTATCTCTACCATGTTCTTCCCCAAGGACAAATGAATTCGGGGACGAGTCAGGCTAGCGACTCGGTGAACAAAAACAGTATCGCTTCGTGGGAGGCACCCCATGCTTATCCTTTTATCTTATTTATGTTTTCTAATAAGTGACGTGAGGAGGTTCGCCTCTTCCATTTCTCGTGTTTCGTGTTGTTGTTGTTTATGTCCAGGATTTTCCTCGATACATGAAGACTCTCGTGCTCAAAGTTTTGTCTTTTCTCCACTCGAGTTTCATGTTTCGACGCTTTTATGGAAATCCGATATCCAAAATATTTATCGTTTATCTATTAGCATAACTAACCAATGGCTTTAGATTTGCATTGAGAACCCGTACCTTTAAACATTGAGGACAATGTTTCGTTTTCGTCTGGGGTATTTTGGTATATGTGAAAACATATACCTTTTTCTAGATCAAAACTGGACCAAAAAGACCAAAAACTAACCCCTAAAGCCATAAATATTTGTGTTTTTGTGTTTATGTATGTGCAGGTAATGGATATTGCAAAATGGACAAAAAGAAGACAAAATGGGCAAAAACGAGCACGAGAATGGAAGGAGCACGAAGTTACGGGACCAATGATAATTTTATTTGGAGCATCGAGGCAAGAGAAGAAAAAAATTAAAGACCACACGAAGCCCGAACGAAGATTGCAATTAATTAAGATGCTTAAAAAGAAAGAAAAATGAATCAGAAAAAAGGAGCTTAAATGAAAATTAAATGCAAGAGTTAACACAAAAAGGCTCTTGGTCTAGTTGTTGGGTCCATGCTTTCTAAGCAAGAGGTCAAAGGTTCAAATCCCACTAGTGACACATAATTTTTGTTATATAAATGAGCCAGGCCCAGTCCACGAAATTTTATGTCAAGTCCATTATCTTCTGAGGCCCAGCTACGAATTTCAGGCCCAATAAATGCTCAAGCCAGCTGCGATTAGTCCAATGATTATTTGAAGAAAGGCAATTGCAAAATTGTATCTAAGTTGCATGTGCGTAAACATTCCATCTCCAAAATAATGCATAAAGGACACGTGGCCTACAAAGCGAATGAGCAAATTGATATTTCTATGATGCAGCGAGTGTAGTTCACGTTCTCAAAATAAATTCAAGCCTAGCGCGTGTCTTTTTCTTGTTTCTGCCAGCCAACAACTCGCACACCAACAATTTATCCCAGCCAACTCCTTAGCTACACGTGGCCACTATCACATGGGCAACAAGGAATATTTTTTATGGGAATGGTCGAGAAGCAAATTGTGCTATAAATATCTCACCAGATCCAACGCAGAGAAGAAAAAACACATTAATTTTTACACACTCTTTATTTTATTTTAGTAGTAGTTTGAATGTTTTTCTTTAGTGCTTATTGATTATTGTAGCTTATTTCTCTAGTTTATTGTTTATTTGTATTCTTCTATCTTATTTAAAAGTGCTTATTTGTATTAAAAAAAAAAAAAAAAAAAATGGAAAAGTCAAAAATATAAGTGAATAAAAATTCCTTGATGTGGACCTCATTTTTGAGACAATGGTTCTTGAGAGAAGATGAATAACTAATTATCAACTTAGCTTCATATCTTTATTGGATTAAAATTATCGAAACGAGAAATTTGAAGAAATTCATTTCTCACAAAAATAAAAAAATCTAGAGGAAAATTGGAAAATGGGAGCAAAAGGTAATTACACAAGTAACTTCCATGGGTAGTGTTAGCATCTAGAGTCATATTTAACAATGATTTCGATTTTACGCTTAGTTTGGGGACTTGTGAAAAATCAGGGACGATGTATTCTATCCGTATGGTCACTTCACGCTGTGTTGTGTTTCTTACTCCGTGATCCTAACGTGTCGTTTGAAAAATGTTGGAGTTATTGATCGACATGAAAGTTCAACAAACCGTCACTCATAATTGGAATGTGCTTAAACGTAATATCTATATGAGAAATGAAAGGTAAACGGGGCGTTTTTAGAAAAAAGGGTTTCTTAATCTCTTTTGAGTAATCTTTGCTACTTTTCATAGGTTTAGTAGAAAGAGATTGAAATCTTTGTGTTTAGAAGCATGATTTGATGACATTGCGTGAGGACATGACAATCTTCTCGTCTGGGGTATTTTGGTATATGTGAAAACATATACATTTTCTTTATCAAAACCGGACCAAAAAGACCAAAAACTAACCCCTAAAGCCATAAATATTTGTGTTTTTGTGTTTATGTCTGTGCAGGTAACGGATATTGTAAAATGGACAAAAACGAGCACGAGAATGGAAGGAGCACGAAATTACGGACCAATGATAATTTTATTTGGAGCATTGAGGCAAGAGTGGGAATGGTGTAAGAAGAAACGAAGCTCGAACGAAGAATTAATTAATTAAAGAAAAAAATGATTAGCAGAAAAAAGGAGCTTAAATGAAAATTAAATGCAACATTTAATACAAGAAGGGCTATTGGTCTAGTGGTTGGGTACATATTTGTCAAGCAAGAGGTCATGGGTTCAATTACCACTTGTGTCATTATTTTTGTTTGCAGCAGGCCCAAAACGAGATCCAGTCCAAGTGCAGCCCAGCGAGCAACCCAGCTGTCCAATATGTCGACGAGGCCCAGTGAGGTCCAAAGCAATGTTACAATTATTCCCACAAGCCCACGCAGCCCCAAGCAAATAGCTCCACGTGGCCTTTAACACAAAAAAAGAATGTGCAATTTTCAAGTGATTAATTATTCTCTGTTGGTGCAATATATAGCAAGTGGGATGGAGCGTATGTTTTCTTTTGTACAGCTCGCACGCACTAAAAGATGCTCCAGCCTATCTGTCCAAGACACGTGGCCACAAAATGAAAGGAATTCGAGAATGTGCATCGGAAGGATCGAGAATAAAAAAAAAAGTGCTATAAATACATCATGATTGGCAGAGGATCAGTCTTCACACGTTAATTACACACACATCTTTATTTTATGTAGTTTTTTAATGTTTAAGTTTTTTTTTAGTGCTTATTGCTTATTGTAGCTTATTTTTAATAGCTTATTTTCAAAGACTTATTGTAATTTTTTATTTAATGCAAAGTATGTTTATGGTTTCCTTAAGTGCTTATTTCTTCCTCTCATCTATTTCTTTATTTTCTTTTCTTACCTATTAAGCTATATTAGCTTATTAGCTTATTATAACTTATTTAGGTTTTGCTTTTTGGGTTAGCTTTTTCTATAAGTTTATCCATTAAGCTATTTTATTTCTTTTTCTTCTATAAAACTTTCTTTAATACTTTTCATAAATAGTTTTTATTTCACTTATTTTATAAAAAGTTTACATTTTTATAAGTTTTAGCTTATTATGTCTTATTATCTCTTCTCTTCTTCATCCTCTAGCTCGATTCAAACAACAAAAGAGATGCATGAGCTTATTAAGCTCGGCTTATTTTACAAATAAGCCTTGACATCTCTTAAGTTTGAGAGCACATTTTCTATTTTTTAGCTTATTAATTAGATTTATTAGTTTTATCAAGTTTTTCATAAAGGTTGCAACTTTTTAAGTTTTTATTGAACAATAAGCTATTTAATAGCTTGTTCATTTAGATCAAGTCCTTAAATATACCCGATTCACGTTTAATCTTCGGATGGAACAACTTAGCTTCGGGTGGACTTAGATCTAATAGTTTTTAGTTATAAAGTTTAAATCTTTTTAATTTTTAGATCACTTTTAGTTTATTACATTTAGTAGTAGTGCTTATTATTACTTATTATTGCTAACCTCTAATAAAGTTCTTGTTTTTCTTTGATTTCTTATCACAATCTACCGCTAAGGCCGGAGCTTAAGGGTCTTTAAGCATTTTTAATACATAAAGTTTGAAACTTTAGTAATTTTTAAGCTTGTTGGTGAATAAAGTTTTAAACTTTACTTACTAATTAGTGGATAAGATTAATAAAGTTGTAAACTTTTGTATTAATTTGTGCTTATAAGATCGGGTGGTTTTATTCCTCTCGTTTCATCATTCGGGTTCTATTTTCTTTACTTTTTAAATCTGTAGTAGTTATAAATTTTAATATGATAGTTATGCTTATTTTGATTGAATTAATTACTATGTGTTGGTTTGCTATGCTTAGTGAGTAGGCTTTTTATATACTTGTTGAGTAGATTATTCCGTGAATTAAGTGTGGTTTTATAAAAGTTAGAAAATCTATTGGTTAGTAATTTTAAGTTACTTAGATTGAAATTTTGGTTGTTTAAGCGGGCAAAAGCCGTGAAAATAATTGGGTTTTAATCTAGATATTGATATCTCTTTATGAAAAATTGTTGTGAGAAAATAATTATTTGAAAAAGATATTAATTCATCAATAAAGGACTTAATTGAAATAATAAACCACACTTAAGGATCTTGATAATTTGCTTAACAAGTATATCTCTTCATCATATATTTCTAATTCGCTTGCTTAGCATAATTTAGTTCGTTACTTTTAGTTGTTATCTTTTATCGTTGACTTTAGTTTATTTACTTGCTACTAGTTTTATTATTGTCTTTACTTTAACCATTATCATTTTAATTAGTCAAAAACCCATAAAATTATATGTTTTTAGTTTAATTTGCGTAATTGCTTATTTGTGTTTAGCTTTCTTATTTTACATGCTTGATTGTTTCTTTCTTATTAATTTCCAAAACCCAAAATATTTTTATCCTATTCAAATCACTCGACCTTTAAACAACGAATCGATTTTCCATTACACCCTCGTTGGGAGAACGACCCGGGAGTTCCGTACTTCCGGTAAATTATATGTACTACGAAAACGACAAAATCAAAAATGGCGCTGCGGGGAGTGTGTTTAGCGATTTTTCGTTTTGGAGTTTGAAGTTTGGTGTTTGAAGACCCTCCTCCGTGGAGTTCCCTCGCTTTTGTAAATACTTTTCATAAATTATAAAAATACAAAAATAAAATAATCATAAACACTTTTCCTAAAGTGTTTTAAAAAAAACCCAAAAAGATTTTCCTTTTCATAATTTGTTTTCCTTTTATGTTTGCTTTTATTAAAAACCCAAAAATATTCTTCTTTACCCTCTGAACCGTCAATTCTTTATCTCTTTACCCTCTTATTCGTATAATTCTTCTCGATGTCTTCGTCTTACCATTATGGTTGTCAATGGTGTGGGGGACCTCAAAAAGGTGGGAATTGTCCCGGTTGTAGCATTGTGAATACGGGAAACGAGTTTGTCTACGACCAACATCCCTACAATGAAACAACCGATTTCCTTAACCAATCCCCATACCATGAGATGGAGTCATACTCGTGTGAGTACTGTGGAGGTCCTCACCAAGGTTTTCAATGTCAAGCCCAATTTAACAATACAACCTTTGGTTATGAACCTTATCCATATACTTCACCAAACCCGTCACAACAATCATACTGTTGTGAGTATTGTGGAGGTCCGCACTTTAATTCCGATTGTCAAATGCAGAATCCAATTGTTTACGAGCAAGTTCCTTATGACTATTCTTATGACCCACCTCCACAATACCAAGAGATTCAACCACAACATCCGCAAATTCCTCAAGATAGTTTCCAAAGATGTATTAATATACTCGAAGAATTTATGGATAAACATGGTATCGAAAAAGATCCTCATCAGAAAACATATGGTGAATTACTTGCCGAAGATCGAGCATCTCGAAACGAAAGATCTATGTTAGAATTACTCGAAGAAGAAAAACGAGTAGCTCAGATTGAAAAGTGTCTTGAAGAAATACGAATTGAGGAGCAAGCACTTGAAAGACGTGCCCGATGGCTCGAGACTTACATTGACGATGATGAGGATTCCATCCAAATGAAAGAATATTATGCGAGTTTGTCGGCTGAAACCCCTCCCGTTTCTGAGCCTTTCATTTCCGACTCTTCCCCTTCACTCACACCGGTTGAGAGAAGTGACGTCATTTTGGAAGAGGTCGATGATTCTATGTCTTCGATAATTGTTAAACCCGAGGATTCTCTCATAATGGGGGACGAGCCTCTTAGCACTATTCCGGAAACGGAATCGTCTAGTGTTGAGAGCCTTGACCCAATCCCAAGTGAGTCCGAGGATGTATCTGATAGTGATTGTGATTCGCTTTTATGTGATTCTCTTGACATTTCCGAGGTTACTTCTGGGATTTTCTCAAATCCACTTTTTGAATTCAAGGACGACTATACCTTTTGCAAAGTTAATCCTCTTTTCGATAAAGATTTTGAGTCCGATTAAGAGACCACAACGGAAGTGGTGGATATTGCTAGCTCTCAGAGCACACCACTTGTCCCATCTCTGTGTTTCGACCTTTCTCTCCCGTCATGTGATGTTATGCAAGATGAAGAAAGTGATGAATCTGACACTGAAGATATTATGGAGATTGATGAATTGACTAAAGTGGTTGAAGACGATATTCTTGATAATCCGCCTTATGATTCTGATATGGAAGAAATCGACTTATTTCTTGATGATCCAATACCGCCGGGTATTGAGAGTGACGGGTTCGACTCTGAACAAGATATCCTTTTTCTTGAAAGCTTACTTAATGATGATTCTCCTTCCTCTGTTGAGTCGACCCTCACTTATCCCGATGAGCCCTCATGTGAAGACAAAATCTTTAAACCCGGGATATGCATTGATGAGATTTTTGTTGAAAACAATTTCCGAGATAAGGATCCTCTGATGGATGCCTTCGTTTGTGAGCCTACACATCTTATCCTTTACCATGAGCTCCCATCTTCTTTGGAGTTTTCTCATTTTGATCCTTCATCCTTTCGTCCACCCGCAAAACCGCCGGATGATGGATCGATATTTCATGTTATCCCTTATGTGCTCGAGCGACACTTTCTTCTCCACCCATCCCGCCCAGTTTCATTCCACTAGGAATGAGGACACCGTTTTTGACCCTGGTATCTCTACCATGTTCTTCCCCAAGGACAAATGAATTCGGGGACGAGTCAGGCTAGCGACTCGGTGAACAAAAACAGTATCGCTTCGTGGGAGGCACCCCATGCTTATCCTTTTATCTTATTTATGTTTTCTAATAAGTGACGTGAGGAGGTTCGCCTCTTCCATTTCTCGTGTTTCGTGTTGTTGTTGTTTATGTCCAGGATTTTCCTCGATACATGAAGACTCTCGTGCTCAAAGTTTTGTCTTTTCTCCACTCGAGTTTCATGTTTCGACGCTTTTATGGAAATCCGATATCCAAAATATTTATCGTTTATCTATTAGCATAACTAACCAATGGCTTTAGATTTGCATTGAGAACCCGTACCTTTAAACATTGAGGACAATGTTTCGTTTTCGTCTGGGGTATTTTGGTATATGTGAAAACATATACCTTTTTCTAGATCAAAACTGGACCAAAAAGACCAAAAACTAACCCCTAAAGCCATAAATATTTGTGTTTTTGTGTTTATGTATGTGCAGGTAATGGATATTGCAAAATGGACAAAAAGAAGACAAAATGGGCAAAAACGAGCACGAGAATGGAAGGAGCACGAAGTTACGGGACCAATGATAATTTTATTTGGAGCATCGAGGCAAGAGAAGAAAATAATTAAAGACCACACGAAGCCCGAACGAAGATTGCAATTAATTAAGATGCTTAAAAAGAAAGAAAAATGAATCAGCAGAAAAAGGAGCTTAAATGAAAATTAAATGCAAGAGTTAACACAAAAAGGCTCTTGGTCTAGTTGTTGGGTCCATGCTTTCTAAGCAAGAGGTCAAAGGTTCAAATCCCACTAGTGACACATAATTTTTGTTATATAAATGAGCAGGCCCAGTCCACGAAATTTTATGTCAAGTCCATTATCTTCTGAGGCCCAGCTACGAATTTCAGGCCCAGTAAATGCTCAAGCCCAGCTGCGATTAGTCCAATGATTATTTGAAGAAAGGCAATTGCAAAATTGTATCTAAGTTGCATGTGCGTAAACATTCCATCTCCAAAATAATGCATAAAGGACACGTGGCCTACAAAGCAAATGAGCAAATTGATATTTCTATGATGCAGCGAGTGTAGTTCACGTTCTCAAAATAAATTCAAGCCTAGCGCGTGTCTTTTTCTTGTTTCTGCCAGCCAACAACTCGCACACCAACAATTTATCCCAGCCAACTCCTTAGCTACACGTGGCCACTATCACATGGGCAACAAGGAATATTTTTTATGGGAATGGTCGAGAAGCAAATTGTGCTATAAATATCTCACCAGATCCAACGCAGAGAAGAAAAAACACATTAATTTTTACACACTCTTTATTTTATTTTAGTAGTAGTTTGAATGTTTTTCTTTAGTGCTTATTGATTATTGTAGCTTATTTCTCTAGTTTATTGTTTATTTGTATTCTTCTATCTTATTTAAAAGTGCTTATTTGTATTAAAAAAAAAAAAAAAAAAAATGGAAAAGTCAAAAATATAAGTGAATAAAAAAACCTTGATGTGGACCTCATTTTTGAGACAATGGTTCTTGAGAGAAGATGAATAACTAATTATCAACTTAGCTTCATATCTTTATTGGATTAAAATTATCGAAACGAGAAATTTGAAGAAATTCATTTCTCACAAAAATAAAAAAATCTAGAGGAAAATTGGAAAATGGGAGCAAAAGGTAATTACACAAGTAACTTCCATGGGTAGTGTTAGCATCTAGAGTCATATTTAACAATGATTTCGATTTTACGCTTAGTTTGGGGACTTGTGAAAAATCAGGGACGATGTATTCTATCCGTATGGTCACTTCACGCTGTGTTGTGTTTCTTACTCCGTGATCCTAACGTGTCGTTTGAAAAATGTTGGAGTTATTGATCAACATGAAAGTTCAACAAACCGTCACTCATAATTGGAATGTGCTTAAACGTAATATCTATATGAGAAATGAAAGGTAAACGGGGCGTTTTTAGAAAAAAGGGTTTCTTAATCTCTTTTGAGTAATCTTTGCTACTTTTCATAGGTTTAGTAGAAAGAGATTGAAATCTTTGTGTTTAGAAGCATGATTTGATGACATTGCGTGAGGACATGACAATCTTCTCGTCTGGGGTATTTTGGTATATGTGAAAACATATACATTTTCTTTATCAAAACCGGACCAAAAAGACCAAAAACTAACCCCTAAAGCCATAAATATTTGTGTTTTTGTGTTTATGTCTGTGCAGGTAACGGATATTGTAAAATGGACAAAAACGAGCACGAGAATGGAAGGAGCACGAAATTACGGACCAATGATAATTTTATTTGGAGCATTGAGGCAAGAGTGGGAATGGTGCAAGAAGAAACGAAGCCCGAACGAAGAATTAATTAATTAAAGAAAAAAATGATTAGCAGAAAAAAGGAGCTTAAATGAAAATTAAATGCAACATTTAATACAAGAAGGGCTATTGGTCTAGTGGTTGGGTACATATTTGTCAAGCAAGAGGTCATGGGTTCAATTACCACTTGTGTCATTATTTTTGTTTGCAGCAGGCCCAAAACGAGATCGGTCCAAGTGCGACCAGCGAGCAACCCAGCTGTCCAATATGTCGACGAGGCCCAGTGAGGTCCAAAGCAATGTTACAATTATTCCCACAAGCCCACGCAGCCAAGCAAATAGCTCCACGTGGCCTTTAACACAAAAAAAGAATGTGCAATTTTCAAGTGATTAATTATTCTCTGTTGGTGCAATATATAGCAAGTGGGATGGAGCGTATGTTTTCTTTTGTACGCTCACGCACTAAAAGATGCTCCAGCCTATCTGTCCAAGACACGTGGCCACAAAATGAAAGGAATTCGAGAATGTGCATCGGAAGGATCGAGAATAAAAAAAAAAGTGCTATAAATACATCATGATTGGCAGAGGATCAGTCTTCACACGTTAATTACACACACATCTTTATTTTATGTAGTTTTTTAATGTTTAAGTTTTTCTTTTAGTGCTTATTGCTTATTGTAGCTTATTTTTAATAGCTTATTTTCAAAGACTTATTGTAATTTTTTATTTAATGCAAAGTATGTTTATGGTTTCCTTAAGTGCTTATTTCTTCCTCTCATCTATTTCTTTATTTTCTTTTCTTACCTATTAAGCTATATTAGCTTATTAGCTTATTATAACTTATTTAGGTTTTGCTTTTTGGGTTAGCTTTTTCTATAAGTTTATCCATTAAGCTATTTTATTTCTTTTTCTTCTATAAAACTTTCTTTAATACTTTTCATAAATAGTTTTTATTTCTCTTATTTTATAAAAAAGTTTACATTTTTATAAGTTTTAGCTTATTATGTCTTATTATCTCTTCTCTTCTTCATCCTCTAGCTCGATTCAAACAACAAAAGAGATGCATGAGCTTATTAAGCTCGGCTTATTTTACAAATAAGCCTTGACATCTCTTAAGTTTGAGAGCACATTTTCTATTTTTAGCTTATTAATTAGATTTATTAGTTTTATCAAGTTTTTCATAAAAGGTTGCAACTTTTTAAGTTTTTATTGAACAATAAGCTATTTAATAGCTTGTTCATTTAGATCAAGTCCTTAAATATACCCGATTCACGTTTAATCTTCGGATGGAACAACTTAGCTTCGGGTGGACTTAGATCTAATAGTTTTTAGTTATAAAGTTTAAATCTTTTTAATTTTTAGATCACTTTTAGTTTATTACATTTAGTAGTAGTGCTTATTATTACTTATTATTGCTAACCTCTAATAAAGTTCTTGTTTTTCTTTGATTTCTTATCACAATCTACCGCTAAGGCCGGAGCTTAAGGGTCTTTAAGCATTTTTAATACATAAAGTTTGAAACTTTAGTAATTTTTAAGCTTGTTGGTGAATAAAGTTTTAAACTTTACTTACTAATTAGTGGATAAGATTAATAAAGTTGTAAACTTTTGTGTTAATTTGTGCTTATAAGATCGGGTGGTTTTATTCCTCTCGTTTCATCATTCGGGTTCTATTTTCTTTACTTTTTAAATCTTTAGTAGTTATAAATTTTAATATGATAGTTATGCTTATTTTGATTGAATTAATTACTATGTGTTGGTTTGCTATGCTTAGTGAGTAGGCTTTTTATATACTTGTTGAGTAGATTATTCCGTGAATTAAGTGTGGTTTTATAAAAGTTAGAAAATCTATTGGTTAGTAATTTTAAGTTACTTAGATTGAAATTTTGGTTGTTTAAGCGGGCAAAAGCCGTGAAAATAATTGGGTTTTAATCTAGATATTGATATCTCTTTATGAAAAATTGTTGTGAGAAAATAATTATTTGAAAAAGATATTAATTCATCAATAAAGGACTTAATTGAAATAATAAACCACACTTAAGGATCTTGATAATTTGCTTAACAAGTATATCTCTTCATCATATATTTCTAATTCGCTTGCTTAGCATAATTTAGTTCGTTACTTTTAGTTGTTATCTTTTATCGTTGACTTTAGTTTATTTACTTGCTACTAGTTTTATTATTGTCTTTACTTTAACCATTATCATTTTAATTAGTCAAAAACCCATAAAATTATATGTTTTTAGTTTAATTTGCGTAATTGCTTATTTGTGTTTAGCTTTCTTATTTTACATGCTTGATTGTTTCTTTCTTATTAATTTCCAAAACCCAAAATATTTTTATCCTATTCAAATCACTCGACCTTTAAACAACGAATCGATTTTCCATTACACCCTCGTTGGGAGAACGACCTGGGAGTTCCGTACTTCCGGTAAATTATATGTACTACGAAAACGACAAAATCAAAAATGGCGCCGCTGCCGGGGAGGTGTGTTAGCGATTTTTCGTTTCGGAGTTTGAAGTTTGGTGTTTGAAGACCCTCCTCCGTGGAGTTCCCTCGCTTTTGTAAATACTTTTCATAAATTATAAAAATACAAAAATAAAAAACCCAAAAAGATTTTCCTTTTCATAATTTGTTTTCCTTTTATGTTTGCTTTTATTAAAAACCCAAAAATATTCTTCTTTACCCTCTGAACCGTCAATTCTTTATCTCTTTACCCTCTTATTCGTATAATTCTTCTCGATGTCTTCGTCTTACCATTATGGTTGTCAATGGTGTGGGGACCTCAAAATGGTGGGAATTGTCCCGGTTGTAGCATTGTGAATACGGAAACGAGTTTGTCTACGACCAACATCCCTACAATGAAACAACCGATTTCCTTAACCAATCCCCATACCATGAGACGGAGTCATACTCGTGTGAGTACTGTGGAGGTCCTCACCAAGGTTTTCAATGTCAAGCCCAATTTAACAATACAACCTTTGGTTATGAACCTTATCCATATACTTCACCAAACCCGTCACAACAATCATACTGTTGTGAGTATTGTGGAGGTCCGCACTTTAATTCCGATTGTCAAATGCAGAATCCAATTGTTTACGAGCAAGTTCCTTATGACTATTCTTATGACCCACCTCCACAATACCAAGAGATTCAACCACAACATCCGCAAATTCCTCAAGATAGTTTCCAAAGATGTATTAATATACTCGAAGAATTTATGGATAAACATGGTATCGAAAAAGATCCTCATCAGAAAACATATGGTGAATTACTTGCCGAAGATCGAGCATCTCGAAACGAAAGATCTATGTTAGAATTACTCGAAGAAGAAAAACGAGTAGCTCAGATTGAAAAGTGTCTTGAAGAAATACGAATTGAGGAGCAAGCACTTGAAAGACGTGCCCGATGGCTCGAGACTTACATTGACGATGATGAGGATTCCATCCAAATGAAAGAATATTATGCGAGTTTGTCGGCTGAAACCCCTCCCGTTTCTGAGCCTTTCATTTCCGACTCTTCCCCTTCACTCACACCGGTTGAGAGAAGTGACGTCATTTTGGAAGAGGTCGATGATTCTATGTCTTCGATAATTGTTAAACCCGAGGATTCTCTCATAATGGGGGACGAGCCTCTTAGCACTATTCCGGAAACGGAATCGTCTAGTGTTGAGAGCCTTGACCCAATCCCAAGTGAGTCCGAGGATGTATCTGATAGTGATTGTGATTCGCTTTTATGTGATTCTCTTGACATTTCCGAGGTTACTTCTGGGATTTTCTCAAATCCACTTTTTGAATTCAAGGACGACTATACCTTTTGCAAAGTTAATCCTCTTTTCGATAAAGATTTTGAGTCCGATTAAGAGACCACAACGGAAGTGGTGGATATTGCTAGCTCTCAGAGCACACCACTTGTCCCATCTCTGTGTTTCGACCTTTCTCTCCCGTCATGTGATGTTATGCAAGATGAAGAAAGTGATGAATCTGACATTGAAGATATTATGGAGATTGATGAATTGACTAAAGTGGTTGAAGACGATATTCTTGATAATCCGCCTTATGATTCTGATATGGAAGAAATCGACTTATTTCTTGATGATCCAATACCGCCGTATTGAGAGTGAGGGTTCGACTCTGAACAAGATATCCTTTTTCTTGAAAGCTTACTTAATGATGATTCTCCTTCCTCTGTTGAGTCGACCCTCACTTATCCCGATGAGCCCTCATGTGAAGACAAAATCTTTAAACCCGGGATATGCATTGATGAGATTTTTGTTGAAAACAATTTCCGAGATAAGGATCCTCTGATGGATGCCTTCGTTTGTGAGCCTACACATCTTATCCTTTACCATGAGCTCCCATCTTCTTTGGAGTTTTCTCATTTTGATCCTTCATCCTTTCGTCCACCCGCAAAACCGCCGGATGATGGATCATTCTTTCATGTTATCCCTTATGTGCTCGAGCCTGACACTTTCTTCTCCACCCATCCCGCCCAGTTTCATTCCACTAGGAATGAGGACACCGTTTTTGACCCTGGTATCTCTACCATGTTCTTCCCCAAGGACAAATGAATTCGGGGACGAGTCGGGCTAGCGACTCGGTGAACAAAAACAGTAGCGCTTCGTGGGAGGCACCCCATGCTTATCCTTTTATCTTATTTATGTTTTCTAATAAGTGACGTGAGGAGGTTCGCCTCTTCCATTTCTCGTGTTTCGTGTTGTTGTTGTTTATGTCCAGGATTTTCCTCGATACATGAAGACTCTCGTGCTCAAAGTTTTGTCTTTTCTCCACTCGAGTTTCATGTTTCGACGCTTTTATGGAAATCCGATATCCAAAATATTTATCGTTTATCTATTAGCATAACTAACCAATGGCTTTAGATTTGCATTGAGAACCCGTACCTTTAAACATTGAGGACAATGTTTCGTTTTCGTCTGGGGTATTTTGGTATATGTGAAAACATATACCTTTTTCTAGATCAAAACTGGACCAAAAAGACCAAAAACTAACCCCTAAAGCCATAAATATTTGTGTTTTTGTGTTTATGTATGTGCAGGTAATGGATATTGCAAAATGGACAAAAAGAAGACAAAATGGGCAAAAACGAGCACGAGAATGGAAGGAGCACGAAGTTACGGGACCAATGATAATTTTATTTGGAGCATCGAGGCAAGAGAAGAAAATAATTAAAGACCACACGAAGCCCGAACGAAGATTGCAATTAATTAAGATGCTTAAAAAGAAAGAAAAATGAATCAGTGAGAAAAAGGGCTTAAATGAAAATTAAATGCAAAGAGTTAACACAAAAAGGCTCTTGGTCTAGTGGTTGGGGACATATTTGTCAAGCAAGAGGTCAAAGGTTCAAATCCCACTAGTGACACATAATTTTTGTTATATAAATGAGCGAGGCCCAGTCCACGAAATTTTATGTCAAGTCCATTATCTTCTGAGGCCCAGCTACGAATTTCAGGCCCAGTAAATGCTCAAGCCCAGCTGCGATCAGTCCAATGATTATTTGAAGAAAGGCAATTGCAAAATTGTATCTAAGTTGCATGTGCGTAAACATTCCATTTCCAAAATAATGCATAAAGGACACGTGGCCTACAAAGCGAATGAGCAAATTGATATTTCTATGATGCAGCGAGTGTAGTTCACATTCTCAAAATAAATTCAAGCCTAGCGCGTGTCTTTTTCTTGTTTCTGCCAGCCAACAACTCGCACACCAACAATTTATCCCAGCCAACTCCTTAGCTACACGTGGCCACTATCACATGGGCAACAAGGAATATTTTTAATGGGAATGGTCGAGAAGCAAATTGTGCTATAAATATCTCACCAGATCCAACGCAGAGAAGAAAAAACACATTAATTTTTACACACTCTTTATTTTATTTTAGTAGTAGTTTGAATGTTTTTCTTTAGTGCTTATTGATTATTGTAGCTTATTTCTCTAGTTTATTGTTTATTTGTATTCTTCTATCTTATTTACAAGTGCTTATTTGTATTAAAAAAAAAAAAAAAAATGGAAAAGTGAAAAATATAAGTGAATAAAAATTCCTTGATGTGGACCTCATTTTTGAGACAATGGTTCTTGAGAGAAGATGAATAACTAATTATCAACTTAGCTTCATATCTTTATTGGATTAAAATTATCGAAACGAGAAATTTGAAGAAATTCATTTCTCACAAAAATAAAAAAATCTAGAGGAAAATTGGAAAATGGGAGCAAAAGGTAATTACACAAGTAACTTCCATGGGTAGTGTTAGCATCTAGAGTCATATTTAACAATGATTTCGATTTTACGCTTAGTTTGGGGACTTGTGAAAAATCAGGGACGATGTATTCTATCCGTATGGTCACTTCACGCTGTGTTGTGTTTCTTACTCCGTGATCCTAACGTGTCGTTTGAAAAATGTTGGAGTTATTGATCGACATGAAAGTTCAACAAACCGTCACTCATAATTGGAATGTGCTTAAACGTAATATCTATATGAGAAATGAAAGGTAAACGGGGCGTTTTTAGAAATAAGGGTTTCTTAATCTCTTTTGAGTAATCTTTGCTACTTTTCATAGGTTTAGTAGAAAGAGATTGAAATCTTTGTGTTTAGAAGCATGATTTGATGACATTGCGTGAGGACACGACAATCTTCTCGTCTGGGGTATTTTGGTATATGTGAAAACATATACATTTTCTTTATCAAAACCGGACCAAAAAGACCAAAAACTAACCCCTAAAGCCATAAATATTTGTGTTTTTGTGTTTATGTCTGTGCAGGTAACGGATATTGTAAAATGGACAAAAACGAGCACGAGAATGGAAGGAGCACGAAATTACGGACCAATGATAATTTTATTTGGAGCATTGAGGCAAGAGTGGGAATGGTGTAAGAAGAAACGAAGCCCGAACGAAGAATTAATTAATTAAAGAAAAAAATGATTAGCAGAAAAAAGGAGCTTAAATGAAAATTAAATGCAACATTTAATACAAGAAGGGCTATTGGTCTAGTGGTTGGGTACATATTTGTCAAGCAAGAGGTCATGGGTTCAATTACCACTTGTGTCATTATTTTTGTTTGCAGCAGGCCCAAAACGAGATCCAGTCCAAGTGCAGCCCAGCGAGCAACCCAGCTGTCCAATATGTCGACGAGGCCCAGTGAGGTCCAAAGCAATGTTACAATTATTCCCACAAGCCCACGCAGCCCCAAGCAAATAGCTCCACGTGGCCTTTAACACAAAAAAAGAATGTGCAATTTTCAAGTGATTAATTATTCTCTGTTGGTGCAATATATAGCAAGTGGGATGGAGCGTATGTTTTCTTTTGTACAGCTCGCACGCACTAAAAGATGCTCCAGCCTATCTGTCCAAGACACGTGGCCACAAAATGAAAGGAATTCGAGAATGTGCATCGGAAGGATCGAGAATAAAAAAAAAAGTGCTATAAATACATCATGATTGGCAGAGGATCAGTCTTCACACGTTAATTACACACACATCTTTATTTTATGTAGTTTTTTAATGTTTAAGTTTTTTTTTAGTGCTTATTGCTTATTGTAGCTTATTTTTAATAGCTTATTTTCAAAGACTTATTGTAATTTTTTATTTAATGCAAAGTATGTTTATGGTTTCCTTAAGTGCTTATTTCTTCCTCTCATCTATTTCTTTATTTTCTTTTCTTACCTATTAAGCTATATTAGCTTATTAGCTTATTATAACTTATTTAGGTTTTGCTTTTTGGGTTAGCTTTTTCTATAAGTTTATCCATTAAGCTATTTTATTTCTTTTTCTTCTATAAAACTTTCTTTAATACTTTTCATAAATAGTTTTTATTTCACTTATTTTATAAAAAGTTTACATTTTTATAAGTTTTAGCTTATTATGTCTTATTATCTCTTCTCTTCTTCATCCTCTAGCTCGATTCAAACAACAAAAGAGATGCATGAGCTTATTAAGCTCGGCTTATTTTACAAATAAGCCTTGACATCTCTTAAGTTTGAGAGCACCTTTTCTATTTTTTTAGCTTATTAATTAGATTTATTAGTTTTATCAAGTTTTTCATAAAAAGGTTGCAACTTTTTAAGTTTTTATTGAACAATAAGCTATTTAATAGCTTGTTCATTTAGATCAAGTCCTTAAATATACCCGATTCACGTTTAATCTTCGGATGGAACAACTTAGCTTCGGGTGGACTTAGATCTAATAGTTTTTAGTTATAAAGTTTAAATCTTTTTAATTTTTAGATCACTTTTAGTTTATTACATTTAGTAGTAGTGCTTATTATTACTTATTATTGCTAACCTCTAATAAAGTTCTTGTTTTTCTTTGATTTCTTATCACAATCTACCGCTAAGGCCGGAGCTTAAGGGTCTTTAAGCATTTTTAATACATAAAGTTTGAAACTTTAGTAATTTTTAAGCTTGTTGGTGAATAAAGTTTTAAACTTTACTTACTAATTAGTGGATAAGATTAATAAAGTTGTAAACTTTTGTATTAATTTGTGCTTATAAGATCGGGTGGTTTTATTCCTCTCGTTTCATCATCCGGGTTCTATTTTCTTTACTTTTTAAATCTTTAGTAGTTATAAATTTTAATATAATAGTTATGCTTATTTTTATTGAATTAATTGCTATGTGTTGGTTTGCTATGCTTAGTGAGTAGGCTTTTTATATACTTGTTGAGTAGATTATTCCGTGAATTAAGTGTGGTTTTATAAAAGTTAGAAAATCTATTGGTTAGTAATTTTAAGTTACTTAGATTGAAATTTTGGTTGTTTAAGCGGGCAAAAGCCGTGAAAATAATTGGGTTTTAATCTAGATATTGATATCTCTTTATGAAAAATTGTTGTGAGAAAATAATTATTTGAAAAAGATATTAATTCATCAATAAAGGACTTAATTGAAATAATAAAACACACTTAATGATCTTGATAATTTGCTTAACAAGTATATCTCTTCATCATATATTTCTAATTCGCTTGCTTAGCATAATTTAGTTCGTTACTTTTAGTTGTTATCTTTTATCGTTGACTTTAGTTTATTTACTTGCTACTAGTTTTATTATTATCTTTACTTTAACCATTATCATTTTAATTAGTCAAAAACCCATAAAATTATATGTTTTTAGTTTAATTTGCGTAATTGCTTATTTGTGTTTAGCTTTCTTATTTTACATGCTTGATTGTTTCTTTCTTATTAATTTCCAAAACCCAAAATATTTTTATCCTATTCAAATCACTCGACGTTTAAACAA
Source organism: Chrysanthemum makinoi (assembly GCA_910596185.1). Classification (NCBI taxonomy): domain Eukaryota; kingdom Viridiplantae; phylum Streptophyta; class Magnoliopsida; order Asterales; family Asteraceae; genus Chrysanthemum; species Chrysanthemum makinoi. The sequence goes on from OU343216.1 coordinate 56,676,114, forward strand.
CGAATCGATTTTCCATTACACCCTCGTTGGGAGAACGACCCGGGAGTTCCGTACTTCCGGTAAATTATATGTACTACGAAAACCACAAAATCAGTCTGCCCTAAGTTGAATAATTTGGAGGGCTATTTCTTTTCACCCTTTTCTTTAACTTTTCTTTTTAATTCTTCAACTCCTTCTTTCTCCGATTCTCATTTTCTCCTTTTTCAATCATACCTAAGGACTTCTAAATACTAACTATTTGTGGTGTCCTTGGGTAGATCCCTCCGGCTCTGGCGGATCATAGGATGTTTATTCCTAAACTTAGTCACCTTTTAACTCCATGACTATCCTATGTTGCCACAAAAACCTTTTCTTGAAAAAATCTCTCAAGGTGTTCATGATGAAAAACATGTTTTGCTAACACCTTGAGAGTTTTTGGTTTTTCGGAAATACTCCCCCTCCACATGTGCTTATGAGTTTTGACTGAAATCTGCACAGAGAGGGAAGAGCTCGCACTTTTGAATTGATCGAATCTTGATAGACAATTCCCCACGAGACACGGTTACATTGTATAGTTAAAGAGTTCCATTATCAGCTTTTAGGTGACAACTAGCTCTAATAACTACATTGAATATGTAAACTCTCCTTGAAAAGGAGGTTAGACCCGTTAAAGTTCATGTCAATCAAGAGTGTCTCGGATTGGTACATTCTACTAAGATAAGTCTTGGAAGACAAATCTTTTCGATTACTGACATTCAAAGATCGTCAATTCATTGGTGATATCTAAGTCGAGCACGTTATGAGATTCCATAACTTCCTGATCAACAATTTTAATCACATTTCTCCCCCTCAAAAATAGCATATGAATGTTGTTTTTGGAAAACATGTTGATTAAAATATGCTTTTTGAGGTAATTTAAATTCCTTTGGGAAGAAACGGATCTTGAACAAAGATTTTTGTGTTGCAAACAGTTAAGAAGCTTTCGCTCCTTTAATTACGATTGGGGCACTGAAGCGTACCACAGGGTCCTTTCATGGAATTAGATTTTGTTTTTGTTGAACAAAAGTACTGCCCCTCAAATACAGAAACATATTCGAGAGATAGCCTTCTTGAGCCGAATTTGATTCGTTTATTATGTTACATGTGAAAACATGAAATATTAAATGTAGTGTTATAATTCGGACTCAAGGTTTGAAGAAAACAGAATCAATGAATGTTTATGTGAAAATTTCAAAGTCAATTTTTTTTATTATTATTATTTTTTTTATTAAATGAAAATCTTTTTGGATTTTGAAAGATTTTATATTTTTGTATTTTGTTTTTGAAATATGTATTTACAAAGAAAGATGTTTTGGTGTTTGACGTTTTAAGAACGTTTGAGTAAAGTTTCCAGATCTTCTGGAGTCAAACACCGCATACCAATTTGATGGACAAGCTCAGTAAACCTTGCGGGTGGCAAAGCTTTAGTGAACAAATCCGCCAATTGGTATTGAGTACCCACAAAGTATAATTCAATTGTACCCTTTTCAACATGCTCTTTGATGAAATGATATCGGAGAGCGATATGCTTGGACTTGGAATGTTGAACCGTGTTGCAGGAGATGGCAATAGCACTCTTGGAGTCACAGTACATTGGTATCTTGTTGAATACAAAGCCGTAGTCCATCAGTTGTGATCTCATCCAAATTATCTGAGCACAACATGCTGACATGGCAACGTATTCTGCTTCTGTTGATGACATGGATGTACAGTCTTGTTTCTTTGACTGCCAAGACACAAGTTTATCTCCGAGAAACTGAACACCACCAGATGTACTTTTGCGTGTATCTAAACACCCTGCGTGATCAGCATATGAAAAAGCGATTAGAGCAAAACCAGAATCCTTCGGATACCAGATTCCCAAGTGAATGGTTCCCTTTACGTAGCGAGGGATTCTTTTAGCCTCATTGAGGTGTCTTTCAGTTGGTCTTGACTGATAACGGGAGCAAAGATATACAGAAAATACAATGTCAGGTCTGCTAGCTGTTAGATACATGAGAGACCCAATAATACTTCGGTATTTTGTAGGGTCAATTAATTTCCCATGTAAATCAGCTTCCAGCTTTGGTGATGTTGCAAACATAGGTGTGTTATAAGTATCACAACTGGTCATTCCATGTTTCTTTAAGATTTCAAGAGCATATTTGGACTGATTTAAAAATATGCCACGGGGAGATTGATGAACCTGAAGTCCTAAGAAGAACTTTAGTTCACCCATCATGGACATTTCAAAATTTTGTTTCATTAATTTTTCAAAAGTATTTGAATACTTTTTATGTGTTGAACCAAAAATGATATCATCAACATAAATTTGAACAATTAAAATATCTTCCCCGTGACGTTGAATGAAAAATGTTGGATCAACAGTTCCTTTGGTAAACTGATTAGCGAGAAGAAATTTTGATAGTTTGTCATACCATGCCTTTGGTGCTTGTTTAAGACCATAAAAAGCCTTTTTGAGCTTGTACACGTAGTTAGGATGTTCTGAATCAACGAACCCTTCCGGTTGACCCACATAAACTACTTCACGGAGTTGACCATTCAGAAATGCCGTTTTCACATCCATCTGATAAACCGTGATATTCTTGTGTGCAACATATGCCAGAAATATCCGTACAGCTTCAAGCTAAGCTACTGGTGCAAACGATTCTTCATAATCGATTCCTTCTTCTTGAGAATACCCTTTAGCCACAAGACGAGATTTTTTGCGAATAACATTGCCTTCAGCATCCAGTTTGTTTTTCCAGATCCATTTGAGTCCAATGACATAAATCCCATCTGGTCTTGGAACAAGTTCCCAGACTTCGAGACGTTTGAACTGATTCAACTCTTCTTGCATTGATTCAATCCAATTGTCATATGTCACAGCATCTTTAATGTTTCGTGGTTCATCTTGACAAACAGTGAGTGCATAAACACAAGTTTCAGCATCAGTATGAAGTCGTTCTCTCGTCATGACTGGGTTAGAAGGATCGCCAATCACATTTACTAAGGGATGATCTTTTGTCCATTTATGTGTCGAAGGGTGACGATTGAATGTTGCATGCATATTAGACGGATCCAAATTGCGTGAGGATGACTCGCCAATGTCAGGAATGGTTGGAGCTAGAGCAAATGGATTGAAGAAAGCATTTCCGTCATAATCTGCGGGTGCAGGTACTTCTTGATTGTGTGTTTCATCAGTTGTGTCAGTGTTGGATGCAATGTGTTCTTCTTTTGATTGAGAATCATTCAGCGGTGCATCTGGTGCAACGGTTGTTGTTGTTGGAGCAGGTGTATCGGGTATTGGAATATTATCAGGTTGTGTAGCGGAAACAGTCGATACATTTGGAGCACTACTGTCGGGAATCTCATCAAACAGAGGAGCAAACAAATTTTCCAATTGTTGACGAGTAAATTCCATAGGTGGAACAGCTGATGAAGAGGGAAAATTGAGACGGTTAGATGCGGGTCCTAAGCGGTTTTGCTCAGGAGCCATTGTTGTTGTACCTGTATAGAAAGTAGGACGGGAGAGATAGAGACAGACATGGATCCCCAAGTGTAACTGGGTTCCAGATGTTAGAAGCATAAAGTTGTAGTGTCAATTATCTACTTGACACCTGAACACACTGATTTGTTGCAAATGTTTAATATCTTTCCTGTAGGAATCCACCTAAGACCAACAGTTTTAAAAACTCTACCCGTGGGTATCCACCTAAGATTAGATCTAGGAGATGTTGAAACTTCTTTTGGAAAGAGTCTTTGTCCTATGTTGATCCACCTATTAGGTTTCCAGAGTTTGTTTCTCTGTTCAACGGGTCTATTTCTAATTGTCTGTTGAGTACACTTAGGTTTTCGTTTGGAACTACTAGCATCGTTATGTAATACACTAGAAGGCATCACACAAGGTTGTGAACCTAGGATTCCGTCTTTTTGAAGTAGTGCCATTTTCCTAGCTTTTTCTAGACCATAGTTCTTGTACAAGTCATTTGTGCCATATAAATGTTTAATGTTAATGCATGGTTTAGACATTGTTCTCGAACTAATCCTAGAAGATCCAGGTGCAGCTACTTGTTGAGGTTTAATAGAGACAGAAGCATTTCCCTTAGGCCAAGAATGTGGAGTGACTGGTTTAGAAAAATCGTTATTCTCAACAACTTGGAAGGCAAACCGTGGTTTTGAATATTTTGGTCGTTCAGATCTAAATGCAGTTGGTTGTCTAACAACTGATTGGTTTCTGATAGGTGGTAAAGACGGTTTCCCCAAGGTTGATGGATTTGCAAACTTAGTATCTACACTCTTGCCAGTTAATTTTCTTAATTTGTTTTGTAAAGCAACATGCGCAAGCCCCTTTGCTTGAATTTGAGCCTTTAAATGCTCATTTTCTTTTACTAATGTATCCACACGATTACTTTGCATTTTAAGTTCAAGAGATTTGCAATGTGCCTCTAGTTTTGAAAATGAGCAATGATCTTTTTGAGAAGAATGTTTTCAGATTCAAGAATTTGATTTGAAGATTCAGTTATATTGTTTGCAACTAAGGGCTTAGACATGAGACAGTTGTCTGGACAGTGTGCAACATGCTGGTCAACCTCTCCTTCATTTCTGAATTCAGGTTGCTCAGTTTGTTTCGCATTTGCAGGCAGAGTATGAACAATAGTAGATTGTACCTCAACCATCTGTTCTTTGTCAAAGGTCGGCTCTGTGTCATAGGTGGGAACGATATTTTCCTTAACCATTTGTTCTTCGTCAAATTTGGGCTCGGTGTCATAGTTGGATACGATATCTTCCCTAGATCTGCTGCTGTCATCCTGCTTTTTCAACGCTACAATCTCATTGTCCGTATTACCGACATTTGTAGAATTCTCATCATTCCCAACAAGCCTTTGAGCATTCCTTCCTTGTACATCAACTCTTTCACCTTCCACGACTGCTTGATTTCGGGTATCAGATGAAGTCTGATTCTTTGAATTCTTAAATTGTGAGAACATCTTAGTCAGTAACATCATTCCTTTGTTTAATTCCACAAATGCATTTGCATCTTCAGAATCATCAGTAGCAAGGTTTGGTGAAGAAGGTTTTAAGCAGTAGATGGAAGGTGAGGAGATTTATGAAAGCATTAGAGACATTGATATAGTGAATTTTAATTTTCCCTCCAAAAATAATTATAAAAAAATTTTCTCCCCCAAAATTTGAAATTCACTATAAAATGCAATTTTAAGGTTATAAGAAAATTTTGACGCAAAATTTGATCGAAAAAAATTGAATTTGGGCCCAAAATTTTGAATTTTTTACCAAAATTTTCACAGTTAAGCCAAAATTTAAATTTCGCGTAAAAATAGAAAGTTTAGTCTCCCCCAGAAATTAATTTTTTTTTTAAATAAAAATGTGTAGATGTGTTATGGATCTTTATGGATAATTAAGGTTGATGTTGTTTAGGTTTAGGTAGATTAGTAGCGGAAATCCAAACTTGCAGAAAAACAAACTCGCAGGAATCCAAACTCGCAGGAACCAAACTCGCAGGAACCAAACTCGCAGGATCCAAACTCGCAGGAACCAAACTTACAGGAACGAAACTCGCAGGAACCAAACTCGCAGGATCCAAACTCGCAGGATCCAAACTCGCAGGAACCAAACTTGCAGAAACCAAACTCGCAGAGATTCAAAACCAAACTCGCAAAATTTTAAATCCAAACTCGCAGAACTTCAAAACCAAACTCTCAGAACTTCAAAAAATTTCCAAACTCGCAGAAATTCGAATCCAAACTCGCAGAACATCAAAAACAAACTCGCAGAACTTCAAAAAATTTCCAAACTCGCAGAACTTCAAAAAACAAACTCGCAGAACTTCAAAAAATTTCCAAACTCGAAGAAATTCAAATCCAAACGTGCAGAACTTCAAAAATAAACTCGCAGAACTTCAAAAAAATTCCAAACTAGCAGAAATTCAAATCCAAACTCGCAGAACTTCAAAAACAAACTCGCAGAACTTCAAAAAAATTCCAAACTCGCAGAAATTCAAGGCTAACTCGCCAATGTTCAAGAAACTCGCAAGAATTCAAGTGAAACTCGCAAGAATTCAAATGAAACTCGCAAGAATTCAAGGCTAACTCGCCAATTTTCAAGTCAAACTCGCAAGAATGAGAATTTCAGTCCAAAAAATCCATAAATTTCAATCTAAAACACGTTTCTAAGCACGGATTTCTATTAGATCTAATCAATATCAACCCAAACTATGATAAAGTATCTCACTTTTTAGATAAAAATGATTTTGAAAAAATTTTAAAATTTTCTAACTCACTAAAATTCATAAATCTAAAAAACATGAAATTTGATCTTTATCACAACCAAAACAATCCCTTGGTTCTGATACCACTTGTTAGGTAACCATTCTATCACATTAATATGTATTTCTAGATAGAGAAAGTTTTGGAGAGAGAAAGTAGAAGGAACTAATGAAGGATTAATGAAATGATAATTGCAATTAGAACCAACACCCTCTCCCTTCAAGGGAGGAGGTATTTATAGTGTTTACATAAGTAGGGGTGTTTCCCCTTGGTTTTAGAAGAACCTCTTATCACAGCTCATGGGTTTACTACATGAGCTGTAAATCTAAATACAAACATTTATAAACCATAATTGTTAACGACCTATTACAAATGAAATGACCTACACTTTATAATAAAACATGTTCCTAACACTTTATTATCTCCACGATAATCAAAACCTTTATTTATTTCACTCCCTATTCCAATTGCCCAATTTTCAATCATTTCGCAACAATATACCACTATCTTACTAGGGTTTAGGGCAACTTTATTCTTTACTAATTAGGAGACTATTACCATTCTATGAGGTTCTCCCATGTATCTTACAAACCATTCAACAAATCTTATTTTAAGTTATTTTGCTACCACCTTATGAAATTATTTCACATAATTTTATTTCATGCTATTTTACCACCATCTTAGGAAAGTTGTTTCACAAAGTTCTAAAACAAGCTGTTTTGTTACCACCCTATAAATTGATTTTCAGTCATTCTATCAACTATTTACTAACATTACGCGAAACGATTTTCATGTTACTCTGAAAAATTGTTTGAGCCATTATCTTACAAAACAAAACGTTGAATACCATTTAAAACTTCGGAGAAACATAATACCATTTCAATAAAACCAAGCATCACATCATTTTTCCTTGATTATACATAGCCTGATCACCTATGTATAATTTAGGAAGGATTATGTCATGAAAGAAACAAGCATCTTTTCAAACTGCCTAAAACAATCTTCATTCAAAAGCAAAGCTTTGTAATCAGATAAATTGTTCATAAACATCTCTTTTGTTAACACTCTATAGATACCTACGCCATTCATCACTCACTCAACCAGTAAGTTGAAATTTTATCAGTGACCTTTTTAGGAAAGACTTTCCATACCATCTATGAGGAGGATTCCTTGACACAAGAAAACAATGAAAGGATTACAGGACTACCAACAAGGACTAGAAGTATGTAGTAAGATGATTCAAAACTCAACAAAAATCTTAAGACATCACGAGACAATCTGAACCACTATCTTTGGATTAGAAGCCAAATTCTATCATTTCAAAAGTACTAGCTAGACCGAGTTACAAGATTTAGTACGAAGCGAATACACACTAAGCAACACTATAGGGATAAACCAAGTCTTCTAACCAAGACTGTAGAGCATTCCATTAAACATGGCCTCAACAATATGTGAACTTCCCTAGAATGAGTTTCCCTCAAAGGATAATTGAGTTAAATTAAGGTTATGGATATAAACTTCCCCTAAGGCATTGTGTTCCCTAGAAATTCCAGATAACCTCACTTTCATATCAAGAGATGCAACAGGTTTGAACATATCGAACAATCGATGACTCTCCAATTACAAGTGAAATCAGAACAAACATTCTTCGACATAGTATGAGCTGATATCTAAGTTTTTGCTAGCATGATAACAATCTCAGTGATGAGCTATTTTTTTAGAAGCACTCAATATCGGAAAAAATCTTGAAAATCAACCACCACACCACATCACCTAAATATTTGAGGTTTTGTGACTTGATAACATAGAGCATGGAAATATTTCGATAAGAGAAATTAAGAGAGACACCATCAAGCAATAAACATCTTAGTAATGGAGACTAAGCGCCTTGGGCAAGGAAGACTCAATTCATGACATTCGCTAGAACTAGAAACGCGAGGAATCACAACTGTTACCCATAATCTATCCTTTTCAATAATGTCCTTATTGACAGACTTGATATTTTGAAATTTGGCACGAGACACGTGGTATCAATTTCAATTATACCTAATATAAGGTAGCCGATTCACCTTAGACTTCTGACAATCATTTCAAGATTCCTATGGAACCTACTAGGACATGAGTCTTTGCCTATTATCCTCAGCTCAATGGTCAGAGCGAGAGAACAATTCAAACATTAGAAGATATACCCAAAGCATGTATGATTTTTTGGAAATTATTAGGCAAATCTTTCTTCATCGAACAAGTTCCCTTACAACAATAGTTATCACATGAACATGTTGACTGCACCAATTGAGGCACTCTATGGTTAAGGTGTCAATCATTTATTTACGGGCCAAAATCAGGAAAGTTCGACTCACTAGTCCATAATTAGTCATGAAACAACAAAGAAATCGTATAGATCAAGAATCAGTTACAAGTAACAACATATAGATAGAAAAGCTATGTCGATATACGACGCAAAATATTGGAAATATGTTCCATAAGTCGCAAACCATCAGAAATTTAAGTTGGCAACAGATTTATGTTGAAAGTCTCGCCTTGGAAAGGCGTGGTACGATTCAGAAAACGCGGGAAGACCCAGGCGACTCAAATATCTTCACCTTTTTCACAAATAACACCGTAGACACCAACATGAACTGAATTCAGGGACTGAATTCCTTTTTGGGTGGGCGAATGTGACAACTCGTAATTTCAGGTCATTTGCAAACTTTGCAAATTTTACTATTCATCTTGGGAAATTACTATTCACTAATTACTATTCATCATTTTACTATTCATCGTTTTTGAAGTCGGTTTGAGACTTTGAGAGGTTATTTCAAAATTTTACTATTCACGAAACACTATTCATTCCCAGAGAAAAATCGCTATTCATGATTCACTATTCATCATTTTTCGTAAACTAGGTTTACGAGTATCAAATACGCGTAACCTTGAGGGTTTAGCTGCGTATTCATGAAACATCATTGAGGACATTTCATATATACTAGAGTTAGTCTACATATCATCAGTAACATCATCTTCATATTAATTTATGCATGGGTTTGCATATTTCATTAACGTATATTTATTTATTAAATAAACGCTATCGCACGATCATTTATTTTGAATAATTGATCCGACACTTTCAACAATCATCCGAATATATTTTTATACTCATTTCAAGACTATAAAAATTATATTATTAGTTACCCGATGTTTTGGATTAATTTTGTATATATATTGTTATATATATATACTTACGACGGTTTTCGTAAATTTCATTCGATAAATATTTATTCACTCAATACTTGTGAGAAATGCATTTTTATAAGTTTTATGACTTCGAGGTATTTTATTTTGTTCCGTTAAAATCTATTTCTAGCTAACGCTACACTAAATACCTAATTATATTTACAAATTGCACATTATACTTAACAAATAATACATTAATACATCAAAAATACCAAACCCTCCCCATTTTCACCTCATGACCGACCCCAGTCATCTTTTATTAAAAATCTTTACAAGATAAGATGAACACATACACATTTGGAAAGATATTTGTATATATTAGAGTTCTAATTATTTGAAACACCTACAAACACATACCAAAGGTGAAAATAAAATCAAAACCTCTCTCAAAAACTCTTCAATCACTCAAGTAAGCTTCTAATAATTTTTACTACTCTTTTGTAATCTTACTTGAGTTATTTTTATCATTCTAGTAGAAATCATACAAGTATCATATGTATTTATACCACTTTTATTGGTTTTTAGTACTTATAATGAGTTTTAATTATCCTATAATTATTCCCATAAAACCTATCATTTTTGGTGAAGTTTAGGAACCCATGACACCCTAAGAAGGTGTATGGTAGGTTTAGACTACTTTTGGTGTTGATTGGAAGAGATTAGAACAAGTTACAAACTTGAGAAATCATTTTCGACAATATATATTTAGCTGCTGTAACGTTTTGTAAAATATGGAAATTTCAGTAGGCTGGGGATTATTTTGATCTAGATATTCAGAAAATAGATTTAAAAACGAAACCGTGCCCGCTTGAACGGATTAAAATGGATTTATAACGAAGGAGATACGCTATTTTCAAATTTAGCGGCAGAAACTATATTTCCTGAAAAATGGTAAGCTGTCAAGAGTTATTTTATAGGCAAAAACTTGGAAACTTTATCTAAATGAGTCGACTTATCAAAAATATACTAGTACATATTATCACGATTCCGAGGATATAAAGAACGTAGAAAACGGACCTATAACGCTAAAGATATACATATTTGAAAACCGACGTTCACAACTTATTTCCTTCAGCTTTTACCAAAATATTTTTCTAAGTGTTGAAGCTGTCTTTTCGGGTACCCCATGTTTGGAGCCGTTTTTCTCAATGATCGAGTCAGTTTTGGTAAAATTGTATCTCTGAGTAAAAGTTAGTTCACCTGGCCTATTTTCTAAAATGTCCAACCGTTCGTCAAACGGATTTATAACGAGTAACTTATGACCTCTCAAACTTTCCCGAAAACTGCCCAGAAACTGCATTTTTAGCCCAACTACCTCACTTCACTATCATTTCTCTTTATGATCGAGACTCGTATAGACAAAAGCTCAGTGTTACGACTTTTAGATAATGTTACAAGCTTTTCAAAACCATTGAGTTTGTTTCCTAACACTTGATATTCACTGTTTTACAACTATCTTTTCGAGGCCATTTAGCCACTTTCACGAATTATCAAAGTACATTATTTTGCGACGAAAAACTATAATTTCTTGATAAATCACTAAACGACTATCGTAGGATGTTGTTTCAACATAAGTACTTGTAAAGTATTTTATAAAATGACGAGATGTCATAAATGTGTATTTCGACGATAAACTTTATTTTCAAAAATGTACAAGTGGTATAGATTACATGTGGATTTGCATGTACGATATATATTCATAATTTATAATAGATCATATCATTCATATTATGTTGCAGATAGAGATTGCACCTCATTTCAGTATTGCCATTATATCATCATAATCATTGTATCAGGTGAGTTTTCATAGCCCCGTCTTTCAAGTTTATACTTATTTTCAAACCTACGGGGGAGAATACATTGCACATCATTTTTATTATCATACCAAGTATATCAAATTCATTTACATTGCTTAAGTTACCTCATTGTCAATTGAATGTCCCCATTTCATAATCATGAACCGTTAATTCCGAAAGAAGCGAGGGTGAGTGAATAGATCTATTGAGGGTGACTCCTCCATCCGGGTTGGTGGTCCCAACTGGTCAAACGGACGCATTTCATTTAATATAATTATTTGAGTTGTTTGGCAAAACACTCTGTTGGGGCGAACATCATGATCAGTCTAGCTTCGGTGTCATGTGCTTATAGCAATTGTAACATTTTTATGTGACATATTTGTCATACATGGCCTATACTTGTGGTAGTCATATAAAACATTTACGTAAACTCTGTGAACTCACTCAACCTTTGTGTTGACACTTTTAGCAATGTATTTTCAGGTATCTAAGGCATATACTTCATGGCATGCATAAGGACTTAACATAGAGTCGCGGTGTCGACGCGTCTCACATGGATTTTATGCACTTTAAAACATCGTTTGGATTGTGACAAACTTATTTCCGCACATGTTGATTTTCATTTGGGACCTATCTTTTGTAAACTCTGAATGTTTTATTATATCAAACGATGTATTTTCCAAACGACACTTTAGGTCGTTCAATATAACTGTAACTGTGATGCTATGGCAGTCATCCCCCAGGAATTCCATTCCGCTGCAAAACAGGTATTTTGGGGGTGTGACAATTGATGGTTCCTTGGAGATACCGAAAGACCCGTTTAACTGCTTCAAGGTGCTTTTTAGTAGGCTTAGCCTGGTATCTAGCACACATGCATACAGCGAACAGAATATCCGGTCTGGCGATGGAGGTACATCAGGGACCCTATCATACTACGATATTTAGTTTGGTCAACCATGATCCCTGAGTGGTCCTCATCCCATTTAGTACACTCCACCATGGGAGTGTTAACAGGGTCACAAGAATCAAATCCAAATTTCTTTAAGATTTCATTAGCATATTTAGATTGATTGATAAAAATGCCTCCGAGACTTTGTGAAATTTGTAATCCCAAGAAAAATAACATTTGTCCCGTCATTGACATTTGAAATTTAGAGCCCATCTCCTTATAAAAATGGTCACATTCATTGGGGTCAGTCGAGGCAAAAATAATAACATCAACATAGGTTTGAACATGAATTAAGTGTTTGCCTGACTTTCTGGTGAACAATGTCGGATCAACTGCTCCTTTGCTGAATCCATTAGATACAAGAAACTTCGATAGCGTGTCGTACCATGCCCTTGGAGCTTGCTTCAAACCGTAAAGGGCCTTTTTCAAGCGATAGACATGAGTAGGATTCTCTGGATTCACAAAACCTTCGGTTGGTGACGTATACTACTTCTTTAAGATCTCCGTTAAGAAAAGCCGTCTTTACATCCATCTGATAGACTACCATGTTCTTACTTGCAGCGTTAGCCAGGAAGATTCTGATTGCCTCGATACGTGCAACTGGAGCAAATGATTCTTCAAAGTCAATACCCTCCTCTTGACGGTATCCTTTTGCAACCAATCGAGCCTTGTTCTTTAGCACATCACCATGCTCATCAAGTTTTATTTTGAAGATCCATTTTAGAGCAATGATCATAGCACAGTCAGGAGCAGGTACTAATTCCCATACATCTAGTCGATCGAACTCATGAATTTCTTCTTGCATGGCATTGAACCAGCTGTCTTCAGTCATGGTTGTTTTAACGTCTTTTGGTTCGACCTTAGATAGTACGGAGTTGAAGAAGCACCATAAGGCATCAGTTGCAAGTTGTTTACGAGTGGATACTGGACAAGAAGGGTGTCCAATGATGTTGTCCAAAGGATGGCCATGTGTAAGATATTGGTTATTGTTTTAATCAAAGAATATGTATGAGGATTGAATCAACCAAGAAGATTTTAGAGAGAGAGAGATCGGTGGGATACTTTCTAGAGAGAGAAACAGATGAGAGAAAAGGAAGTTGTATGATTAGAGAAATGAAAGCACCACCCCTTCCAAGGATGGAAGGGGTATTTATAGTTACAAAGCATACGTCCTCCTGACGGACTGTGGATCAGGCATACAGTGGGTAAAGACCCGTCCTTCCTCCACGGTGTTACACTAAACTAATCTATGCTACAAACTAATTAATTAACTACTGAATAACGTAAATAACGACAAGTCTACGAGCTAACATATGCTAGACCATAATTGGGGTGACCGACACTTTAACATGGAATTTCCAATTCCTAACAATCTCCCCCTAAGGGAGGTCACCCCATGAAATACATTTCGAATCCTAGCATTCTTTCTTTGTCTTTAGTTCTGAGCTCGTAGACTTCAATTCTTCAATTTCTGCAATCTTTGTGCTTTAGTAGCGATTCTTCAAAGTCCGCACAGTTTTGTACTTTTAGTGGAGGTCTTTGAACTGATCCACATCTTTGATGATCTTCAAGCTTTTATTGAGATCATCAGCCACAGTAAATCTATGGATTACCCTTTGTTGTTTTGCCATCATGTGATGTTGTGACTTTTGGACCGACATGCTCACACCTTCTGGATCATGACATCTTTCCATCAGAGTAGCGGAAGCTTTACTGGTTCATGATATTTGCAGCAGCATAGCAGAAGCATAATATAAAAATATCAGAACCAGGTTATGTAGATATTCACCAGTCATGATTTCTTCAATTAAGTGTGGATGCTGTGAGCATGCGGCTTTGGATTGACTTCTCAATTCGATCAGCTGCAACCGTCCAAATGTACCGCAAACAACGATTAGCAATAAAACACACAAAAAGTGTCTTTGATCACTTTCGTTGAATTGAGTACGCGCCCACGGTTCCCGTTGATCAATTACAAGTACTTGCTGTGATCGGTATAATTCCGAAGAATCTCCTTGACAGGGTTTTAGCAGTTGCTCTAGCTGTTCGCAAACCGGAACGTCTCAAAGAAGACAACGGGTGAGTGAACCAGGCTGAGATTCACCGATTGATGAAAAGAGATTTGAAAAACAATGGGTATGCTTGCTCAATGTAAAGTGTTTTTGCAATACAACGAAGGTTTTAAGGAAAATCAATTATCAATCATAAACACCTTTTATTTTGGAATATTAATACGGTCGATGTGCTAGAGAAAAGAATTTTAAGCACAACGACGGTTTTTCAAAGGTATCCGTCAATCCATTTCCTGGACCAAGGTTGATTCAATAATGAATCGCCCCATTGTTTCTATCCAGTTGTCACAAGCTTGATCTTTTGCAAGATCTCACATGTCACCTACCAAGAGCTTGTTTGATGTTGGCTCTAGAAGGCTTTCCATCTTCATCGTGAATATTTTTACATATCACTCGGATGTTCTGGAAATACCACAAGGATAATGCGTAGGACTCTTAATATTTATTCTCACTTTCCACATTGTGTAAAATAGTGAGTCTTCATTAATTGTGTCCTAATGAGATATTGTGGATGATCTCTTGGCTCTAGACTCAATTTTGCACATTTGGTTCCTATGCCGGAGACTAGGGAGAGGGTCTCCTTCTTCAATATCAACAATCTCTAAGAGAGAGTCGATAGATAATGTAGGTTCCCCGTGAGAATGAAACAAGCCCTTTTAAGAGGAACTTGAGTAGCTTGGGAAGTTTAGTGCGGTCGTCCTTTGGGTCCATGACATCTTATCTTCAATACCAGTGTTACCTTAGTAAACACCAGTAGCATATGTATTGAACCCGGTTTCTTCCCTAAGGTTGAATTATTGGAGGGCTATTTTTTTCACCCTTTCCACCTTCAATTTTTTTTTCATTCTTCAACCCCTTCAGTGCTTACCGAGACTTCATTACTAGAACCTTGTTGGGTTTATTCCAGTTCTAGCTCTCTCTCAGTCCACACTCTTCCCATATTCTCATTTTTCTCCTTTTTTCATCATACATAAGGACTCTACACTATCTAGTGGATTCTCCCTGGGTAGATCCCTCCGGTTCTGGTGGATCGTGGGAACGAATACCTAACCTCACCATCCTTATAACTCCATACATAAAGTAAAATGGTTGGTCTTTTGGTACAGTTCATTCCTTCTCGAAACCAATTGAAAAATTATTTGGAAAATCCAATCAAGGTACTTGTGATATAAAATCAAAACATTTTGTACCTTAATTGTTTTTGATCATTTAGAAATGCTCCCCCTCAACATGTGCGTATGATTTTGAAATTGTTTAGCACATGGAGGCAAGAGTTCTTTGAAATAATTTCTTGGTCACAATTTCCGTAGAAAGAGCCATTTGAATTTCTTTTGGTAAATTCTCCCCCTCAATATTTGCATAGGATTTTTGAAATCATTTTTATCACATAGAGGAAAGAGTTCTTTTGAAGTACATTCATGATCACAAAAGCCATTAAGAAACCATTTGCTCCCCCTCAATATGTGCATTGATAAAGGAAAGAGTTTAGCACATATTAGAGAGAACTTGCACATTGAATCAAATCGATCATCATTTATCAGTTTTCTCAATTAAATCACAAATTCTCCCCTGATCAAAAATATCAAACCCTTTGAGATTTTGGATCCCAAGTGATTTAATAAGGTTTAGAAAATATGGGAGAATATGTGCTTTGTTTAAATACTCATCTTGTTTTTGGATAAATGCTCCCCCTCAACATGTGCATTATGTATTAGAAATCGTTTGGCACATGGAGGCAGGAGTGCCTTTAAAGGACTAAAACCAAATCCATTTAAACAAATTTGAGATTTAAATCACGATCTCTCCCCCGATTAAAAATTTCAAACCTTTTGAGATTTGTGATCCCAATTGATTTAAATCATTTAAAAGATTTTGGGGAAAGACGTGGCTTGATTTAATTTTGAAAAATGATTGATACAGATCAATTTTAGACATTAAATATTGTTAGTGTCAGGTATGATAGTTTTTAAGAGATCTTTAAGTAAAATAAAATAATTTCACAATCAAACAAGAACAGAAAAATTTCATTTTGTAAGATCTTTGATTTTTAAAGAAAACCATACCATGACATAACATTAAATCTTTAGATCACCACTTATATTGTACAAATAGACCTTATATGAAGAAATATCATTTGAAAGTGTTTTATTATAAATCACTCTCCCCCCTCAATCGATGACCGTAGTCGTTAATTGAGTGACTTAGGTTTTGATAGAATGAAGTCCGGTGATTTTCAAAATTTAGACCAACTTATTTTAAAAACAATATTTTTCTACCATACGAACATGGTGTCATCACTATTAATCCTGCACAGAGATACGTTAGGTGGAGAGAATCATAAGCTGCTTCTGTTGTTGCTGAAAGGATGAAAGAAAACCGTCTTCAGAAGCAGTGAGACTGCTTACGTTGCATTTTTTCATGCCAACTGAGGTCAAATTAAGCTTCGTTTCTTCATTTGATGATGAAGAAAACCATCTGCTGATGCAGTGAGACCTCTTACGTTGCATTTTTGCATGCCAACTCTCCATAGAAGTCAAATTAAGCTCCATTTCTTCATTTGTCAACCCAAGATATAGTTACCCTTTCCTTTCGGAATCCAATAATCTTTTTATGTGGGATCTGGATCGGGAACATTCTTTTAAACCATGTTATCTGCATACGTTAGTTAACACAGATAGACATATATGGTGGGCGACAACACCCAAACAGCAATCGACTAATAAAAGTCAATCCAACATATCAATCATATCATAAAAGGTATGGGAATAATGTGTTTATCAAACTCTAATCATCTAATCCTAACAATCATATCCTAGGCACCTAGTCCTTCAACGTAGGTTAACATCATTTTTCAGTTAAGCATTTAGGATAATTAGATAATTCCGATAGATGATATAAATTTGAAAAAACATTCTCCCCCTCAATCAATGACTCATTTTATGAAAAGATTAAAAGCGCGGAAGTCATTGATTGAGTTTGAAAATTTATGAAAACTCCGATACTGATTGATTTTCAAGCAACTCATTTACCACCATTTTTGAAAACAACGAATATTTTTCTGAAGAATTTATAGAAGGAAAAACATTTGTGTAGGAACAGCAGTCCTTCGACATACTTTCCTCAATTTGTTTTTAGGATAAGTGCACGAATTTTGAAAAATGGTTTAGCGCAGCACTTTCCTTTCTTGAAGAACAGGTTGCTATCTGAAATAATAGCAAGCCATAGTTAAAACGCGGGTTCTGATGCGAAATAACTGCAAGCCATAATTTTGAAGAACGGGTCTGGTGAAGTAACTGTAAGCCATATTTGTAGACATGTTTTGGAAAAGAATATTTACACCTCCTGCTCGAACTTCATCTATGGTCCTGTGCCATTGTAGAATGACATTTTTAAGACCGCAGATGTTATCGATACCAGAAGACATGTCTTGAATAAAACATATTTTTGGCATTTTTCAAATTTTCTTATTTTTATGGGTTTTTGTTGGTTTTATATTTTTCTATTTTCTTTTTGCTAAATATTTACAAAGATAGGATAGATGATATAGTTTAGGACGATGATGATACGAGTACCGAGATAAGGATATCGAGCAGCCTCGTTGTAGAACATAGAAGTCATCATCTCTTAAACATTCACCACCAAAGCATTCGAGGCTCTTGAATGAGAGAAATTGAACCATCACGAAAGTGACTTTGGCGACTTCCCCCAAACCGAAAATCCATTAGATGAGCGATTGAAGCTCTATTTCAATCTTGCCTTAGCCAGGTGCCGAGAAGCACACCATTATCATAAATCCCACGCTCCTTTTAAGAACGATACTCGAGATTCTTCGTTCGGGGTTATATCATCAACAAGAACAATGGCGTTTCATCCCACTCTTTAAATTTCTTCTCATATTTCATTACCAAGTGCGAAATGATGCATCCCAAAGGTTGTCAAGAGACCACTTCACCCCAAGTAGATGAATTGATGCAGTCAGTCTCTTAGACTAGAGCTCACGAACCCGAATACACATATACAGAAGGCCGAGAGAAACTTATACCATCGAGTAGCGATTAAGTCCAATAGCCAAAGAATAACCCTGATGTATACTTTTCTCTCCCCTAAAAAAGTGTATGAAGCTCAAGAACCCGAAGTACCCGAATGCCCAAAGAGAATAACCGATAACATTGAAGAAGCAGGCCGAATCACTGATTATCTCTGCGGAGGACTATCTTTGCGGATTTCAACTCCGAATAAGTGATTATATCTGAATCAGATTAAGCACTCAAGTGAAATAGCTGAGCGTCCCAATGTACATAATCTCTCCACGATGATTGCGATAACATCGAAATCATCACACACTAATGTGTACCTCTTTTATCACCCAGTTAACTCTTCCATCTCTTCTCCCACATAGTTGGAATAAGAACACTAAGCGCCATGAGTCAAACCTTGAGTTTCTCTGCGGTAATGACATTTGTCTTCACGGGATATCTTCAATCACTTAGAAGTATTAAGTTCATCAAGTTTACTCGCGTTTAGATCGTGTCTCCTTCCCCTTGGCTGGTTTTGATACTTGAGATCGCAACACATTGTAAGCCCATATACTCAAAATCATTTGAGAAGAATCTTAGAAGTCTTTGTGAGAATCAACTTGCTGAAGAATATGAGCAAGTCTAATTGGGGATTAAATCTGACATTTCACTCTCCCCCAATTAGTGCTCTCCCCTAAACTGACAATCTTTATGATGAATGCCCGGAATAAGAAGAAGTCTTTAGATCGTTAAATGCAATTCGTCTTTAGTCTTCTAACATGTAGCAGAAAATGAAGAACAGACTGTAGACTCGACCTTCTTCTAGATTGTCCATTTGGGGAATAGGAAGTTAACATCTTCATCTCACCAAATGCGTTCCAATTACCTTATATGTACCAAATCTCCTTAACTAAAATCCCTCCCAATCAAACAAGAATAGAAAGATGTTCATCAAAGAAATCAGCCCAGCAACTAGAAGCACTTTGTTATTTAATCATATCAGCCCGTGTGAAGATGTCAACCAACGGCTCTTAGAAGAAACTACATGTGAAGATGATCCGATAAGAAGAAGCTCGGTTCTTACATGAGTTTGGAGCCGTTTGACCATTTATTCTCACATATCAATCAACCATGCAGGGTTATCATACTTCTTCTCCCCCTCAAGAATTGCATACGGAGTTGCCATTCTTGATTAAGTAAGTGAAAATCATCCAAATGCATTCTATTCACACTTCTCCCCCTTAAAATTAGCACATGATATCGCCATCGTCATTATAGTTGAGCAAGTGGAATAAGAAAAACAATCAACGGTAGTCCGGTTCACTTGATGTTTGAAAGCGCATGGAAAAAGCATGAAGCATGTTGATGAGAATGGTTATAAATGAGAAGATTTCTCTTCTTGAAGATAAAGCGCCTGAAGCGTACACTTTTCTTTTCTTTGAGGTCGAGGCTTAAAGCTATTGTGTTCAAGCGTCATAAGAAGATTTCTCTTCTTCAGAAGATAAAGCGCACTGAGACGTACACTTTTCTTTTCTTTACAGTTCGAGGCTTGAACTGTTATGTTCAAACATCATAGCAGATTGAATATCAAGGTTGAGTTACTTGAATCCGTGAGTTATGAGATATCAATCCATTTGTTATCCATACTTTAAGCCAATCCATGTAGTGAAGGATCAAGTATGCAAGCTGAGTAAGGACTACTAGCACTAACATTACAAGCTTGATTGCATATATATTGGTTAGTGACATTAGTATCCAGACCCTTTGGGGATTCACGGTCAACCTTGATTTTGCCATGCGGTGTTGACTTTCGGTAGGTATCCACCTAAGTCCAACATTCTTGAACATTCTACCAGACGGAATCCACTTATGGCAGGGTCTAGGATTGTTGATATTCTTATGCACAGTAGAAGACTTATCGTTATTCCTATACTCCAAAGATTTAGCAGTTGGGATCCATCTAGGCGAAGTTTTAGGTTTGTTTTGCTTCATAACATGTTGAACCTTAGCCATGTTGGTAGTCTTAGTGGATTGAACCTTAGCATGTTTATTAGGAAAATGTTTCTTATTAGGAAAATACTCAGAGTTTTTAGTTTTGTTTTCAACATGCTTAGCATTCTTCTTCTCATAACTACTCTTAGATGCAAGCTAACCCCTAGTCATTAGAATGTTCCTAGGTAATGGTTTACAATTACTAGTAGAGCCTTTAAATCTCGTGGAATGCATCACCCTTGGTCTTGCACCTAAAATTCCGTCTTTTCGAATCTGTGCCTTTTTCCTAGCTTCTTCTAGATAATAGTTCTTCCACAAGTCATTCATATCATATGAGTTCTGGGTTTTAATGCTTGGTTTTGACACTGTTTTCGAACTAATCCTAGAGGTGTAGGGAGTATAAGTGGCTACTTGTTGAGGGTTAACGGAGCTAGAAGCCTTATTCTTAGGTAAATCAGGTGAAGTGACTGGATTTGACAAAACTTTTATCGCATCAACTTGGGAGGCAAGCCTTGTCTTTAAAGATTTTGTTCTTTCGGATATGAATCACGATGGTGCCTAACAATGGACCGGTCTCTAGTAGGATGAGAAACTGGCTTCCCCAAGGTTGATGGTTTTGTAAATTTAGTGTTCACACTTTTCCCTACGGTTTTTCTAAGCTCATTTTTTAAGGCAACAATAGCAAAACTCTTTTCCTGAAGTTGAGCTTTGAGATCATCAAGTTTTACTATCAAAGATTTTGTTTGTTCCATTGACTTAGTTCTAGCTTCTTTGACAGAGTCACTTAGTTCTATGTGATGCTTTCTCAAAGACTCATTTTCCTTTAGTAATTTGGCCACACAAACAGCTAATTCATCATTTCTCATTTGAATATCATCAATAACATTAACATCAAAATTACTTGTAACCAAATTACTTTTCACATGCATATCAGAAATATGTTTCTTCAAATTCTTGATAATCGAGTTTTTGGCTTGAAGAATGAGCTTTTAAATCGTTTATTTCAAAAATTCACGAATTCAGAAATTCGGATTTTTACATGGTTCCTTAGTTTGAAAACTTTCCTCCTTTCTTTGTATTGCAATTTCAAGTGAAATGCAATGTTTTTCAAGTTTTGAGAATTTGTTTGAAAGTTCATCAAAAGCCTTTTAATCAACCATATCATTTGTTTTGAAATTATTACACTCACCTCAACCAAGGAACATTTATCGGACTCATGTTTAGCATTAAGATCGGTTTGTTTAGGTATATTAGCGGATGCACTATGTTGAGCAGTTAAGGGTACCTCATCACATGACACTGTTCATATATCGATTACGATATATGCATCCACATCATGTGTAACACTAGTCACTGAACTCGGTTATGTGAGGGCTTATCGTCTCTCGAGCCCTTGTATTCAGCAACACCGATCTTTCAACTGATACATTACCCACTCATCACAACTATCTCTCAATTGCACGACACTCATTCACCCGACCTTTTTCACCTTGTCATCATTCTGTGCACTTTCCACAATATACTTCTTAACATTATCCAACAGTTGGATTAATGTTTCTCTGAACACATTTGCTTCCATCCCAGTGTGATCCTTGAAGCGCTTTTCAGTCATATGATCATCATAATCCGAAGTATATTCACCATTGAAGAATGACTGAAATTGTTTGTAGATCACCTGAAGTGCAGCTTTAGAACCGGCTTCTTGAACTTTGTTTCTGTCAAGTTGTTGTTCCAATTGTTCTAAGTTCAGGAACAATGTGCTTGTGAACGTTGATAATTCTTGACGGAAGAGTGCAGTAAATGTTCGTTCAATTCCCATGGATAGAAGTAACGTGAGGTGTGAATGAAGTTGTTGATAAGGTTCAATGCAACTTTGCTTTTGCATGGCATTCTGTAGCATTAGCATGTGCAATTCATTCTCATTGTACTCAGAACATGAAGATCTCACATCCTCATTGATTAATTCAAACATCTTTAATCGTTCAGCGTAGCATTCATTATCTTTGTTGTCCACAACATCATACAATTTAAGCACTTCTGAAATCACCGGGTCAGTAGAGTAAGACATGATGTGGTAGTATGCACGGGATTTTACAAGTCTATGATTTAAACCGAGAAATAGAATCTTTCGCGGGATTTTACTAAAATCAAGACAAAACCGCGAGACAAGATAAATTGGTAGTATGCACGGGATTGTAGATGTTGAAGAAAATAATGGTGTCTTGAGATTTTGTCTTGAGATTGTAGATGAATTTACGGATCTTGTAGACTATAAAGAAGGAATTTTTGTTTTTGAACCGTGTTATCCAATAACTAGCACAGTTGTTATAATCAACAAACCCGGAAAATTTCAATCCCAAAATTCAAAGATTAATCTCGGATAATCGAAGCTCAAGTAAGACCGTGACCAAAATATATCAATAATTTTCTTTATAATAATAACAGGCCAAGTCGGTTTCAAGAAAATCCCAATTGATATACGCAAAGAGTCCAAAGAAATCCCTTTCAAGCAAAGAGTCCAAAGAAATCGTCTAATAGCAGCCCAATTGATATATGCAACCGAGAGTCCGGTTCAAGCCCAATATCAAATTTTAGAGTTACCCTAATTCACCGGTATATAATACTCCTCCTAATCTCACACAACCCTAAAAATTTGGTAGCCTAAACCTCACAAAAAAAACGCAGTCACTTCCTCTCAACCCTCCAAAATAAATGCAGCCACAAAAAAATTCCTCTAACCCTCAATCTGTTCTTAAACTCGCAGCACCCAAAAATTTCTTAGAACAAATTACTTAGTCTTTCTTTGTTTTAATTAATCGAATCACAGACACCCTTAAAACAAGATTCACCTCTGATCTTTTGTGTATTACTTCTGGCTTCAAGGTCTATAATATGATCTCAGGTAGGTGATGTTGTTTTACGAATTGTTTTTGTTTAAATCGAATGAGAGAGGGAATGAAACAATTGTGTTTTGTTCTTCTTTTGATTATTCGAACAGTGAAAGAAGTATCTCATCTTATAAAGATCAATGATGTTAGAACTCTTGTGATATTGTCTTTGGACGAATCGTTGATAATATAAAGAGTCAAACTGAGATCTTGATATTTTTTTTCCGATCTTGTACAAGGGTGTTGGTTAAGATGTAGCTTTTGGATTTTTTGTGAGTGTTGACGAAAGAGTTAGGTTAGATTGGATTTTGTTTGAGATTAGAGGTTTCGGTTTGATGTAACTGATAATCGATCTGTTTACAAAACGCAACTTGGTCAAAGCACAAGTCGCTTGTGTAAAGACACAAGTCGCTACTCAAAAAGAACACAAGTCGCTATATTAAAAAACCTGCACAAGTCGCTATTAAAAGAGGACACAAGTCGCTTGTGTAAAGACACAAGTCGCTACTCAAAAAGAACACAAGTCGCTATATAAGTAAAAGCACAAGTCGCTACTCTTAAAGAAGAGCACAAGTCGCTATGAAACAAAGGCTCAAGTCGCTATATTTTTTTTCGGTAATGTTTTCTGACCAGCGTGTTTATCACAGTTTTCCAGCAACTTTTTAACCAAAAAAGAACAGAAAAAGAATGGTACAAAAACAGTTTTGGATAGAAAGATTTTGGACTTGTTGTGATTCAAACCCGGAATAAAAAAACTGTTTTAGACAGAAACTATTTTGGACCTTAAAACCTTAAACACTGCTACTTTGGACACAACAACTGTTACAAAATTTAATCAAATAAGTTTAACTAAACTTGTAAAAGAAAAGAAATAAGCTTAAAGAAGAGAGAATAAGCACGAAAACAATCTAAAACGAGATTAAACGAGATGGATACCACTTGTTAGTCTTAAGAAAAACCAACAATAACCAAACTAAAATTCGAGCACACACGATATCCAAGATCAAACCTGGCTCTGATACCAATTGTAAGATATTGGTTATTGTTTTAATCAAAGAATATGTATGAGGATTGAATCAACCAAGTAGATTTTAGAGAGAGAGAGATG
Source organism: Chrysanthemum makinoi (assembly GCA_910596185.1). Lineage (NCBI taxonomy): Eukaryota > Viridiplantae > Streptophyta > Magnoliopsida > Asterales > Asteraceae > Chrysanthemum > Chrysanthemum makinoi. The sequence continues at coordinate 56,700,453 of OU343216.1, forward strand.
GGTGGGATACTTTCTAGAGAGAGAAAGAGATGAGAGAAAAGGAAGTTGTATGATTAGAGAAATGAAAGCACCACCCCTTCCAAGGATGGAAGGGGTATTTATAGTTACAAAGCATACGTCCTCCTGACGGACTGTTGATCAGGCATATAGTGGGTAAAGACCCGTCCTTCCTCCACGGTGTTACACTAAACTAATCTATGCTACAAACTAATTAATTAACTACTGAATAACGTAAATAATGACAAGTCTATGAGCTAACATATGCTAGACCATAATTGGGGTGACCGACACTTTAACATGGAATTTCCAATTCCTAACATCATGTGTCCATTTTCTAAGGTGTTCGTGTGGTTGTTGTTAAGGAACTAACGTAGCAGAGTTTGGATCTCCTGATGAAGATGGTTCTGAAGTTGGTTCAGGAGCAAATATGTTCTTAAATGGAGCATCTTCGGGAGTAGCAAAGGGGTTATCTCCATCATAGGTACCAGAAAAATTTCCATGATGTACACTCGATGATTGAGGATTTGATGATGAGGATGAGTGATCTGCAGTAGGCACTTCTTGACTCAATGACATAGAAACTGAAGGGTTATCTATGTTGATTGGGTTAGGGGCAGCCTCTGTTGATAGATTTGACTGATCATTAGCAATAGGCTCATAGTGTTCATCAAACATTAGATCAAACAATTTCTTCAAATCAACTTCCGAAGGGGGTACATATGGAATTCTTTGGTGAGGGATTTTGTACAAGAGAAGAATTAATAGGACTACTAATCAAAAGTTGAGATCGGGTCGAACTTGATTGTCTTGGAGCCATTTGCCCGAGCGACTCATAGAGCGTGGCGTGAATAGTTTCCATGATATCTCGAGTTCTTTTGTTGTAGATTCGGTAACCCTTCTTGTTAGGTGCATAACCCACAAAAACTTCAATGTCCACCTTAGCTCTTAATTTACCTAAATCTTGACCATCATTCATTGGATAGCACAAAGCACCGAATACACGAAGGTAGGAGAGATCAGGGTTTCGTTTATGGACAAGTTCGTATGGAGTTTTTCCATGAGTGGTGTGTATGAGGAAACGATTTTGGGTGTAGCAAGCGGTGGCAATGGCTTGGCCAAAGAAACATTGGAACCTTTGAGTAAATTAGCATTGTTTCAACAAGGGTGATTTAGATCTTTCAACTACACCGTTTTGTTGAGGCATACGTGGAACACTTCTTTGATGACTGATTCCAATGCTTTCATAAAATTGACTTAAGTCTTTGTTAACGAACTCCGTGCCATTGTCTCTTCGAACAATTCTAACAGTCTTGTTAAGTCAAACCTGCAGCTGTTTGATAAGTTTGATGATGACATCTGGAGTTTCATCCTTTGTCCTCAAAAACTTAACCCCAAGTAAATCGAGAGTAGTCATCAACAACGACTAATATATATTTCTTCCCATTTATCATTTGCACTCTCATGGGTCCGCAAAGATCCATATGAAGAGTGTGAAGAACTTCCATAACTGAGTTTGCGGGTTTGGGTTTGTGGGCATATTTCTTGCTTTTTCCCAATTAGCATCTTTGAACAAAGATGATCTTTTTCATACTTTAATCTTGGTAAGCCTCTGACTAGGTCTTTTCTAGAAAGGTCATTAATGGTGCCGAAGTTCAAGTGATTGAGACGACGATGCCATAACCATGACTTTGTTTGAGAAGCCTTTGACAGCAAGAAGATTGGAGAAGACTTCATCATATCTTCGATAGAGATGGTGTATAAGTTTGTACCACGTGTACCTCTTAAAAGTTCCACACCATCAAGTTCTCTAACGAAACAAGTATGTTTTCTAAAAGCCACTTCTAAATCAGAATCGCTTGAATTTGACCTGACGAAAACAAATTATGACCAAGACCTTCAACATAGTATACAGGAAATTACACTTGTCACCAACCACATAATCTCCATAACCCATAATTGCCCCAAAATGGTCGTTCGAATCTAGTCGATAAATTTACTCATGAAGTTCATGAGCCATGATCGATCTCGGTCATATGCTTGGAGCGACTGAGTCCATGTACCCGCGAGCGATTTGAGCGACTGCAGTTGAACCGACAAAAGAATGGATAACTGGATAATTAGGATCCCCATGCAAGAATGGGTTCCACTTGGTTAGAAAACGAGATTGGAACATCCACATCAGAAACAGAGTCAATACAATCATTAGAGGTAGATGCCGGGCTAGTAGAAACAGTAGATCTATTCAAAGTATGTTCACTTCTTAAAGGTATAGTTCTACTAGTGGACATCCATTTCCTAATGGGCATTGATCTAGATAATTTAGGGCACAACTCATTAAGATTGAATTTACGGCCAGTAGGTATCCAATGATAACCTACATTACTAAATTTTCTCCCTGTTGGTTTCCAATGTTTTCTAGCCCTCTTCCTCCTTGGTCTTCTGACCTTTTTATCCTGTTGTCTAGTGTTAACCATTTTAACAGGAAATTTTGCAGTATTACTCATCTCATTCACAACACATTCATGATTAATACCAGAAATCAAGCATTCATTACATGTTTTGCAAATAGTAGCAATATTTGAATTAATTATAGTACGCTTATAGCCAATACTAGAATCAACACGATTCGTTTTATTCAAATCAAACTTAATGTTCCTAGGGTGGTCTTCTACTCTCTTCCATTGATCACTCTTAGCTTGCGAGATCCTATCTTGCTTTGTATTGCCTGGAGGCTTTGACCCTTCGCTTTTGTACCATTGATTACTCACATGTAGAGGAATTATGGGAACATTAGTTGGTTTTGCTACTTTTGCATTCCTGATCTAGAGTCTGGGATCTGAAGTACTTTTAGGCACATCAAAGCTCACATGCTTGACTTTCGGCCTGAGAACAAGGCATATCATGGGTTGCATGCTTAGCACTAGGCATAGAACAAGGCATAACAACTTTATCTTTCTCACAAAAGGATTTAGGGCATGTTGCTCTTAAACATTCTAAAAGCTCATGAGATCGTTTGGCATATAAGCATGCATACCTAATTTCACTATCAAGTGGTTTATTTATGCGATCCTCTTCTACAATCTCACGGAGACATTCTAGACTATCCTTAAGGTGACAGAAATAGTCATGAAACACAAGTTCGTTATTTCTAAGATGAGGAGGAATATATTTTACAGTCACAATATACTTAGAATCCTTGAGATGTCTTTGATGCAACATTCTCATTTGAAAAGTGGCATTTTCCCTTTTAACTGACTCTTCAGATTCTCAATTTCCTTTTGCAAAGAAGTTATTTTTCATTGTTCTTGTCACGAGTGACTTTCATTGAATCATATAACTCTTTAAAGTGTCGTTTAACCTTTTCATTTTCTTCTAGGAAACTCTCATTTTCTTGTTGTAATGCATTAATGATGTTTTGAAGATGAAAGTTTTGAGAATATTGAGAATCTAAAGGAGGAGGCATTTGGGAGCCATTCACATTGTTCTTTTCACCTTTTAATTGTGAAATTTGGATTTTTATCCTTCTGATCGTGTTACAGTGAGCTCGAATCTGTTCGTCACGTTTGTTTATTTCAAAAACTGCATCAAACTCAGGAACATCCGAGGATGTCTTGATGTTTGAGGTTTTAACATTTTCTTTGAGATGTTGATATTTTAAATGCAAATCAAAATGTTCAACTTCCAGCTTAAAAAGTATTTTACCAAGTTATCGTGATCATCCTGGTCAATTTTCTCATTTAGTTTTGAGTTTTTGTTTTCAAGCTCAATGACACGATCATGGGAAACTTTCAAAGCAAAGATAATTCATGAAATTGAGAAGATAATAGAATACTTAGTAACAGTATAAAACATATCTTTAGCCACACAACTCGATATCAAGTTCTCATTTAAGATATGCAGATTCTTCCTTTCAATTTCATTATATTTGAGTTCACGTTCATAATTATTGACCTCAACTATCATTTCATCAAATTCCTTTTCCATTTCTTTAATCTCTGAGTCTACCCCCTTTTGAAGACTCTCAAATTGATTTTTTAATTGTTTAAAGAAAGGCATGACCTCATTTAAATAGCATTCTTTAGTTTGCTCAAAACCCCTTTCCCCTGAGTTGTCCATGTAGGTGTGATTCTCTTCTTACATGTCTTCTCAAAATCAACTAATAGTTGATAAACAACATCATAGTGGTCGTTAAGGTCTTGCTCTTAGTGGGAAGAGTTCTGGAACTAAATGCATTAGTGTATTAGGAGGATACACAGAGTCGGAGGCACCTAAAGGGAGTGTTTGTTTCAGCAAGTACATTTGCTTTTTGCTTATCCATGTCTTTTTTCCAAAAAACTTGTTCTGGGTTAATTGAGTTTGAGGCTTAAACTTGTTCAGGGAAATCCAATTTTCTTTAGTGTAATCATGGGGTTTGACCGTTATGTTTTGCTTTTTACACTGAGGATCTTTTAGCTTCATATCCATTTTCTCCCTAGAGGCATCTTCTAATTTTCTATCCTCTTCC
>OU343216.1:56705056-56799817 GCA_910596185.1 Chrysanthemum makinoi
ATGGTTAGGGGATACATTTGCTTATAATTTGTTCATACGCATCAAGAGTTTACACCAAACCTTCATAGAGATATATTTGTGATTGATTATAGACTACACACAAGTATATATATTTCTTATTATTGAATTTTACTATAACATCACTAAACTTGAAAGCCTTGACCAAACTTTCTTGTTTGGAATCTTTTCCATAAAACGAATTTCAAACACAAAATCCCTTATGGAGGATTCGACTTTACAAACTTGCACTATCGCGGACAATTATACTTTGCTCGATATGTGTTAATAGATAGAAGGTTAATCGTGTTTATAAATTTTTAAAACTTGCACTACACGTAACACATCAATCAAGTTTACTCGCGTTTAGATACGTGTCTCCTTCCCCCTTGCTGGTTTTGATGCTTCAGAATCAACAACAAAAAATAAGCCCGTATACTAGAAATTTGTTGAGAAGAACATCATTAGCTCAAATGTATCTGTGAGAATCAACTTGCTGAAGAATGTGAGCAAGTCTAATTGGGGATTAAATCAGACATTTCACCCTCCCCAATTAGTGCTCTCCCTAAACCGCAATCTGTTTGATAAATGCCCGGATTAAGAAGTAGTCTTTAGATCGTTAAGTGCAACTCGTCTTTAGTCTTCTAACATGCAACAGAAAATGTAGAACAGCCGTGTAACTCGACCTTCTTCAAGATTGTCCAATTGGGGAATAGAAAGTCAGAATCTTCAACTCACCAAATGCATTCCCGTTATCTTACAAATAGCAAATCTCCTCAACTCAAATCCCTCCCAATCAAACAAGAACAGAAGATGTTCATTAAAGGTGAGCCCCTAACCGGAAGAACTTTGTCATTAATCAAATCACCCATGTGAAGATGTCAACCACGGCTCAGAAGAAACTCCATGCAAAGATGACCCGATAAGAAGAAGCTCAGTTCTTACATGAGTTAGGAGCCGTTTGACCATATATTCTCAAATATCAATCAACCATGCGAGAAAATTCACATACCTCCCCCTCAAGATTGCATACGGAGATGCCATTCTTGATTAAACAAGTGATTATCCTCCAAATGTATTCTATTCACACTTCTCCCCAGCAAAATTAGCACATGATGTCGCCATCTTCATTATAGTTGAGCAAGTGGAATAAGAGTAATTATCAGTAGTCCGGTTCACTTGATGACTGAAAGCGCATGGAAAAAGTATGAAGCATGTTGATGAGAATGGTAATAAAGGAGAAGATTTATCTTCTTCAGAAGGTAACGCACTGAAGCGTACACTTTTTTTTCTTTAGAGAACGAGGTTTGAACTGAAGTATTCAAACGTCATAAGAAGATTTCTCTTCTTTCGAAGATAATGCGCACTGAACGTACATTTCTTTCTTTAGAGAACGAGGCTTGAACTGTTGTGTTCAAACGTCATAATATCTCTCTTTTCATCATCTCTTGGCAAAACTTGTAATCACCCATCATCATTCAGTAGAGCTCTTTGTTGTGACAGCTGATGGAGAAACCAATATGATGAATTTGACCACTGAAGTAAACTAACCAGAACTCATTGACTTAAACTTGCACATATGTAACAAAGGCGGTCCGAGACTTCATCCTCCATTGAATCTCAAAGTACTCTATACTCTTCATCAACCAACCATCAAGTATAAGACGTACATCACCTCTTGAAACTCCACAATTGAAGTGTGACGGACTACAACGTAACTCCTTAAAGTGATAGTTATTTTGTGGTGGTAAGAGCCCATTTAAGTGGTAAAAGAAAAGGAAAAAGTCACCCAATAATAACTAGATTTCGAAGTCTTCATTTTTGATAATAAGCTCGAACAAGGATCTTGAAGAATCTTCATCCAACCATCCCCGATACCTTCAGATACTAAAATACTTTCCCGTGATTTTCACTTCAACCTCAAATAAATAATAATTGAATAACCCCGTTGTCACATCTTTCTGGTTAAAAGCTCAAATCTAGCCTCCTTGACGTTTCGTGAACTATGATAATGGTTTCATCCCGATCATGGTTTAAACACATATTACCCCATAAAACCAAGTAATTACCAAACTGCCATGAGGACAATCCAAACAAACACCCAATTCATGAAGTACACCCTTTTATCCCTTCTTCAAAACAGAAACCGTAGCACCAACATCAGATGAGATCCAGAAATACACTTTCCCTTCCTCCAGGATGAATCTATGATCACGGGATTTTACAATTCTATGGTTTAAACCGAGAGATAGTTTCTTTCGCGGGATTTTACAAAACCAAAAATAAACCATAAGATAGATCCGGAAATGCACTTTACAATTACCAGGATGTTTCCATTGTCACGGGATTTTACAAGTCTATGATTTAAACCGAGAAATAGATTCTTTCGCGGGATTTTACAAAATCAAGACAAAACCGTAAACAATGTCAGCTTGAATGTGTTATGACAACTTTGGTTTCAATGAATATCAGTTTTAGGGGAACATGCAGCGGTTCATCAACGATTCTTCTCCATCATCAACAATATTATCAACAAGTCATTACCCATATGTAGACAACTTCACAAACCATACTAAGTTGAGTAGTATACACTACTTCCCCCTGAGGTTGACCGTAATCATCAAAGTACAGATTTCTCTCCCCTGATGGTTTCAAACTTTCGGAAGCATCATTAACGAGTACGACCATTTGCACGAAAAGTTCTTGTCATAAGCAAACATCTTGAAAAATCATGACTGACGTTGAAGATTCTTGAAAGATTTTGCTTAGACTGTGAAGTATCAATGACATTCTGTGGCGTCGAATATAACATGAGAATTGTTGATCACATCACAACCATTCAGCCCTTTGGTAAACACATCATCCCCATAATCTGGCGGCTATTGCTGTGACTACTTGGTGAAGTAAACCCGATATACCAAACTTGATCATGAAATTCCCGGATTGTTACTTAAACTTGTACTAATCCTCGTGAAAAAGAAACGGTGTACCCAATGTACAAACCTCTTGACATATCCTCAACTGCGTGAGACACCGAAGTGATAGTTACATTGTGGGTTAAACGAGAAAGAATTACAACCGTAACTAAATAGCCAAGTCTTTATCACACTCTGTAAATGCCCAAACAAGTCATCTTCGCGGAAGGGTAGAAAGAAAGAAGACGAAATAAGTAAACTCGCCCGGAAAACTTTACTTCAAAACCAAATAAGAAATGCCGAACAACAACCCCGTAGTCAACTTTGATCAATCATAAATTCAAGCCGTGACCAAATATTATTTGTGAAAATTCATACACCAAAGTATTAATCATATTACGAATCTCACAATCTCATCAAATCATATTAACAAATCTCATCGGTGCATCTCATATTATCCAAGTCTCATAAGAGTGATCCAATTTTGAGAAGCCCATTTGTCCATCATCTAAGTCCAAGTCATCATACATACTTCTCAAGCTCAGTCCAATGACTGGTATCAAAACTCACCATATGGTCGAAATAAAATTTCCGCCTGAGAAATATCAGTTCAAGTCCATATCCGATTTTAATCATTGTCATACCACTCATTCACGAGAATTATCAATTTTTTATGTATCCGTATTACCAAAAATACCAAATATCAAAAGTCATCTCACGGCCAGAAAAATACACCACGATCCAAAAAAAAAAAAAAAACACGGCCCAACCAACAATATTACTTGTGGCATGTTTATGTTGTTGGAGAGATATATCTTTTAACAATATTTCACGTTAGGTTCACCAATGTTTCATTTAACAAGAATCAGCATATTTAACAAAGAAGCCCACGATCCAAATAGACGGCCCATTAAATCCATTATCCTCAACCCTAATCCATCGGGCATAAAACATACACTAAGCACACTTGTTACCCTAATTTTTTCCAATCAAACCCTAATACATCACAACTTCCACCCCCATCATATCATAACCTCATATCATTATCCTCATATCATAACCCCCATCATATCATAAAACACCTATGACTGCTACTCGTATCTTAACATGATAACAATCATAAGATACAAAGTGACCTCGCCATAGGGATGGCTTGAGGTGAGGTGTTTACATGATCCATTGAGGTATCAAAATCATATGCCACTGGGTTGGAATGATGCTCGAGTATGGTACAATAATCTCTAAAAGGTTTTGGGTAGGTTATTATGACTGTATTTGATTTTCGTTTTTCCCATTTTTTTTTCTTATCACGACTCAAAGATTGTATTCAACACAATTGTTGGAATCATTTCTTTAAAGGTCGAAGAGTATCACAACCCTTTTGATCAATGATGGTTTTATTATTCTTTTGTGTATAGATCTTCTAAGATCTATGTGTTATGGTAAACCACGCACAAAAGGAATGATCTTTGAGATCTTACATAATTGCTTTAGTTCATCCTTTAAAAACGAACCAAAGAAAAGAGTTTAAACATAAATGTTATACTTCTTTTCTTGCATTGTTCGAACAAATAAAAAAGCTAAAGCTTCAAATAGGAGTCGATGAGGATAATGATTTATCGTGGGAAGAGATACAACCGATGTGTCCTTAAGAATATGCACGAAATCAAATATGAGATTCTTAAGAATATTGATGAATGAATGAGATTAGGGTAAAGATGTAGGATATACGAATCTGTTGTAATCAGTTTGATGATGTTGATATTTGAATTGTTAGATGTAGGATGATTAATGAATGTTGCTCTAATAATGATTTTGATGTTGTATAATGCTATTGTAATGTATGTGAATGGTTTGTTGTCTCATACAATGATGCTTGATTGTAGATGTTGAAACGATAGTTAGATTGATTGCATATGATGTATGAGATGTGTTTGCTTATGAATGAAGGTTCAAGCCTCAGTCCATTTCTGTTTGAGTCAAATCTCCTTGTAAACATGACAAATCGCTTCTTAATTTTCTTTTCTCAAATCGCTTTCAACCATTTTAAGATAAAACGCTCAAAAACGTTTTGACACAACTCGCTTTAAAAAAATTAAGAACAAGTCGCTTAAGTCATATCAAACACACAAATCGCTTCAATTTACAAAAAATTGACATTTCACGAGGACAAGTCGCTTGGTTTATTTTCTTTTTGACTTTTTGACCATTCAATGAATCTGAACAAAAACTTTGACAAATCGCTCAAAAGTAATTTGACACAAAACGCATAGTAAACATTGAATCGGGACATTATTTTGACAAACCGCTCAAAAGCAATTTGACACAAACCGCATAAAGAACATTGAATCTGGACACAAGAAGGACAAATCGGTCATGAGAAACTGATGACAAAACGCATCTTAGAACGTCGAAACACCAGCAGATTTGAGAAACTTTAAGCAGTTTTACAACAACATTTTAACATCACAACTAAAACCAGTTTAACATCACAACTAAAACCAGTAAGATTTTAAAACCAGTTTCATGACTTCTTAAAAGACATTATATGGACCACGATCAGTTTTAATAACATGTTAAAAAAGCAGTTTTAAACATACACTAAACCCATATCAACAAACATCAAACCGCATCATATCATCGAACAAACCGCATATAAAAACGTACGAATCATAAAAAAAAACATAACCCAGGCTCTGGTACCATTTGTAGGATCGTAAATATTATGTTGTTTAGATGATCCGGGTGGTCTAGGTAGATGATTAAACAAGATAGCCATTGTTAGAGAGACGAAGAGAGTTGAGAGGGTGTTTTCTAGTGAGAGAAAGATTAACAAAAATGAAAGGTTACATTGAAAAGCACCACCCCCTTCCCTTAGAGGGTATTTATATAGTTACAAACTAAACGACCTCCGACGGCCATGGATCAGGTATACTGTGGGTAAAGACCCGTCCTTCCTCCCGTGTTACACTAAACTAATCTACGCTACTAATTACCTAATTAACTACTAAACAACGTAAATAACTACAAGTCTACGAGCTAAAATATGCTAGACCATAATTTGGGTGACCGACACTTTCACATGGAATTTCTAATTCCTAACAAGTAGCAAACTCCTGACCAGCATAGAAAAAGGTGGTATAGACTCCATTTGCAAAGTCAGCCTGTTGGAAACAAACATAGTCACTGCAAAATACATCATCAAACATCACAGGTAAATCATTTACCAAATGCCTGTCATCACTTATATTACTGGTTGTTCCTACTTCACCTAACTCATTACTCTGACCTACTTGTACCATACCAAGTTGTGCATCATTCTCCTGACAAGTGTTCTCTTCATTTGGTTCAATTGAATCATCAACTGCATTGCCTAAGTCACTAGTGTCACTCAGCTTGTAACCGTAAGTAACAACAGGGGATCCTGTTCCATGTTATTGTCATAAACAAAGCATCCTACAAGATCATTTATCCTGAATCAATTGAAACAGAGTTACATCCACATCAGTTCCTCAAACCGTTATTGACATCAACTAGTGCTCTTCCTGCATTGTCTAAGTGCTTCCTCTGAGTCAATTAAAACAGATTAACCTCAAAATTTTCAGGGCTCCTCAAAGCCTGTTATGACATCAACTAGTTCTCTTCTAACTTTGTCTAAGTGCTTCCCACGACTCTTTCGAACATATTAACCTCAGATTATCAGGCTCCTTTATAGCATTGTCCTCATCAATAGTACTAAAGCACGCCACTGTATGAACATGTTGGCTAGCAAATGAGGCATCTAAGGTGAAAATACTGGCTCAATGTTTGGCAAATTGCTAGATTCACCAATATTATTGACGTCCACAGGCACTTGTGTAAGTTGGATAAAAGGATCTAGGGCAGGTTCATTATCTAGATCATCTAACACCAACCGTCTACAACAGGATTGAATAGCCGCAGTAGCAACTTTTTCTCCCTATCTTCATCCATCTCCCAAAACCCAGTCTTAATTGATTGTGGGGACATTTCAGAAAGTTCTAATCTAGTCTTCCCTATTTCCACATAGACGTTTATCAACTTATGCTCTATGACAACATCTTTCTCCAACAACATTAGCACATTCACGCAGCAAGAAAAAACCATCGTCTAATGTACAACTAGGCTTAAGAAAGTAGAAATAATTGGTTTGTCCAGTCTCATAACCGATTTGGGTCATGAGAGCATCCATTTCATCAATGGATACCTCTTTTATTTCCACAAGATCAACAAGGCATTTCTTGCCTCCTTGATATATCCTACGGAAGTATTTGAATGTACCTTCATAATGGAACATCTTGCTAAGGATCCGGTTCACCCCCTGTATAAAAAATGTACAAAAACAATGTTAAGCTAAAGTTACCTAAAAGGGGAATAACTTAAACAGTCGTACTAACATATGATTGTAATAGGCTCTAACCAAAAAAGACTTACAATATCTCCTGATTGCAGCTCTTTCCCCCATTTCACGATAATCATAGAAAGGATATTCTCTTACTCGCCACAGAGTAAATCCAAGGTGGTTGTTTGTTATTTTCTTAGATTATTTGATTTGATGATAGACATTGCATTAGGGTTTACTGAGTAGGCTTCCAAAACAAGTTTGGGGATGAGCAATGAGTACACAGCTTTGTTATATTCTACATAATGGCGGGAAATTGAACAAGACATTTGCTACAGTACATAAGTAAAATGACTTGCCCTCAACAGTAACATGATAACGGGTTGTCTGGAGTATAACGGAACGTTGCCGCTATTATTATTGGTCAAGGGCGATTTTGACATTTAAGGCCAAGGTTTGGACCTGCGGCGATAGCGAGTTTGTCCCATCGCGAAGCGTTTTGCCAAGTTTAGGGACCAACGGTGTATTTTAGTCTTATTATTATTATTATTATTATTATTATTATTATTATTATTATTATTATTATTATTATTATTATTATTATTATTATTATTATTATTATTATTATTATTAATATTATTATTATTATATTTTTTTTATTTTTAATTTTTTAATTTTTTTTATAAAAACATCACTTCATTAGAAAACCAGAGGGATTTTACAAGAAATTGGTGAGAAGCCGAGACACTAGTTGGGCTCCCACTCATTTCTGGATACAAAAACTTAGTCTATGAAAAATAAAAGCACAACTTTTGACATTATTCGAGTGGCTAACATCAACGGTCTTGATGCGTGAAAGTGTAACCAAGGCTTTCGCGTCAAGCTCCCCGAATGTAGAAAAAGCAAATGGAATGAACTTTTAACCGTTTTCTTCACATTTGGACACATATTTCTTTTCTCTTCTCCACATCATTATGTAAGGCTACCCCTGGAGCCCATAAAGTTGCATCAATACCCGCAAAAAGAGAGATCCGAGTCACATCCAAATATGCGTCCTTAACTTGGATCTAGTTGAATAATAGAAAGTCTGCCAGACGTAGCTCTTTCCCATCCCTCGAAAGAAACCCCATTGGGGCCTCCTTTTTCACCATAATCCCTACCTTGGAACATATGTCGACAAGAATATCACGCATAGGTTATGTCTGAACTTCACTCCCACTTCACTGGAACAGTGAACTGCATGGTCTCCCCATTTGTCCATACGATGCTTGCAGCTCGGACAAGGACTATCTTTCTTAAGCGAATTGGCTATGGGTTCATCCCTTTCTCATTTTCCTCTTTAGGAGAACTTGATGCGGATGCAATGACCTTACGCGTCCGGAGTTACCATAGCTCAAGATATTGGGGCGCGTGCTGCTACTCATATCTTAAGTAGGATTAGTTTTGCTATTGTTAAAGGTGTGGGGGGCCCAAATAGTTTCGAGGCTCCCCACTAATTTCTTGTAATCCTATGGTTTTATTTCTAATGAAAGCGATGTTTATAATAATAATAATAATAATAATAATAATAATAATAATAATAATAATAATAATAACAATAAATTTTATTATAGAAACATAATAATTTTATATAAAGTTGGATGGGAGTCTAAAAACAAGCTGTACTCCTACTACTTTTATTATTATTATTATTATTATTATTATTCTTATTATTATTATTATTATTATTATTATTATTATTATTATTATTATTATTATTATTATTAACCGTATTATTTTTTATTACTATTATCACTTTATAGATAATCATATTATTATTTATTTATTTATTTTATTTTTTCTTTTTAATAAAAACATCACTTAATTAGAAAACCAGAGGGATTTTACAAGAAATTGGTAGGAAGCCGAGACACTAGTTGGCCTCCACTCCTTTCTGGATACAAAAACTTAGTCTATAAAAAATAAAAGCACCACTCTTGACATTATTCGAGTGGCTAACAGCAACGGTCTTGATGCGTGAAAGTGTATCCAAGGCTTCCGCGTCAAGCTCCCTGAATGTAGAAAAAGCAAATGGAATGAACTTGTAACCGTTTTCTTCACATTTGGACACATATTTCTTTTTCTTCTTCTCTACAACATTATGTAAGGCTACCCTAGGAGCCCACAAAGTTGCATCAATACCAGCAAAAAAAGAGATCCCAGTCACATCCAAATATGCGTCCTTATTATTATTATTATTATTATTATTATTATTATTATTATTATTATTATTATTATTATTATTATTATTATTATTATTTTATTATTTTTAATAATAATAATATAATAATAATAATAATAATATCAACATAGGATTTACAAGAAATTAGAAGGGAGCCGAGATACTAACTAGGCTCCCACTCCTTTAGCTATAGCGAAGCTAATCCTACTAAAAATGTGAGCAGAGACGCAGCACACCAATGTCTTGAGTTCTGAGAATCTTCGGATACGCTGGTAAGGTCACCGCTTCTTCCAGTTCCCGAAAAGAAGAGAATGAAAATGGGAGAAACCCATATCCAATATCCGCGCATTTAACCCATATTATTATTATTATTATTATCCTAAAAACCTCGCACAACACACATGATATAAATATGCTTAAGTACGGATCATTGAGTTATGCCAAAATATTTGAAAATGCAATGATCTTTTATTATAAAATTAAATTAACTTTTATATTAAAACTCTTTATTTTTTTTGAAAGGCAACATACTAAAACTCTTTGTATGATATTATCTAATGACAAAAGTTTAATGCAGAACAAGAATTATTTAAAGATCAAATTAAAATATCTCAGCCATCCATCTTTTTTAAATCTAAGGGTCTAGATTAATTATCATTTTAATATAATTACTTACAGAAGGGTATTTTTTGAACATCAATCTCTTCATTCCATTTACTCATTTCATACCATCTCTTCATTTCACATACACTTTCACATTTTCCCCCAAATTACAAACTCTAACCGCCCAATCAAAATTGATCAAAATTAGTGCTAAACAATAGACATTCGAGACGAAATAGCACTATCAAAACGTGATCCGGTGCTCCAATCATTCTTCGTTGCCACTTACCGATAAATATCAGCCTCATATTGTTGCAGGGGTGACGGGATTCATAGTGGCCGGATCTGTGGTTAATATATTCGCTAATAGTACAACGCTCATGATACGAAGACGCCAAAGAATCGCTGTGAAAATCACCATCACAATGAATAGGAGAAACATATTGTTAAAGAAGGGGAACGGAATGGGGATGATAACAAATGGGAGATAGCCTCGTTTGATGGAGAGGGTAACAGTGAATCGGTTGTGTGGAAAACTAGAAGGGGGGAGGGTTGAATAGTTTTGCCGATTTTTAGTTAGTTTCAAAAACTTTAGATTCGTTAATATGTGAAATCTTATGGATGTAGAGAAAGTATATATCTAATGATAAAGCAAGTAAATAAAGTAAAGCTAAGGGATAGAAATGACACAACCGATTTATAGTGGTTCGGCTACAAGGACACCTTCCTTGCCCTACTCCACTCCCCGAGTCACCTACTCGAGAGTTCAAGCACTATGTCAACAAACTCCTTCACTTAGCGGAGAAGCCTTCACAACGTTGCTTACACCCTTTTCCGGTACAAAGCTAGATACCGAGTCCGTAACACGGTGGACCAAACCAACACGACTATTTCACAACAAATATGTGAAATATCAAATACAAGATCTTCGCTACAGAAACCTTGCGGAGGAACAAATCAATCAAGGACCCCTTGCTTGGATGACTTGTAGAATGCTCGTGATCTCGCCTTAGAGAAGGACCTATATGAGAATCACTAAAGAAAGAGAGAAGGAAGTACTCTCTTGTTCAAGTGATCTTTTGTTAGAAGAGAATGCGAGTATATAAGAGAATTAGTAAGAAGAGGGGTGTGTTAGAATGAAGAAATGGCTCTTTATTTATAGGCAATTTCTGCCACTGTTCCCCGGATCCCACGGATCCCTCCCAATTGGGATCCGTCTAGTGTAATCCTAGGGATCCGTGGGACTCCTCTCTTTACCCATGAGTTTTTTGGTTATGGGTCATGGGTTATGGGTTGGTCCATGGATTTTCCTTTAGATTCAATGTATCTAATGAATACATTGTATCTAGTCAAATGGGTATGGGTTAATGGGTTATGGATATGATCCATGGGTTATGGTTTTTACCCATCCTAATAAACTATTACAACAAATGATTAATTACAACATTTTGTATTTAAATGGCTATATGTAAATGCTTAACAAAATACTTATGTATCCTTATAATTGTACTTGAGATAACATTATATTTGTTATCAACAAAACACAAAGAGATCGCAAAATATTAATAAACGTTTTACGGTTTATTTGTATTAACAATCTCCCCCTTTTTGTTGATGACAAAACATAATGTTTTGATGAATAAAACTTAAGAATAGATGTACTTTTGAAAACTAAGTTTTACTTACTCCCCCTTTTAGCCGAAACAAAAGTTATTGTAGTCCCACACTTGGTTTTGGAGTGCGTGAAAAATAAAAAAAGGAAAATCCTACAAAGAGAAGGTTAGTAACAATTAATCTTGTGAGTGTGAGAATCAAGATTGGAAGCCAAGGTATGTAAACAAGGTCTTGTAATAAAACAACAAAGTATAGTGGTATTTATGCCACCTACAAGCATGTAAAAATAAGAACAAGACTTGTTCTTGAAAATGACTTCAAAAGAAAAAATACTAAAAATAGAAAATAGTAATAATGATTCTTTCCATGCTTGCATAAGGTTATGGATGGAGGTTTGTATGAGTAATGATATTGATGCGATCAAGGATGAGGTTGAGTATGAATCGCATTTCTTCCTTAACTTCTATTGCAATTTCCCTAGTGGATTGGCAATGTTCACAATGTAAATGATGTGGGTGTAGTGTGCGGAAGTTTTCCGGGTTGTTTTGATTTGTAGAGTTGGAAGTTGTGGTGGAAAATAGGAAAATACGGATCAAAGTCCGAAAGATTGGAAGTGGTGGTGGAAAAGAACCTGGTAGTTTAATGGGAGCTAAGGGTGGTGATGTTTCAGATCTTGAATATTGTGTTTGGAGAAGTTGGAGGTGTCAAAAAGGCTAATTCTTTTTGCTTTAGTTGTTGAGATCTTGTTGGAGTCGTAAGGAGTTCCAAAAGAGTGATTTTAGGTGGTGAGTAATTTGGTGATGAAGTTGGTGTACTCGTTGGTGATGAAGGAGGTGCTATAATGGAAGCATCTTGTGGTGAGTTAGTTGATGGTGATGAGCCATATGTTGATGGTTTTCCTAAGCAACAAGATCGGATGTTAATCCGTGCGGATATCCTAGAGTTTGATTGTGGTATTTTGGAAGGTGGAAGTACAAAGGTTTGTGTAGGACCTTATATCTATCAACCTTATCACAAACCCAACACAAATACCACGTTAACACAAACAACACAAACACAAACGTTATGCTTAGAAGTAAGGAAAAGAAAGATGGTGACTTGAAGATATAGAATCCGTGTATGATGTGAGAAAAGATAAACACAAGATGTTGTATATTCAATAAGGAAAAACACACACACACACACACTTTCAAGCACACCCCTCAAATGACCATTTGAGGGGTATTTATAGTCCAAGGGACTTGATGCCCTAAAAGGCTTTCTTATGGGCTTCGTGGGCTTGGACATGGGTTGGATTGGATAAAAGCAAGCCTTACATACTAGTACCATTTAGCTTAGTCCAATCCACGACCCGTTGACTATTCTATCACGATATCTAACACACGTTACAAAGTTCCTAAACGTGAATGACCATCACTTCTAATAAAAACTATTAAGGTAATCTCCCCACTAGGGGTGGTCATTCAAACGATGCTCCACTTGATTAGGTCTTTACATTTCTTGAGCTCGAACTTTGTGTGTAGATATAGAATAGTCTTGATTCTTTGTTCCTTCATGCTTTGTGATCGGATAATGTGGTTGTGTCGTCGTTTTCAACCGTTGGTTAGGTGTCTCCACGTCTTTCTCCACCATGCTCACACTTCTATTTGACTTTGGTTACCAATGATGTAGTTCTCGAGTCTTTAAACTTTGGTAGCCTTTGATGATGAGAACTTTCATGTGTGTCGATGGTATGAGCATGTGGCGAGTCGCACGATCCATCCGCTCGAGACTTCATAAACAGGTTAGTAATAATCGGATTCCAGCACTTACAAGTTTGAATTTCGAGGGTGTTAACAGCATAGTGTGAAAACATCTCTAATTCTCCAAGGCCGTTCCTGACTGGAGTCTCACAAGTGAGATAATACGATATACCGAAGTACATCTACAGTTCGGATGAGTCGCTGAGGTACAAAGCATCACCCCCACGTGTAGACCGTTTGAGACACACTAAGCGTAATCCACGGTGAGTTACCGAAGTGACCTGCTGTCAGGGCTGTTTGATGTTGACCCTGGCAGGGATTTCCATTCAATCACTGAAATCCGCAGATGTGAAACTTCTCATAAATGTTCGGCAGTTGCTAAGATCTGCGTAGGACTCTAGAATATATTACTTGTGTCCTTATTGATGAACAACAAGCGATGTCATGTCATGTGTTCCTATGAGATCTTTTGATGAATCTCGTGGCTCTAGACTCAATTAGTGCATTTTGGTTTTCTGGCGGAGACTAGGGAGAAAGGGTCTCCTTCTTCAATATCAACAATCTCTAAGAGAAAGTCGATAGATTATGTAGGGTTCCCAGTGAGAATGAAACAAATCCCTTTTGAGAGGAATTGAGTGGCTAGAAGGTTTCTAGTGCAGTCGTCACTGGTCCATGACGTCTTTGTCTTCAATACTAGTGTCATCTTAGTGACAACCAGTAGCATATGTATTGAACGGTTTGCCCTAAGGTTGAATATGGAGGGCTATTTCTTTTCACACTTTTTCATTACATTTCTTTTAATTCTTCAACCCCTTCTTTCTCCTTTCTCACATTACTCCTTTTTCAATCATACCTGAGGACTTCTAATACTAACTATTGGTGGTGTCCTTGGGTAGATCCCTCTGGCTCTGGCGGATCATAGGATGAATTTCCTATCCTTAGTCACCTTATAACTCCATGACTGTCCTATTGTTGCCATAAAACCATTTTTCTTGAAAATCTCCCAGAGTGTTTATGATAGAAAACATGTTTGAGACACTCCAAGAGTTTTATATTTTGAAACACTCCCTTCACATGTGCTTATAAGTTTTACAGAAATATACATAAGGGTAGAGTTTGCACATTTTGAATTGATCGGCTCATGATAGACAATTCCCACGAGACGATTCGTTGCCTAGTTAAAGAGTTCCATTGTCAATTTTAGGTGACAACTAGCTCTAATAACTAACTTGAAGTTGTAAACACTCCTTGAAAAGGAGGTTAGACCCATGAAGGTGCATATCTATCACAAGTTTCGCGAGATGGTACATTTATTGACTTTGATTCCCATCAATTCATTGGTTCCGTGGAGTCGAGCTCATTTTAAGATTCAAACAACGATCATTAAAACTTTTTGATCACATTTTAATCACGTCTCCTCCCCCTCAAAATAGCATATTCGTGATATTTTTTATATCAACAGATTAAACAACATTTTAGAATCTTTTGGGGAGACAAACAGATTTGATTTAAGTATGAATTTGGAACATTTTAGATTTATACTCCCCCTTTAATAAAGCATAATCAATTAAAGGGTTTTAGAGGGGGTTATCTTGAGCACAAAGTATTTTGAAAGATTTTGAAAATCTTTTTGAACAATCTTGAAATATGCTCAAGATGATGATGATTTCTCACCATTTTAAATGTACAATCTTTTTTGAGTACACTTGATTTTTCTTGAAAACAACGAGTTTTGATCTAAATAATCAAAGTCATCATTTTAGTCCGGGTTTGTAATTGAAGTATACGAAAGCCATTTTATGAAGAAATTTTGAGAAACGACATGTTTTAGAAAAACAAATTAAGAAACTCGCTCAAGCATTTGTACATACCCGTATCATTGTTGAATGACATTTCTAGAAACGTACAGAATATCGATTATACGAGAGACATGTCGTGAGAAGAATATTTTTGGATTTTTGATTTTATATTGTTTTTGTATTTTTGAAAGTTTTATATTTTTATATTTTGCTTTTGTTGGTTTTTCAAATTTTGTATTTTGTTTTTCAAAAATATTTACAGCGAAGCTTTTGGAAAATCATTTTCAAGAAGATCGAGAAGACGCGTTCTAACTCCTCAGGGGTTAGGCTTCGTATTCCAATTCGTCGAACTAAATAGTCAAACGTTTCTTTTGGAAGGGCTTTAGTAAATAGATCGGCGAGTTGG
This sequence comes from Chrysanthemum makinoi, assembly GCA_910596185.1. Classification (NCBI taxonomy): domain Eukaryota; kingdom Viridiplantae; phylum Streptophyta; class Magnoliopsida; order Asterales; family Asteraceae; genus Chrysanthemum; species Chrysanthemum makinoi. The sequence goes on from OU343216.1 coordinate 56,720,714, forward strand.
TAATCTGTCTTCACGAAGAATAATTCAACAGTACCATTTTCGACGTACTCTTTTGATGAAGTGATAGCGGACACGGATATGCTTAGTCTTTGAGTGATGAACAGGATTGCATGATATGGCTATGGCACTTTTCGAGTCACAATACATAGGTATTTTATCGAAAGTAAAGCCATAATCTGTGAGTTGTGTTCTCATCCATAGAACTTGAGCACAACACGCAGATAGAGACACATACTCAGCTTCAGCGGTTGAAAGTGCAGTGCAATCTTGTTTCTTTGAAGACCAGCTTACTAACTTTTCACCCAAAAATTGTGCTCCTCCAGATGTACTTTTTGCTGTAACTTGATCACCTGCGTGGTCCGCATCTGAAAAAGGCAATTAGATCAAATCCGGATTCCTTCGGATACCAAAGTCCCATGTGAATGGATGTCTTCAGGTACCGAAAGATCCTTTTAACCTCTTTGAGGTGGCTTTGCTTGAAACCGTGCTAATAAGCAAACAGCAAAATGAATATCTGGTCGACTAGCAGTAAGGTACATGAGAGAACCAATCATGCTCTGATATTTCTTCGGATCAATAGGTTTCCCAAACAAATCGGCTCCAATTTTGGGTGAAGTTACCATTGGTGTTCCGACCGAGTCACAATTATCCATACCATGATTTTTCAAAATCTCAGTTGTGTATTTAGCTTGATTTATAAAAATTCCACGAGGGATTGATGAATTTGTAAACCAAGAAAGAATTTTAGTTCCCCCATCATGGACATTTCAAATTTACTTTTCATGAGATTTTCAAAATGTTTTGAAAGATTCGGATTAGTGGACCCAAAAATGATGTCGTCCACGTAAATCTGAACAATCAAAATGTCGTTTTTGCATTTTTTGTAAACAAGGTAGGATCAATTGTTCCTTTGGTGAAATTGTTTAGGATAAGGAAAGAGGACAGTTCGTCATACCACGCTCTCGGAGCTTGTTTCAATCCATAGATTGCCTTTTTGAGTTTGTAGACGTAGTCTGGATGTTCCATGTCTATGAAGCCTTCTGGCTGACTCACGTACACTTCTTCTTTCAGAGTTCCATTCAAGAACGCGGTCTTAATGTCCATCTGATAAACCGTGATGTTTTTGTGAGCGGCATAGGCTAAGAATATCCTGACTGCTTCTAGTCTAGCTACCGGCGCGAATGACTCTTCAAAGTCTATCCCTTCCTCTTGTCTATATCCTTTGGCCACAAGACGAGCTTTGTTGCGAATTACAGTCATCTCTTCATCCCTTTTGTTCTTCCATAACCATTTGAGATCAATGACGCGAATGTCAATTGGTCTTGGAACCATTTCCCAAGAGTCATGTAGACGGTATTGGAGAAGTTCCTCCTGCATTGCTTCTATCCATGCGGGTTCTGCCATTGCCTCGCGAATGTTCTTTGGCTCTATATTGCTAATTGAGCAAAGGTAAATGCATAAGTCGCAATCGGTGGCAAGTTGGCGTCTCGTCTGAATTGGCCTTGAAGGTTCACCAATAACTTGTTCAATTGGATGGTCTTTTGTCCACTTCAGAGTAGAAGGATACCGTTGGTTAAACGTATGCGAGTTAGATGGTTCTCGTAAGCTTGAAGATGATTCAGCTGATTCCGTAGCAAACGGGTTTTCAAATAAGTCTTCATCTAACGTTGCATCGTTTTGGTTTTGATTTTGCTCATCAACTGCTGGTAGAATGCAATATGTAGTAGATGTAGATGATGTAGATGGAGTTGGTGCATTGGTTTCAACCGTTGTAGATGCATCTTCTGTTGGTGGTGGAGGATGATTTTGAGCGGGTGCAGCGGAATGATGGTTTGATGCATTTGTCGAAGTTCCACCATAGTATTCATCGAACATTAACTCAAAGAAATTCTCCCATTCTTGTTCTTTAGGATTGTCAATCGAAGTTGATTGAGCTCTTTGAGGTACGAGTCCTGAACTGATGTGTCCAGAAGTCTGTTGGTTTAGTGCGGGTTCTAGAGCGAGTCTCTCAGAAGCCATATGTGAAAGTTCGTCAAACTTCACATTCATCGTCTCCATGATCCTCCTAGTTCTTCTGTTATACACCCTGAATGCCCTCGAGTTATCTGAATATCCAATGAAGATTCCAATATCACCTTTAGCTTTCAATTTTCCAAGATCTTCTCTGTCATTCGTAGGATAGCACAAAGCGCCAAACAACGGAAAGTAAGAGATATCCGGTTTTCTCGTTGTTCACAAGCTCATATGGGGTTTTATTGAATCTTGATGGATTAGGATCGGTTCTGAGTGAAACAAGCAGGGCAAAAAGATCGCCCATAGAAATAACAGCGCACTAGAATAGATTAGCATTGTGCGAGCAGCTTCCACAAGAGTTCTATTTCTTCTTTCAACTACCCCATTCTCCTGTGGAGTTCTAACAACTGATGTCTGATGTGTGATTCCAACATCTTCAAAATAAGCTCTTAACTCCGATTAGTGAATTCGTGCCGTTGTCTGTTCTTACAACCCCTTCGGAGTTTGAAGAAGTACTTGAATTCGTTTCAGAAAGGTGATGATGATGCCTGGTGCTTCGCCTTTTGATCTCAGAAACTTAACCCATGTATATCTTGAATAATCATCGACGATGACAAGAATATACTTTTTCCCATTAATGCTTTCAACTCTCATTGGGCCACATAAGTCCATGTGCAACATATGCAACTTTGCTTCCGAACTAGGTACGGATTTGGGTTTATATGTGCTCTTTGCTTTTTCCTTGTACGCATGATGGACATAAGTGATCCTTGGTGTATTTGAACTTTGGAAGTCCGTTGACGATGTTGTCTTTGGCAATTTTGTTGATGGTGTCGAAATTGAGATGGGATAACCGTCTGTGCAACAACCAGGACTGTGTTCCAGATGCTCGTGTCATAAGACATATTGGTGATGAAGAGGCCATTTGATTGATGTCGATAGCATACAAGTTTGTATCACGATTCCCGTTAAAGAGATCAGTGCCATCCAAGTTTCTAACGAAGCAAGCATTTTTCCTAAAAGCAACCTCTAAATCTGCATCACGAATCTGCCCGATGAAAACAAATTGTGTACCAACCCTTCGACATAGTAAACCCGAGTGATCAAATAATTTCCAAAAGGTAGATCTCCATAACCCATGATAGCTGCTACATGATCATTTCCGAAACGTACGGTTCCCATGAATTTCCAGACGAATTTGATCAGCAGCTTCAGATTCCCGGTCATGTGCTTGGAGCAACCCGAGTCGACGATCCAAAGACAAATTTCGATAACCTCGCCAAGAAAGAAAAAGAATATTGTGGAAACCGCTTTGATTTTGGTTCCTTTGGGTTAGAGGTAAAATCCTGATCACACTCAGAGAGGTTTTCTACAGGAAGTATGGTTTATCACTCATTGTTCCATTCTGGAGTGTGAAAGTTCTACCTGTGGGTTTCCAAATATCATCCCTAAAGTATACACGTTGGTTCCTGTCAGTAGTGTAAAGCCTAAGTTTTGCAACTAGTCTTCCTACTCTTTTTAGCGTATTACTTTTTGGGACGTTCTTCTTCTTAACATTGATGAGTGTGTAAAACTCATCATTTTGTACAATATAAACTGAAAATCATCTAAAACACTCAAAATGCATCAAAATGATGAAAATTTCACAAATCGTTTTATGTGTTTTAATGCAAAAATATCAAAATCGCATGAAAAACATATCAATTTGCAAAATTGCGCTTTTTAGTCCCTCAAGTTTCAAAAATTATCAAAATAGTCCCCGAGGTTCAAATTTCAAAAAAGAAAAGTCAAATTTCGTTAGTCTTTTTTTTAAAATCATAAATTGTCATATTTAGTCCTTTGGTGAAAAATCTAAAAGTTTTGAGAAAATTACGCTTTAGTCCCTCGAAAATCCAAAATTGGTCAAATTTAGTCCTTGGAAATTTTCAAAAATGTCAAACTAGACCTTGGTCTATTTAAGGTCAATACACTAGTCCTTGGATTACATCTTCATAATTTTCGTGTTCGTCCCTTGAATTTCAAATATAACACAAATGGTCCTTATGTTATTTCTTTCACAAACCAAATGGACCTTATTTAAAACCCAAGCCAAAAACTAACACCCCCCGCCCAAATCTGAATCTCGTCCAATCCCACAACCCACCAACCCATTTACCCAGTTTAACAAACAAACACCCCGCCCTAAATCCAAGGCCATCCCCGACCAAAATGTCTCAAGTAACCTTCCCTCCAGCCACCTACCAGTCCACCCCCTACACCCTTTGTTCCCCCCACCTCACCTAACAACCCAAAGGCATTTCATGCATTCCCTTTCGCCTCTGGTATAAAATAGTTTTGGCAGAATCTCAAGAAGGGCCAGGATTGCTTCTACACATCCTATGGTCCATATTGTTGGTGGGATCTATTCAGAAAGAGGAGAGAGATAGTTTGGGAGTATAAAAGAGGAAGAAGGAAGCAAGCAAAAGTGTTAGCTAGTTTTATTTATTTTCTTTAAAATGTCGTTTTATTTAAAAATGTCTTAGCTTTAGTGATAATGTTGTAATCTTTGTTTTAATGTATTAAACTAGTTATTTTACTGTGCAATCTAGTTTTAATTGGTAATTCAAGGTTTAGTGCCATTTCATGTTACTTAGTTCACTGTTGCAATTTTAAGTTTCAATGGTTTATGTTCAAATCTTCACTACCACTTATAAGCTCAGATAAGCTTATATAAGTTTATAATTGCTTTTTGTAAGCCTGCATTTAAAGTTAATGCAAGTTTGATTTCATCAACAAAAGTCAAACAGAGCTCAAATTGGTATGGAAGCTGAGAGGGTGTTGCAGAGGTTGACTTAGGTTGAATAGACTAGGATTAGAGTAGGTGTGGTTTGGTTTAGCCTGTGGCACCATTTGGATACACTTGTGAGTTAATTTCCTCATTTTCAATTTTTAAGTCATATTGTAGCTTTTGCTTATCTGTATATCTGTGGTCACAATTGTTTTATATATGTTTATAAGTTGTAATCGGTCATGTAAGCTTAATTTGATCCTCATTACAAGTTGGTTTTATGTTTATAGACAATTTGAATCCAAAATGTTAGATTAAGGTGTGTTTGGATTGTATATGTAAACTGTGCTAGAGGTTTATACATTGGTTAAAATCTGTTGGATCATGCTTGTGTTGTTCATTTGAGCTTATTTGAGTCATAAAATTGAGTCTGCAACCACCTATAGTCAAAATTGCCTCCATATCTGTCTTAATATGCTCACTGTTGTGTATTTGAAAAATCCAAGTCTATTTGTGTGTTTGAAATCCATAGAACTAGCTTGATTCAGTCTTATTTCATCATAATATACCATTTTCAGTTCATAATTTTTGATCAAAACTCAAATTGGTCAACTGTCCGCTTTTGTCAAAAGTCAATAATGCAATAAAACTCAGTTTTGAGCTCAACTAGAGGGATTTTTCATGCACTCTTTTTTAGGTCAAATCAAGTAATTCTTGTTGTTTTTAAAACATCTCCTGGTCTAATTTCTTATGGCCATTTTATCGATTTTTTACAATTTTTTCTATAAGCTCAAAAGAGCTTGTCAATCATAGCTTAAGTGCCCTGTGTGCATAATCGCTGTTCTGCACAGGGCTTTTTGCGCTTTTTTTGCAACTTTGCATTGAGCTCATTTGAGCTTGTTTAAGTCTGATTTTTGGCTTATAGATACTCAACCAGGTCCTCTTCATGTTCCAACTAGTGCTTTTCATTTCCAGCTTATTTTGAATCCTATGCAGTAGCTTAAAGTAGACCCCCAGTTACTGTTTTTGCACAAAAGCTCATCACATCAAATCTGTTCAATTTGCTAATCCAGTGGTTAAATCTTGTTGATTTCAGTTGCACTTGGTCAACTTTAGCATATTAGAGCTTCCCGTTCAGTTTGGTACCTTTTGGTGTGCTTTTAGCTTATCCAAGTGCTTATTTATAAGCACTTGGCTCATCAGTTTCAATATCTTCCACATAGCACCTGTTTTTCTATTTTTCCTAGCTTCCTAATAATGTTTTAGACTTTTCCTGAAATTTTCAGATTTTTCCAAGTTGTTTTGCTATTTTTCTCAATTTAAACTAGTTTTTGAGCATTTTTAATTAGCTTTTAATACAAAAAATTAAGAAAAGCTTCAAAAAATAATTTTTAATTTTATTAAGTTTAGATAAATATAAAAAAAAGAAAAAGTATTTTCTAGATTTTTCTTGATTAAATTTGTATTTTAAATAATTTAATAATTATTAATAGTTTTTAATTCATAAAAAATAGAAAAATAATCAGAAAATTACAAAAAATAGTTTTGAAAATTCTAGTTTGATGTTTTAGATTTTTCCATTTCATAATTTTATTTTTCTAGCTTTATTTCCTAATTTCTTGTATTTAAGGTAATTATTTAATAGTTAAAAATAGTTCTTAATTAATAGTAATTAGATAATTAGTTATAAAAATAATTTTCTTTTTCTATAAAGTTTCTTATATCATTAGGTTTGTAAAAATGTATTTTTCATATTTTTAGGACTTTTATTTCTTAGACTTCACTTTTTATTTTTGCACGTTTACGTAATTTTATTTTAAACGTAAGTTTTTAGTTTTAAGTTTTAAACGCTCATCATTTTAAATATAGTGATAGCGTTTATTTAATAGATTTTATCTTTTTAATTTTCTTTAATTTGCATTTAAGCCGTTTTTATTTGTTGGCTTTTCCTGTAGTTATAATAATCTCAAATCTCCTTTTCTGTTCAAATCTCCCGATCACTAAACGTTTGATAATCCATTGCATAGCTCGCTGGGACATAACGACCGGGAGACCCTATACTCCTCGATCTTCATTGATTTCGCTTACAGTTTTAAGCTGGTTACGGTCCATTCACAAGTGGCGGCTTGTGTGATTAAGCTTGACTGTTTGGCACGCATCAAATTTTGCGCCGGAGTCTGGCTGATTGTCTTACGCTTCTAGCAGATTAGTGGTTTGGATATTCACTCATTGTTCATACCATCTGTATGTGTTTATATTTTCTTTTTAAAAATCAAAAACCCAAAAAGATTTTCATTCTTTGTCTTTACATCATGTTTTTCAAAAATACCAAAAATATTCCTCTTTACCCTCTTACCTTTTTTGATTCTTTATCCCTTTACCCTCTATCCATTTGATTCTTTCTACTTCTTCTATTCTGATGGAATCATCGACTTTGTGTCGGTTGTGGAGAACCGCCGGTTTACCCTGTCGTTGGTGTAATGCGAACGATGCGGTAATGACATTCATAACGGAAGTTGTTTGTTTTGCGGTTCGAGGAAGTCATGTTCTTATGATCAAAATTTTTTCAATGAGCCGAAAAATTTCTCCAACTACCCACCCCAACCCCAAAATTTTTCGTTCAATCAGCAGTATTGCTATGGTTGTGGGGATCCGTTAATTGATTTTCGATGTCAACGATGTTCTTGCGAGAGGTGTGGAAATGATCTTACGGATGGATTTTGTTCGTTTTGTGCTTCGAAAGCTGAAAACTCATGCACTTATCCGAACTTTTCCAATTATCCTCAAAACGTTTTAGCCAACCCTCCTCAGTATATCTTTGAGCAAGAACCGTACTATCAAAGTTTTAATGACACATCGTTTCAGAATGTACCGAATTGTTCTTGCACAAATTGTGGAGGTCCTCTTCAATGTCAACCGTGGAATCAAAATTACTATACTTTCGGTTTTGACAATTTCCAACCTCCACAACACCATACGGTTCAAACTCCACCTGAGCCGTTATCTCAAAAAATCTCCCATGATTTTGAAACCGCAATGAAAACACTTGAGGATATGATGATTAACTTTAAGAATCAAGTGAGTGATGAAACCATTGAGAATTGCTAGCCGAAGAGCGAGAGGCCCGCCAATCTAGGAAGAACTATTAGCCCTAGAGCATGCAGCTCTAAGGCGTTCCCAATTTCTTAAGGCAGCTATATATGATGATGACGAGGAGGGTTTTTATCCTTTTAGAAATAATATTTCTCAACCTCCTCAGTCATTGATATCCCGCAGTTGAGATTCCATCTCAAACAATGCTATCACACCGATATTCCCACTCACTCTCAACATGGGGACGCAGCATCTGACACTGTTCCGAAAGGAATCGGACGACTTCATAAAGTCTAGTGTTGAGAACCTTGTCCCAATCCCGAGAGTCAGGGAATTTGATCATATGTGTGATTCTTCTTCCCTCTTGAGTGTTTTCAATGATCATTTGGAAACTTTCTCCGATTTTAGCAATGATTGTGCTTCCCATGGAGACATTGAGTATGTCGAGGCATCACTCCCACAGTCTGATCCTTTTCTTGAGGAGTTCACCGATGAACTCACTCACATCAGTCCACTTTCATCAGAAAGTGACGATGATCTCTTTGATTTCGGCCGATCTAGGAGAGATTGAAAGTCTCCTTTATAATGATCGTTCACTCACTTCTTATCCCAACAATCCAATCGAGAATGTTGATCACTTTGTTCCCGAAACATTCAAAGCTACTTTCACCAATCCTCTATTTGAATTCGACTCTGAATTCACTTCAATTTCTGAGAATCCACTCTTTGATACTCAGATTGAGGATAGTGATGAGCCCACAATGGAACAAGAGTTCACTATTTCACTTCATGTGAACGATTCTCTTCATAAAGAGTTCTCCGGTGAACTCTCTCATGACATATCTCCTCCGAACACGATCATTTCTATTTTGATCTTGAGGATGATACTAGCTCGGAGGAAGGTGTACTCTATCATACGAGTTTGCCTATTAATGATAATACCTTCACCCTTCCTCCCGATATGTCTACATTTGAGGATGAGGAATGGATCCTGATTGTTATCAAAATCTTTCTTCCCTTCCTCAAATATCTTGTGATTTCTCTCCATCTTCACTCCTTCGGGAATGAAGACACTATCTTTGACCCCGGCATTTCCATGTACCATTATATTGAGCCGGATATATATCTCATCGGTGTGGAACTTTCGCGCTTTCAATGTTTATACAAACATCTTGAATGAAAGTCCGATGGAGATTGTTTCTTCCACTTTGCTTCCCCATGAACAAATTAATTCGGGTCGAGTCTAGCTTAATTCGGTAATTAAAAAACAGAGCATGCCATATGGGTTTTCACCCATATTTCTGACTTCTTTCTATTTTCTACCACCCTAGTGTGGGGGGGTTGCCCCACATGTTGTATATAAGTGTTCCAAAAAAAAAAAAAAAAAAAAAAAACTTTTAATATAATGGCCATAATATTTCCCTTTTTCGTTCTTTGTTTCGCATAACCGCTGTACTTTGAATATTGAGGGCAATATTCATTTAGTGTGGGGGAATTTCACGAATTTTATCATGTAAATATACCCCCACCCCCATTTTGGCCAAAATTTTTTTGGAGAAAGTGTTTTACACTTTTCAATTGGTTATCAACCGCCTTGTCGAAGACAAAAGGATTGGCTAATCCAGGAGCAAACGGCTCTTGGTAAAGATTTCTCAAACCGTTATATGGCTTGCAATATGCCCAAAATTGTATGGTATTCAGCTCACCATATCCTAAAAAGTGAAGAGTTGGCTAGCCCGCAAGTTATGGCTTGTGGTAAAGGCAAAGTGAAAATCCATAATTGGCAATCAGCTCACCAAAGATAATATTAATAATTTATCTAAGAGTTGGCTAGTCCAGAAGGGTACGGCTTCTGGTAAAGACAAATCAAACTGTTGAAAGCGGTGGTTTGCTCAAAATCACATGGTTATTGTACCATGGTTCTTACTTGAATGAAACATTTGGCTATCAGAAGTAATGGCTTTGGTAAAGAGTTTCAAATCCATTATGTTTTCAAATCATTGCTAGAGACTAGCAATAGTTTAGTGTGGGGGATTGATGAGTGTGTAAATACTCATCATTTTGGTACAATATAAACTGCAAAATCATCTGAAAACACTCAAAAATGCATCAAAATGATGAAAAAATCACAAATCAGTGTTTTATGTGTTTTAAATGCAAAAATATCAAAATCAGATGAAAAACATATCAAATTTGCAAAAATTGCAGTTTTAGTCCCTCAAGTTTCAAAAATTATCAAAAATAGTCCCTGAGTTAAAATTTCAAAAGAAAAGTCACCAAAGGTCTTTTTTTTTTAAAATCATAAATTGTCATATTTAGTCCTTTGGTGAAAAATCTAAAAGTTTTGAGAAAATTACAGTTTAGTCCCTGAAAATCCAAAATTGGTCAAATTTAGTCCTTGGAAATTTTCAAAAATGTCAAACTAGACCTTGGTCTATTTAAGGTTGGCGACACTAGTCCTTGATTACACTTTCATAATTTTCGTGTTTGGTCCCTTGAATTTCAAATATAACACAAATGGTCCTTATGTTATTTCTTTCACAAACCAAATGGACCTTATTTAAACCCCAAGCCCAAAACTAACACCCCTGGCCCAAATCTGATTACCCGGTCCAATCCCACAACCCGACCAACCCATTTACCCAGTTTAAACAAACAAACACCCCGCCCCCTAAATCCTGTCATCCCCGACCAAAATGTCTGCAACCTTCCCCCCTCCAGCCACCTACCAGTCCACCCCTACTACACCCTTTGTCTCCCCCCACCTCACCTAACAACCCAGTGCATTTAATGCACCTTCCCTGTCTCCTGTATAAAAAATAGTTTTGGCCAGAATCTGTTGAAGGGCCGGATTGCTTCTACACATCCTATGGTCCATATTGTTGGTGGATCTATTCCAAAGAGGAGAGAGATAGTTTGGGAGTATAAAAGAGGAAGAAGGAAGCAAGCAAAAGTGTTAGCTAGTTTTATTTATTTTCTTTAAAATGTCGTTTTATTTAAAAATGTCTTAGCTTTAGTGATAATGTTGTAATCTTTGTTTTAATGTATTAAACTAAGTTATTTTACAAGTGCAATCTAGTTTTAATTGGTAATTCAAGGTTTAGTGCCATTTCATGTTACTTAGTTCACTGTTGCAATTTTAAGTTTCAATGGTTTATGTTCAAATCTTCACCAGCTCACTTAGAGTCTGTAAGTTTATATAAGTTTATAATTGCTTTTTGTAAGCCTGCATTTAGTTAATGCAAAGTTTGGATTTCATCAACAAAAGTCAAACAGGAGCTCAAATTGGTATGGAAGCTGATAGAGGGTGTTGCAGAGGTTGACTTAGGGTTGGAATAGACTAGGATTAGAGTAGGTGTGGGTTTGGTTTAGCCTTGGCACCAAATGGATACACTTGTGAGTTAATTTCCTCATTTTCAATTTTTAAGTCATATTGTAGCTTTTGCTTATCTGTATATCTGTGGTCACAATTGTTTTATATATGTTTATATAGTTGTAATCAGTCATGTAAGCTTAATTTGATCCTCATTACAAGTTGGTTTAAGTGTTTAGACAATTTGAATCCAAAACAGTTAGATTAAGGTGTGTTTGGATTGTATATGTAAACTGTGCTAGAGGTTTATACATTGGTTAAAATCTGTTGGATCATGTTGTGTGTTGTTCATTTGAGCTTATTTGAGTCATAAAATTGAGTCTGCAACCACCTATAGTCAAAATTGCCTCCATATCTGTCTTAATATGCTCACTGTTGTGTATTTGAAAAATCCAAGTCTTATTTTGTGTTTGAAATCCATAGAACTAGCTTGATTCAGTCTTATTTCATCATAATATACCATTTTCAGTTCATAATTTTTGATCAAAACTCAAATTGGTCAACTGTCCAGTTTTGTCAAAAGTCAAATAATGCACAAACTCAGTTTTGAGCTCAACTAGAGGGATTTTTCATGCACTCATTTTTAGGTCAAATCAAGTAATTCTTGTTGTTTTTAAAACATTTCCGGTTAACTTATGGCCATTTTATCAGATTTCTACAATTTTTTCTATAAGCTCAAAAGAGCTTGTCAATCATAGCTTAAGTGCCCTGCAGGGCATAATCTGCACTGCACGGGCTTTTGCGCTTTTGCAACTCTTGCAGTGAGCTCATTTGAGCTTGTTTAAGTCTGATTTTTGGCTTATAGATACTCAACCAGGTCCTCTTCATGTTCCAACTAGTGCTTTTCATTTCCAGCTTATTTTGAATCCTATGCAGTAGCTTAAAGTAGACCCCGCCATCGCTTTTGCACAAAAGCTCATCACATCAAATCTGTTCAATTTGCTAATCCAGTGGTTAAATCTTGTTGATTTCAGTTGCACTTGGTCAACTTTAGCATATTAGAGCTTCCCTTTCAGTTTGGTACCTTTTGGTGTGCTTTTAGCTTATCCAAGTGCTTATTTATAAGCACTTGGCTCATCAGTTTCAATATCTTCCACATAGCACCCTGTTTTTCTATTTTTCCTAGCTTCCTAATAATGTTTTAGACTTTTCCTGAAATTTTCAGATTTTTCCAAGTTGTTTTGCTATTTTTCTCAATTTAAACTAGTTTTTGAGCATTTTTAATTAGCTTTTAATACAAAAAATTAAGAAAAGCTTCAAAAAAATAATTTTTTAATTTTCTTAAGTTTAGATAAATATAAAAAGAGAAAAAAGTATTTTTCTAGATTTTTCTTGATTAAATTTGTATTTTTAAATAATTTAATTAGTTATTAATAGTTTTTAATTCCTAGAAAATAGAAAAATAATCAGAAAATTACAAAAATAGTTTTGAAAATTCTAGTTTGATGTTTTAGATTTTTCCATTTCATAATTTTATTTTTCTAGCTTTATTTCCTAATTTCTTGTATTTTAGGTAATTATTTAATAGTTAAAAATAGTTCTTAATTAATAGTAATTAGATAATTAGTTATAAAAATAATTTTCTTTTTTCTATAAATTTTATTTCATCATTAGGTTTGTAAAAATGTATTTTTCATATTTTTAGGACTTTTATTTTTTAGATTTCACTTTTTATGCACGCTACGTAATTTTATTTTTAAACGTAAGTTTTTAGTTTTAAGTTTTAAACGTTCATCATTTTAAATATAGTGATAGCGTTTATTTAATAGATTTTATCTTTTTAGTTTCCTTTAATTTGCATTTAAGCCGTTTTATTTGTTGGCTTTTCCTGTAGTTATAATAATCTCAAATCTCCTTTTCCGTTCAAATCTCCCGATCACTAAACGTTTGATAATCCATTGCATAGCTCGCTGGGACATAACGACCCGGGGAGACCCTATACTCCTCAGATCTTCATTGATTTCGTGCTTAAGCAGTTTTAAGCTGGTTACGGTCCGCCATTCACAAGTGGCGGGCTTGTGTGATTAAGCTTGACTGTTTGGCACGCATCAATAGGCTTATCATTCACATTCTTAGAAACACAATCATCTTGAACATTTAAAGATTTCTTGCAGGTTAAACAAAGAGATTCAACACATTCATTAGACTTAGCAAGTTTCATAGGTTCAGAACATTCAGATGAAATGTCTTTCTTATTCAAAAGTCAAATTCCTAGGGTGTTCTTCTACTTACTTCTCTTTATTCAAGCTACTACTCCTAGAGGCATGCGAGACTCTATTGTTCCTTGTATTGCTCTTAGGCTTTAGTCTGCTGCTCCTAGAGGTGCTTTCTAGTCCTGTAGAAGGTGAGGCACACGTTATTAGATTCACATTTTTATGAAGGGAGGTGGTTTCAGCTTTCCTAGTCTCTTTAGAGTGATTTTTTAGACTTATGTCGTTTGTTCCATATGGTTTAGATGTGGAGGCAGACGCATTAATGGTACTCATCTTAAAAAGGCCATGTGCTAAAACTTTTGGTTTCTCGAAAATCCGCTCCTTTATCAACATTTTGTTTAGGTAGGGCAGGAGGACTGTTTTGATGAAACATTTTTCTTATTGACTTTTGGAGGAGGCATAGAAACAGACATTTTTGGTTTGGAAACCGGTTTGGGAACATTTGCTTTCTCCGCAGTCAATGGTTTTTTAATCACAAGATCCACTTCTTCCTTTTGATTTCCACTGAGCCCTCAAAAGATCATCATTTTTCTTTATGTCATCATTGTAGGCACGCTCATACGACAGTTTGTCATACTTGCATTCCTCAGCTTTTCGATCAAGTTGTTTAAAATATGAGACATTTTCTTTTTTCAAGTTTTTCAAGAGCTTTTTCATATTTTGAAACAATTGCGAGGTCTCATATCGAGTCTTTCATGATCTTCAAATGTAATATGTTTGCAAAATGATGGACATAATATGAGTCGTAACATCTTCGAAGAGTAAATCATTTAGATTTTCCAAAACTTTGATGTGTTCAACACTTTCATTAGCTTGCTTTACCGGGGATTTATGGTCCTTGACAAAGTCACTGCTTTTCAAAAAGGCTTGTTCAAAATGAATTACCCTTGAGTTGATGTTAGTCAACTGAGGGGCAATTTGAGTTTCAAAAACTGTTCAATATCAAAGCTATTAAACCAGATGTTTGTTGTAATATTGGTTTTAGTTTTAACGGTCTCTTGAAGATCTCCAATTCTCATTTTCACATTTTCCAAAATACTTCTAGCATCACTTGTGTTAAAAGGATTGTTTGAAGACATTTGTTCAATGTTCGAAAGAGATTTGGAGACAACAACTGGTTTTGAAACCGATTTTGAAATGTGTTGACACTTTGTTTGAAACACTTGGTTTGGTGGAAAAACTTGATTGAGAAACAAACTAAATACCATTAATTTTGTTCCATGTGTTATAATCAATTGGTTTGATTTCGGTATGTTTTTGTTTCATTTTTATCTACTCTCCTATAGTTCCAACGCTTTCAAGAGAATCATGCAATATATGGGTTCATGCAAAGGTTTTCCATTGTGCAACACATTCCGAGATTGCTTTGAGGAAACGGAGGTGAGTTACCAAGATCCATTTTATTTGTAGTATGAAAAATCGGATTTACTTGATTAGAAAGCATCTTGATTGTCTTAAGAATGACCGTAAGAAGCTAAATTATCCAATTTTTTAATTTTTTCCGTTTTATCAAGAATTTCATCAAGAAGAGAATCTTCTCGCTTTGCAAAATCAAGAATCAACTGCTTTCTTCTTTTTCAAGATCAGAAAACAGTGCTTTTGTTTAGAAAGTTGGTCATTTAGATCTGAAATTTCCTTGTTTAAAGATTTGATTTTCAAATTCAGATTCACATCAAGTGTGTCATACTTGAGTTGCAAATCTTTTCTCTAAAAACAGAATCTCGATAACCAATTTCTAACTCTGAAATTTTGTTTGTATGAAATTCATAGGCTCGCGTCTTTTGTAACTCTCAAGCTCACGGTCAATTTAGCATTTGGCCCTTAACTTGCGATTGACCGCTTAACTTTCTCAACTTCAATGCTACATTGATTGATTAATGATTCAACATAAGCACGTGTTTCCTCATCGTCTCAGTGATTTTGTGCCAACACCTCCACTTGGATCCACATCCGAGTCTCGAGTTAGTATTGCTACAACTCGGATTGTCCATGTATCATAAGTAGGTGCTGATGTCACAGAATGCTGTTCGTCATGAGTAAACACATCAAATATGACATTGTTATAGCATGGATCAATGATTGGTACCTCGACATCAGATGGCGTCATAGACAGGAGGTGAGTTTGACTCGGCAGTGTCATTTAGCTTCCTGAAGATTTGCCATGAAGATGTAATTCGCATTGAGTTCCTCGAGGTCTTCCAATTCATCCACATAGCAAAAAATCAATTTCCTCAAGACTCAACTGAATCCCGCTGCTTGCTTGATGCTAACAGATAGTTCCGAAGATCACCATTTTTGTGCGCTTAGTGGGGATGTTTTGCCATGTGACCCACTCCTTGACAGTTGTAACACTTAACTGATTCCCGATTCACATTTCCATAATTCCCAACGACTGAGCCAACATACCCATTCTGATACCCACCATTCAACATTCTCGACCATCCCAACATTCGACCCAACCGATTACCCCGATACGGAAACTGATTACCCATACGAAATCCAAGAGCATATCCTCGCTGATTCCCAATAACTCCAACCATTTGTCCTTGATGACCCACATTCACTCCCGGTTGAGCAATTTTCCTGTTGCAAGTGTTTGATGATATCCTTTGGTTGTTGTTAGTAGGTGTGGAATAGCGACCTTTGATTACTTTTCCCAAGAGAGAAAGTATTTGGGACATAGGTCTTTGATCGATTCGAGATCTATGATTCCTTGTTCCTGGTATTGTGGATACTGTTGTTGAAAGACTTGTTGTTCTTGTGGATAGAATTGTTTTGTGTTTTGGAATTATTGTGGTTGTGCAATGTATTGCTGCAAGTTGTTGTTGTTGGAAGATGATGAAGCTTGTTGTTGTGTATTCACTGAAGGTTGAGTCTTTGCAACGAGTGCCAATGGATCATGATTCTTTGCCAATCTTTCTTCCGACTTCATTCACTTCATTTAGGTTTTGTTTCAGAAAATCGTTTAGTTGATCAAAGTTCACCTGATGTAAGTCTTTTGTTTGGTTGACAATAGTGACATATCGTCCCCATTCTTCTGGAAGATTGTTCAGGAACTTGATGTTTTGAACGATCTTCGGGTGTCGGCTTGTTTCTGATTAGCTCATTCATCAAAGTGCAAAACCTTCCATAGTAGGATTCAATGGATTCTCCCGGGTAGATGTGAACTTTTCTCATTCAGTTAGCAACTTGTTCTCCATGTCTTGATGACCAATTTCTGTTCCATGACAAAGTCGTCTAACACGTTCCCACATATCGAAAGCAGTTTCACAACTGTCTACCGCAGCAAAGATGTCTATTGGTAAACCCAGTTGGATAATATGAATTGCCATGTCATCTGCTTCGACTTGTTTCTGATCCTCTGCAGTGTATTCAGATTCGTATTGAAGACGAGAAGATGGTGTGGTGGGAGGTGTTGCATCTGCATTTCCAAGTACATGAACTTGTCGAGGCTTGAAGGGTCCATCCTGAATGGATTTAATCATGAGTTTTCCATTAGGTTTAGTCTTGATGTAGCGAAGCATACGACTTGTCCATTGAAGATAACCACCTTTTGCCAACATAGGAGGACGGTTTTCGGCACCGGCTGCATGAATGTCTTGTTGAGTTGCCATTGATGAAGGTATGTTCTGATAAAGTTGATGTAGGATCGATTCAACGATAAAGGAGTTGTGTTGTAGAAGATATTGCCGTTTGAGGTTTTCTGAAAGTCGTACTCGTAACCTTGGTTCTTAGGCGAAAAAAAAAATTTCTCCAAAAATTTGAAATTCACTATAAAAATCAATTCTAAGGTCGTATGAAAAATTTGAGTTATGACAATTTTGACGCCAAATTTGACCCGGAAAATTTGAATTTAGGCCCAAAAATTTGAATTTTGACCAAAATTTTCACAGTTAAACCAAAATTTGAATTTCGCGTAAAAATTGAACGTTTAGTCTTCTCAAAATTTTTTTTTTTTTTTTTTTTTTAAACCTAATGGGTAGAAAAAGCTTAGGCGTAGAGAACTGAAGTTACGAGTAGGAAATGGTTTACGGAGTAGATCTTATGCGTAGGAAGCTTATGCATTGGGATTCCTTAGCGTAGGATCTTATGCGTAGGAGCTTAGGTGTAGGAATCCTTAGGCGTAGGAAATTCTTATGCGTAAAACCCAACTTACGCGTAGGCAAAGTGCTTACGCGTAGGAATAGCTTACGCTTAGGAATGGCTTACCGCCGAGGAATGGCTTATCACGCGTAAATCCAAAAATCCTTTACACTATCACAGTGTAAAAGATATCCAAAGTCGAAGTGTTCCACAAACTTATCCAAGTGAGGGAAGCACTGAGTCACCGTTATAGCGCGAAGAAACTTCACCAAAAAGTTATGAGTAGAAAACTAGGGTTTTGACTTTTTGACTTCTACTCGTAAGAAATTTCCAACGATTCAAATGATGTCGCTTGCCACAGTATATCCTTAAAAACACTCAAATAACACAAATCTTTTGACCTTTTTCACCCAAAGTGCTTATAAAAGTTACGAGTAGAAATGACCACCTTCAAAAACACGAGTTTAAAACTTAACCAAAACGCGTAAAGCTTCGAACTTTTTGCAAAAAACTGAAACTTTAGCACCAAATAAACCTTAAACCACAAGAATCTTGAATTTTTTAGTGCAAAAATTAAAGCTTTAAGCGTGACAACGCTTATAACAAAGCTACGCGTATAGTACCAACCTTCAAAACAAACACAAACACTCCTAAACCATTGTTAGGCGATTGATACCAATTGTAGGACCTTATATCTATCAACCTTATCACTTTACCAACACAAATACCACGTTAACACACAACACAAACACAAACAAACGTTATGCTTAGAAGTAAAGGAAAAGAAAGATGGTGACTTGAAGATATAGAATCTGCGTGTATGATGTGAGAAAAAGATAAACACAAGATGTTGTATATTCAAAGGAAAACACACACACACACTCAAGCACACCCCTCAAATGACCATTTGAGGGGTATTTATAGTCCAAGGGACTTGATGCCCTAAAAGGATTTCTTATGGGCTTCGTGGGCTTGGACATGGGTTGGATTGGATAAAAGGCAAGCCTTACATAACTAGTACCCATTTAGCTTAGTCCAATCCACGAGCCCGTTGACTATTCTATCACGATATCTAACACACGTTACAAAGTTCCTAAACGTGAATGACCATCACTTCTAATAAAAACTATTAAGGCTAACAGTTTGGGTTTCATGAAGATGATTGTTTATACTAGGTGATTCATCTAAAGAGTTTGGGAATGACATGGTGTTGTTTGTTTGTGAACATGAGATGGATTATGCAAGCATTTTATATATAGAAAAACAAAGCATTGTAATGAATGCTTGACCCAAAATGTGGATTAAAATCTAATGATTAGATATGAATTTAAGACATGTGATCATGAGAACACAAGCATTAAAGAACATACTCCTAAAAATAAAAAAAAATATGGATTTTTCATCCAAAGTGAGAAAAATAGAAGGTAAAAACAGCTTCTGTCTCACGGATCCCACGGATCCTTCCCTTGAGGGATCCGTCCAGCATAAAGGCTGGGATCCGTGGGTCTGGTGATCCAGGCAGCACAAAATTTTCCTTTTGGAAACATTTTTGCCTAGTGTGTGCCTATATGCAAACTATTTGGAGTTGCAGTTATCTCGACTCCTAAGAAAAAAAATAAACTAGAAATGAAAAAGCATACTATTATTTGAGATAACCCGAAAACACATACTTAGTACCTTGAGTACGTAATTTAGTGTTACAAATGCTCCTAATTCATTGTGGCTTAAATGAATCTACCCGAAAACACATATTAGTTATGTGTCCCCTTTAGCGTTCAAAAGACATGAGATGCAATGAAAACGGGTTTTTACATTGTATTAATAATGAAAAAAAGCGATTTGTCCTAGACGTGAGAAATTGCTTTTGTGAAATTGATACGGGAAGGAGTATCGTTTTAGAAAGTATTTTGAAATACAAACGTTTTATCCTTTTGAAAGAAGGATGTGTATGTAACTCGTACTTATTTTGAAAGAAAATAAGAAAATTATAAGTTACAAAAAAAACTTATCTTGGGTTTTGAAAATTCCCGTATTGTTTGTGATTTGTGTGTGAAATAGAGATCCTAGACTCAGAAAGAAGAAGGCTAGTGTTTACATACCTTGTAGTCAAAAAGTAAATTACGACGTTTGTTCCATGAGACCAAGACCAAGACGAAGTAGGTTGAATTGTTCACGCTTCAACGGTTTGGTGAGGACGTCGGCTATGTTGTCTTCGGATGCTACCTTCTCAATAGAAATGTTCCCCTTTTGAACATTGTCTCTTAAGAAGTGATGACGAATCTCTATATGCTTTGTGCGAGAATGTAATACCGGATTCTTGCTTAGATCTATGGCACCCTTGTTGTCACATAGGATGGCTATGTCGCTTAGATGAATGTCGTAGTCAACTAACGCTTGTTTCATCAATAGTGCTTGTTGGCATGCTTTGCCAGCGGAGACGTATTCGGCTTCGATTGTTGATATTGCTAGTGCCGTTTGTTTCTTAGAAAACCAAGATGTTAAAGAACATCCCATGAAAGTACATACCCCACTTGTACTTTTTCTATCAACGTAATCACCTGCATGGTCAGAATCTGCATATACAATTGTTTCTACTCCCGTGCCCTTAGGATACCATAATCCTTTTTACGGCTTCTAGGTGTGATGTTTTAGGGTCTTCTTGAAACCTAGCTGTTGGGTCTATTATAGATTTGATGATACAAAACAAGAAGAATGAAACATGAAGGACTTAAAGTGACAAGAAGGGAAACTACAAAAAGATGGAGGATTTGGAAGATTCTAGAAGATATGCTTAAAAGAATATTTAGTTTCCTAATTGTAATATGATTCCTCTTGTAAACCCTAGATGTCTCTAGTATATAAAGAGACATATGGTCATTAGTTTTAGAGTACGTACAAGATGTAGACGTCTAAAGGTGTGTGTGTGTGGACCTAGGCTAGGGAAAACGCCTATGGTTTAGTTAGTTAGTGTTAGATCAAGTCTTTGATCTTTATTATAGTTAGTTAGATAGTTAATGATAATAAAAAAACCTTGTTCATAATGATGTTGATTCTATGTTTGAATATTCCGCTTTCATTATTATGTGTTCCTAGATATAATATTAGACCTCGTCTAGGAGCTTACAACGATCTTCACATGTGGTATCGTGAGCCGGGCTCGTGATATCTAGGGATCTACAAGGTTTTCTTGAAGAAGAAGGAAGAAAAATTCGAAGGTGTCAAAAATTCATAATACTTCTGCAGCACTGTTTTCCAAAAGGCATAACTTTTTCGTTAACCGTTGGATCGTGACGAAATTTTGGGTAGATGTTCTCTATATATTAATCTAACTTTCCACCGAAGGGATCTTCCATCTGAGCTTTTATGTGAAAGTAATGATGTGTATTTTGAAAGTACTGCTGTGTATTTTGAATTACTCTGCTGTGCGTATTGGTCCCCTACAAGCAAAGTGCTTGGACACGAAGTAAGGCTTTGAATTTGAAAGTACTTCTGATTATTGAAAGTATTGTTACTTCTCAAAGTACTGTGAGGAGGTTTCAAAGTACTGTTACATTAAAAGTACTGCAGATTTTATTGAAAGTACTGATGATTGGATGAAAGTACTGCTCCTTCTCCAAAGTACCTGCTCAAGGTACGATTCTTTTCATATGGTTTTCGATTTAAGGGGAAGTCGAGCGATATGGTTATGGATTTTGGATGACACCACAGAATGGTTATTTGGTTCACAATACCAGGAGAAATTTATGGTTTTAAAAGATAAAAAAAAGGCTTGTATTTGATTCATTGAATAATTGATTACGAAGATGATTATTTATTACTTATTTGAAGGTGAAGTGGAATTACTTGGTTTGTGTTCTTATCATCTTTCTTGATGAATCTACAAATGTGTGATTTTTCTTATGATGCTCTATGCACACATTGGCTATCACTTAAGGAGTTACATTGTAGTGCTCAGTGTCTCATACTAGTTGAGGATTCTTGTTAAGGGATTGCGGTCTACTTATATTTGAAGCGTCTAAGTAGGAGTTCCGTGATAGTAAAGATTTAAGATATAAGTTTGAGAAATTCTACTTCTTCATCAATTCTTTATACCGGTTTCTTCACAAGTAATCATTACATAAGCCACATTTTGAAGAATCATTGATGTACATGCATCACTCAAGGGAAGTGTTTGTTTTTACTACTATTGATCATTTATCTACTGCTAGTAGCATTTCTATTGTTTTGAATCCATTTTCCTATGGTGCTAATGGTGGGGGTATTTGAAGCATTGGAAGTCTTAGATTGGAAGTAAGTGATATTGGTTCGTTTGGTCAAGATCATTATTTGCATACGTTCTCTTATTTGTTGATAACAAAAAGGGAAGAGATGTTGAGTGACATGTTCAAGTCAAGGGAAGTTTGGAAGACAAGATTGTTTCATTCATGGTGAGATTAATTATCTCAACTTCTGCTACTTTCGTCTAGGGAAGTTCGTACAAGAATCTTTTTTGTTTTGTCATTATCAACTAGGGAAGTTGTTGGTTCTATTATAGATTTGATGATACAAAAAAGAAGAATGAAACATGAAGGACTTAAAGTGACAAGAAGGGAAACTACAAAAGATGGAGGATTTGGAAGATTCTAGAAGATATGCTTAAAATAATATTTAGTTTCCTAATTGTAATATGATTCCTCTTGTAAACCCTAGATGTCTCTAGTATATAAAGAGACATAGGTTCATTAGTCTTAGAGTACGTACAAGATGTAAAAATCTAAAGGTGTGTGTGTGTGGGAACCTAGGCGTAGGGAAAACGCCTGGGGTTTAGTTAGTTAGTGTTAGATCAAGTCTTTGATCTTTATTATAGTTAGTTAGTTAGTTAATGATAATAAAAAAACCTTGTTCATAATGATGTTGATTCTATGTTTGAATATTCCACTTTCATTATTATGTGTTCCTAGATATAATATTAGACCTCGTCTAAGAGCTTACAACGATCTTCACACTAGCACATAACCAAACACTAAACATGATATCCGGCCTACTTGCCGTGAGGTAGAGAAGACTACCTATCATGCCACGATATTTAGTTTTATCGACGAATTCACCGTCTTCATCTTTTGTGAGTTTGGTATTGGATGACATTGACAAGTGGATTTTAGAGAAATCATACTCATCTTGAACTCGTCATGCATGATTTTAGAGAAATCATCACACATGTCTTGACAAGTGGATTCGAATATAATATCATCTACATATATTTGCACTATGATTATATGTGACTCTCTTTTCTTAGTAAAAAGTGTGTTGTCAACTAACCCCATGGTATAGTTGTGTTTAATTAAAAATGACTTGAGTCTATCATACCAAGCTTTTGGAGCTTGTTTAAGACCATAAAGGGCTTTCTATAATTTATACACATGTTTAGGTTTTTCAAAATCGATGAAGCCCGAAGGTTGAGCTACATATACTTCTTCATTAATGAAACCATTTAAAAAAGCGCTTTTGAAATCCATTTGATAAAGCTTTAGATCATTAGCACAAGCATACGCAAGAAGTATTCTTATAGACTCTAATCTAGCCACGGGGCATAGGTCTCATCAAAGTCTATTCCTTCTTTTGGTTATACCTTGGTAACGAGTCTAGCCTTGTTCCTAGACACTACTCCGTTTGCATCTAATTTGTTTTTTATAAACCCATTTGGTTCCTATTATGGTTTGATTACTAGGTGGAGGGACAAGTGTCCAAACATCATTAGAAACAAATTGATTTAATTCTTCTTGCATAGCCATTACCCAACTCTCATCGTTTATGGCTTCTTGTGTATTCTTAGGTTCTATGGTTGAAATGAAACAAAACAAGTTACTTTGGTTTTGAACTTGAGACCTTAATGTTCTTTCGTTTAGCTTTCCTATGACCTTATCTACGGTGTGATCTTTGGACTCTTTAATGTTTATGACTTCATCATTTAAAGGTTCTTCTCCTTCATTTATCTTTTTCTTTATTACTATAGCTTCACTTTCTACAATCTCGTCATCGACAAGAGGTGGAGAGGTTTGGGTGGACTTTCATCAAATTTTATATTTAATGACTCTTCTACCTTTATTGTTTCTTTGTTTAAAATATGACGAGCTTTGCTATTTGGAGAGTAACCTAGAAAGATACATTCGGTTGATTTAAGATCAAATTTTGTAAGGTAATCTTTAGTGTTAAGAATAAAACATTTGCTACCAAAGACTCTAAAGTGATCTAACGTAGGCTTTTTGCCTCGGGGTAACTCGTATGGAGTTTTACCTAAGATTGGTCTAATTAAGACTCGATTGAGTATGTACGTGGAAGTATCAACACATTGCACCAAAACTTTTGAGGTATGGATTGCTCATTAAGCATGGTTTGACTCATTTCTTGTAGGGTTCTATTCTTTCTTTCAACTACCCCATTCGATTGTGGAGTGCGCGAAGCCGAGAAGTTGTGAGTAATACCATTAGCGTCACAAAAGCTCCAAATTGCACTTCATTATCGAATTCCCTACAATGATCCGTCCTAATAGACACTATAGGACTTCCTAGTTGTCTTTGGATTTTCTTGCTTAATATTTCAAAATAATTAAACGTTTCCGTTTTTTTCTTTAAGAATTTTGTCCATGTATACCTAGTAATCATCACTATGACCAAAGTATAGTAGTTGCCTCCATAACATTGGATAGCGGATGGACCAAATAAATCCATATGTAGTAATTCTAGACACTTAGTTGTAGACACCATGTTTTTAGCTTTATGACTAGAATGAACTTGTTTTCCTACATTACAAGCATCACAAAAGTGATGTTCATATTTTAAATTAGGTAGATCTCTTACTATCTTTTGGATGATAGCGATAGAAAAAGTCGCATGTTGGCGTGACCCAATCTTCGATGCCATAAGGTCGAAGTATCATCCATAGAGGTAAGACATAGTTTGTCTTTAGGTTCATTACCGATTTTAATGACATAGACTCCATTTTTTCTAATTCCTCTTCCTATGGTTATGCCATTTTTTAATATCTTACTACCGTTTTCGGTAAAAAGTACATTGCACTTTTTATCACATATTTGTCCTATACTTAAGAGGTTTTAGTTTAGGTTTTCTACGTGACACACATCGTTAATGGTTAGAGATTTGTTAGAAATCGTACCTTTACCGATGATTTTACTTTTGCTATTTCCAAACACCACATTGCCTCCATTGAAGGATTCATATGTGGAGAATAGATCCTTATTTCCGGTCATGTGCCTCGTGCACCCGCTATCCTTGACCCATTCATCCGGGTCTAGGTCGACTTTAAGCACACCTAAGAAAACAATTAACTCAAAAGTTTGGTCCCCATTTGTTCATGGGTCCATTAGTGTTAAACATTCCATTCATGTTAGACATGTATGGATAAGATGAGTATGCATTCCATGGAGCAAAGTTTTGAAAAGGAAAACCATTTTGCATATTTGGGTTCCATCCCATTTGATGGTTACTTATCGGGTAAACATTATTAGGTCTCCTAGATGGATTAGGTTTTGAAAAAGATGGAGCTTTGTTTCTCTTGCAAAAGTAGGTTTATATTTTGGAGGTGGTTGTCTAGTGGTGACATGAGTTGGTTTCTTCCTATTAACGATAACGAACTCAGTTCTAGATGAAGTAGCTACTTATTACCACTGTTTTGCTATAGCAGCCCACGGATCCCTGGCTTAACACTAGCCGGTTCCCTTTTTATGGGATCCTGGATCCGCCACAACAGTGACTGGTTTTTCTAGTGCCTTAACAAATTGTGTTTCTTTGTTTTCACTAGTCGATGGATCAAGTTGTTGAATACCTAAACCTTTTTGGTTGTTACCGGTTTTAACACTATCTAATATCATATGTAAAGTATTCGTACTCATTCTAGCAATTTTAGAATCTAGTTGATCAACTAGTGTTTGAAGTTGAACGCAAAGTTCACATTCACCACTTGCTATTTTACCCTTTTCTAGACGTTTTAGTTTTGCTTTTAATTCTATGACTTCTTTATCTAAACGTTGGTTTTGACTTTTTAAAAGCTTGTTTTTGTTAATTAGTTTTAAGCTAATATTGCATAGTTTTTCATATTTATTATGTAATGAGTCGTCATCTAGTGATGAGCTAATATAGTATTCGTGACATACCTCGTCATTTGCCATGAGACAAATTTCTTCGTCCTCCTCGTCGCTCATTCCCCACGTGCCGCTCACGAACGACTTTTGATCATCCCGTTTGGGACACTTACTAATAAAGTGGTTTGGGTCCCCACATTTAAAGCAAGTACGGTCATCTTTTGGCTTCTCGTCCTCTTTTCTTTTCCGAAAGCCTTTCTTATCGTCATACGGTTGTTTGACGTATCTTCCTTTCCTTCTAAAGAACTTTTTAAAGTCCCTTACCGCCATAGCGTACTCCTCATCGTCACTACTTGAAGAGGATTTCTCTTCATCGCTTGAAGCCTGTTTGGCTTTAAGGGGAAGAGATTTTTGTTTCTCTTTCACCTTTGAAGCTTCGGAGTCTTTAGCAAGGACAAGCTCGTAGACTTTTAAGTTGCCTATGAGTTCATCAAGGGTGAGGATTGTCAAATCTTTTGACTCTTCGATCGCCGTCACCTTGGATCTCCACTTAGATGGAAGTGCCCTTAGATATCTCCTAACATGGTTACGACTAGAAAAAGATTCATCAAGTGCTTGTAAAGATGTAATAATAGTATTAAAATTAGCAAATGAATGAACTATAGTTTCCTCATCCGATATTGAAAATTGTTCATATTGTTGAACAAATAAATCAATTTTATTATTTTTAACTTGTTGATTACCTTGATGAGTTACAACTAAAGAATTCCAAATTTCTTTAGAGGTTTTAAGCATAGAAATTCTTACGAATTCCTTTTTGGGTAAAGCATTATACAAAACCATTTTAGCTTCACTATTTTTAGAAAGCTTTTTCTTCATTTCATCATTTTTGTTTATCATGAGGTATGTTAACTAAATTTCCTTTATCATCATTTGAGGTAGCCTCAAAATCGCCTTCAACAATAATGTACCAAAGATCAATATCTTTAGATTTCACATATGTTTCGAATCTATTTTTCCAATATATAAAACCATTAGTTTCAAGTAGTGGTGGTCGTTGCATAGATTGCCCTTCCTTGTAATTTTCAGAACCCATAGTGATCGAAAAGTTTTAAAAATACGGTTTACTTTAAAACTTTTATAAACTTAGCTCTTGATGCCAATTGTGGAATACTAGAAGGGGGGGGGGGGTTGAATAGTTTTGCCGATTTTTAGTTAGTTTCAAAAACTTTAGATTCGTTAATATGTGAGATCTTATGGATGTAGAGAAAGTATAGATCTAATGATAAAGCAAGTAAATAAAGTAAAGCTAAGGGATAGAAATGAAACAACCGATTTATAGTGGTTCGGCTACAAGGAAACCTTCCTTGCCCTACTCCACTCCCCGAGTCACCTACTCGAGAGTTCAAGCACTATGTCAACAAACTCCTTCACTTGGCGGAGAAGCCTTCACAACGTGGCTTACACCTTTTTCCGGTACAAAGCTAGATACCGAGTCCGTGACACGGTGGACCAAACCAACACGACTATTACACAACAAATATGTGAAATATCAAATACAAGATTTTCGCTACGAAATCTGCGGAGGAACAAATCAATCAAGGACCCCTTGCTTGGATGACCTCGTGATCTCGCCTTAGAGAAGGACCTATATGAGAATCACTAAAGAAAGAAAGAAGAAGTACTCTCTAGATTAAGTGATCTTTTGTTAGAAGATAATGAGAGTGTATAGAGAATTAGTAAGAAGATGGGTGAGTTAGAATGAAGAAATGACTCTCTATTTATAGCATTCACTGTTCCTCGGATCCCACGGATCCCTCCCAATGGGATCCGTCTAGTGTAATCCGAGGGATCATGGACGCTCCTCTTTGCCCATGGGTTTTTGGTTATATGGGTTATGGGTTGGTCCATGGGTTTTCCTTTAGGTTCAATGTATCTAATGAATACATTATATCTAGTCAAATGGGTATGGGTTAATGGGTTATGGATATGATCCATGAGTTATGGTTTTTACCCATCCTAATAAACTATTACAACAAATGATTAATTACAATATTTTTGTATTTAAATGGCTATATGTAAATGCTTTACAAAAATAACATGTATCCTTATAATTGTACTTAAGATAACATTATATTTGTTATCAACAAAACACAAAGAGATCGCAAAATATTAATAAACGTTTTTATGGTTTATTTGTATTAACAGGTTGGAGTTAAGGATAAGAGTTTTATGTTTTCTAATGGTTCGGTGGATAATCTCCGGTTCATATTTGAACACAATGTTGACATTTTATAAAGTTTACTAAAAAGTTTATAAAATCTGGAAAAGAAGATCTATCATGGATTTTATTTGGTGGAATGAAATGGAAGGTTGTTTGTATATGTTTATTTATTATGGAGGTATGTGTTTGTTATCTCCCTTTTTTTTGTTATCTACCTGGACCAATGCATTTTGCATTTTATAAAATTTTGTATGCATGGAGGCATGATCGTTGATCTTTACAATGAAGGTATCCCAAATTCACAACCAACAATGTCAAGTATTTTATTTTTGTAAAGGCTCTTAAGTATTTTCAAACAATGAAAAAGAGTAGTTTATTTTTGTAAAGACTTTTAAGTATTTTCAATGTGATCCAACAAAAAATATGATCATGAAATTTTGTGCAAATTACATGTGATTTTATCTCAAATCACATGTGATTTATACCTCAAATCACATGTGATTTAACAAAAAATGTGATTTGAGGTAAAAATCACATGTGATTTTTTCACAAATTTTCTTTTAAGGTAAATCACATGTGATTAACACGAATAAAAAAAAAATAGAATCACGTGTGATTTATTTATTTTTATATTAAAACAAAATCACATATATTTCAATTTATAACAACAAAGAGTAAATCACAAGTGATTTACATTTTTCATAACAAAAAAAAAAAAAAAAAAATGATAGAATCACACGTAATTTCACGAATTTGTTTTATAAAAAGAAGGGACAAATTTATTTGATATTGAAGATCACAAGTGATTTATTACTTTAAAAATTGCATGTGACTTGTGAAATCACATGTGATATTTTTTAAGTTGTGTTTCTGACTCGATATTGCGAGCTGGCTAAAATCACATGTGATTTTGTAATTTATAAAATCACACGTGATTTTTTAAAAAAAATCACAAGTGATTTTACAAATCACCTGTGATTTTTTTGGGCGGAAATTTTGAAAAAAAAATGTCGAAAATATATAAAAGTGCATATCTATAGAAAGATTATTTAATTCTTGTCGCGATGGTGTATTTTTCGTAGCTTGAAGATTTATCGTTTGCAAGATATGCTATTTTTTTTAAAAGTGGAAAATAGATTTTATTAAATGAGCTTGAATGACAATTTTGCCCTTGTTTTGTTGGATCTCTGCCATTAGATGAAAACATGATGGAGGGCTAGGATTTGCTGTATTGTTCTTTAGATAATTCATGATTGTCATGGATCTCAACTCATTATTTAATATATATAAAACAAAAGTGCCATAATGATGATGTCATTGATGACATGGCGCCTCTAAAATCATTGATAGGTCAAACTAGATTATGACGCCACATGGAGCCCTAAAATCGCAGTTTAGTTGGCAGAATCGGCTCCTAAGTCGACGCATGAGATATTCCGTTTTCCTATTTTAAAGAGTTGTATTGTAACACGATCTATACCATATATAGTTTATCCCAAATCCTAGCGTGATCTTATAAATACTCCTCCCCAAGGTCTGTGTCCATCCACATTCGAACTAGGGAAACCAAAAGCAACGATTTATCAATGGTCACAAAATATAAAAAGAATTCGGTATCTAAAGGTCAGACACATAACAATGAATTTTGTTTGATTGAATCTATGTTATGTGTTTTGTTACATGCATATTATTCGATAATGATTTTTTTGTGTTGTACGGAGTATATGTTATGTTACATGCATATTATTCGATTCCGTATTGAATATGTTTTAATTGGAAAATTATTATATGATTTATTATGTCATTTATGTTGTTTAATAACAGTTGTTTTACATGATTTTTATGTTGTATGTGTTGTGTAATATCAGCCAAAACCGTTAACCAAGTTGCGTTCACTCCATTATCTAATGTTGATCCTATGCTGGATGACATTAAAATTCAAGTAAGATGTATCAGTATATGGCGTTCACATGCTCCTAATTTGTCTCATGCTCCATGGAGTTTGGATTTTGTAGTTCATGATGAATAGGTATGGTTATGATTACTATATTAAGATTTAAATTATGATTGCATGTTATCTGATAATCAAAAATCATATACCGTGTGGGGTAATCGGATTCAATGTACTACAAAGAAGAATGACATGCACAAATATGAAGGGATTCTTGAAGAAGGCAAATGCTACAAGATTTCTAATTTTTGTGTAGTAGAGAATAGTGCCAAATTTCCTTTGCTAAGCCATATGTATAAGATCATTTTTTACAAAAATACCACATTGACTCGCATCAAGGACTTTGATGAGAAAAATACGAGTTTTAAATTTGTAAGCATTGGTCAGATAAAGGCTAAGCAATTTAAGGAGACAAATGTTGTTGGTATGTGTCTTTTTTTCTAGTTATGAATATACTTTGTATATCTACTATGGTTGTAATAAATAATCTAACTGTTTTAATGTAAATAAATTACAGATGTAATTGGCACCATCGTTTCAGTGGGTGATTTGATACCTTTTGGTCTTAACAAACAGCGACGACTTGTGTTAACAGAAGATGCTGAGTAAGATTACATGCAATTTTGTGTTTTAATGATTGTTTGTTTTATTAAACAAAGTCTAATTATTAGTTTTCACATGCAGGGGTGATATGTTAGAATGTTGTTTTTTTGATGCAATGGCAAAGATGTTTGTTTCTTATGCTGCTAACAGAGAAAAGGCTGGACATGTGGTTTTGATCATTCAATTGGCAAAAGTAAAATATTGAAAAGGTAACATAATTATTCTTATAATTAATAAATAATATTTATACGTATGTCTATCTAATATATATTTTTGTTTTGTAGACAATGTATATGTTTCTCCTGCTATTCGTGGTACCAAAATTTACATTCATACTGACTTACCTGAGGTTAATGTGACAACTCCTCGTAATTTCAGGTCATTTTATAAACTTTAAAAGTTTCACCATTTCATCATTTATCGTAAACTAGGTTTACGAGTATCAAATTCGCGTAACCTAAATGGTTTAGCTGCGAATTCATGAACAATCATCAAGGACATTCCATATAGACTAGGTTTAGTCTACATATCATTATCATCATCATATTAGTTCATGCATGGTTTTGCATATTACATTAAACGTATAATTTCATATTAAATAAACGCTATCGCGTATATAATTATTTTGAACATTTGATCCGACACTTCCAAAAATAATCTTAATATATTTTTATACTCATTTTAAGACTATAAAAATTATATTATTAATTTACCCGATGTTTTCAATTTATTTCGTATATAAATTGTTATGTTTATATAATTACGACGGTTTTCGTAAATTCAACCCGATAAATATTTATTCACTCAATTCTTGTAAAAAATGTATTTTTATAATTTTTATGACCTCAATATATTTTATCTTGACCCGTTAAAATTTATTTTTATCTAACGCTACCCTAAATATTCAAATGTGTATACAACTTACCTCATATCTTCAATTAACTTACACTAAATTACACTTATACATAATAAATTAAAAAAAAATGTATTAAAGGATGACTAACACCCCCTTGTCGACACAAGGGGGGGGGGGGGGGGGAGTCATTTGGTTTGATAATATCTACTAAGTATATAGTATTATACTACAAACATGTACACATACACCTCATAATATCAAGGTGAAAAATCATAAGCATATCTCTTCCTCTCTTCCTCACATAACCGGCCAACCAAGGACCAAGGAGAAGGGATCATCAAATATTTTCTAGACAAGTTTTATACACTCTAGTATCACTCTTTATTAAGGTTGTGCAATAAAAACCTTGGGTGATTAGGAAAAATCCTTTGTTCTTATAACCTCATCAAGTTACTAGTAAGCATCCATATTCATGATCATATTTCATATTCATTTTTATGTTCATTTCATTTAACTTGAGAAAACATGCAAGTCATATGATGTTTATACCACTTTTTCATTGATTTTAAGAGTTATATATATTTATGTCATCCTATAATTACTCCTTGTTATAAATCACTCTTGGTGATGTCTAGGAACCCATGACACCCTAAGAAGGTGTATGGTAGGATTATAATAGCTTCGGAGTTGTTTTGAATTGGTTAGAATAGGTTTGGCGCGAGAAAAACTCATTTCGACTAGTTTTCTATAGGGTCTGTCCATATTTTTGAAATCTGGAATTTTCGACAGTAAGCAAAATATTTTGGGCTAGATATTTGGAAAATATACTTTAAAAACAACGTGGCGCTTGAATGGGTTAAAACGGAGCTATAACTAAGAAGTTATGAATTTTGAAGTTTGACGCATCGAAAACTATTTGTTTCAAAAAATTCAGCATGCTGTCTCGACTTTTTACGAGTCAAAAATGAGTCTTAAGCTTTGTTAAATGTGTCGACTTATCAAAAATATATTAGTATATATTATCACGATTCCGTGGATATAAAGAACGTAGAAAACGGACTTATAACGACTAAGTTATTCACATTTTAAACAAGTTGCCGTAACTACTTTATTATAAGTAAAACTAATATATTTCTATTAGACAATTATTACGGCCACGAAGGACCATGTTGAGGGTCGCTTTTTAACAAATGACGGAATACTTTTTATAAAGTGATGTCTTCTAGTAAAAGTAAGTTCGCCAAGCATATTTTCCAAAATGTCCGACCGTTTGTCTAGCGAAGTTGTAACGAGTAAAATACGGTCACTTAAACTTTGCCGAAAACCACCCTTCAACAATATTTTGGACACAAGTACCATACTTTACCTATATTTTTCTCCGTGATCGAGACCTCTAGGATGAAAACTTAAACACTAAAACTTTGAGATAATGATACAAGCTTCCCAAAACCGCTGAGTTCGTTTCCTAACACTCGACGTGCACCATTTTACGACTAGCTTTTCGAGGCCGTTTAGTCACTTTCATGAAAATTTCAACAACATTATTTTACCTAATTTAAAAGTTATAATTTCATAATAAATCACTAAATGATTATCGTCTGATATCATTTCAATGTAAATACATGTGAAGTAATTTAAAATGGTCAAGACGTTAGTAAAAGAATATTTCTCGACGAGAAATATTATTTGCACAAATTCATAAGTGGTATAGATATCATCCGAATTGCATGCGTAACATTACATCATGACTTATTACATATCATATCATTCATAATAGGTCAAGTTTAGAGATTCACGCTACATTTCGGTGTATCCACTTTTGTCATCATAATCATTGCAACATGTGAGTTCCATAGCCCCATTTTCAATTGTTTTAATGCTTTTATTAAACTCTTTGGGGGAGATACATGCTCAACTATTTTTATGACAATCATAATTATTTGCAAACTATATATTTATCTGCACTGAATGTTTAGTCATATTCTATATCATAAATCATGGAGCTAAATGTCTTGGTATAATTATTGAGCTAAATGTCTTGGTATAATCATTGAGCTAAAGGTCTTGGTATTATCATTGAGCTAAATGTCTTGGTATTATTATTGAGCTAAATGTCTTGGTATTATCATTGAGCTAAAGGTCTTGGTATTATCATTGAGCTAAATGTCTTGGTATAATCATTGAACTAAATGTCTTGGTATAATCATGAACTAATGGTCTTGGAATTATTTGAAACAACACTCATACGTGTTATATCAATTGAATTTTAATACATTAAGTTATCTACTATTATGTGAATTCATTTGTCATCATGTGCTTGAATATAAACTATACATATTTTGGCAATGGGTTGTAAACACACAGGTTGCAAGTTTTGTATGAGCGAAACTTGGAACTGAGTGGATTTACAATGCCTTTGCTGCATAAACGAATTTGAAAGGTTTTTCATTTCAACGCAAACTCTATGAACTCACTCAACCTTTGTGTTGACACTTTTTAGCATGTTTTATCTCAGGTATCTAAGGCATTCACTTCATGGCATGCATGTGGACTTATCATAGAGTCGTGGTAACGACGCGTCACACATGAGATTTATGCATTTTAAAACATCGTTTGACTTGTAACAAATTTATTTCCGCACAAGTTGATTTTCATTTGGGACCTACACTTTGTAAACTCTGATTATTTTATTAAATCAAACGATGTTCTTTTCAAACGACACTTTAGGTCGTTCAATATATCTGTAACTGTGATGCTATGAAAGTCAATCCCCAGGAATTCTATTCCGCTGCAAAACAGGTAATTTGGGGGTGTGACAGTTAAGTCGTTCAAATCAAGGTATGCAAACTATTAGTAATATTTATGTTTTTAATACATAAAAATACATATATCTACTATTGTATTCGATTGTGATTATGAAATCTTAGGTATTTTTTGTCATGATACAATATATCTAACTATGGTTTTATATCATTTATAGTTATCAGAATCGAGATGGATATGATGAGTCATCTCTTAAAATTGCAATTCTCAATCCAACAAAAACAATTGTTACTCCTGAGATGTTCTTTAAAGGAGCCACTCAAAAAAATGTTGGAGATATTCGTGATGCATTTAATGTAAGACTTTTGTATATAATCTTTAATGAAATTTACTTCATTATAAAAAGTAAATGTCTAATGTTTTAGATTATCATTATAAGCGTTGCGTGTTTTATTGTTTGAAATATTGCAGGAAGTTACTTTTGTTGTGTATGCAAAGATTCATAAAATCCACAAAGAGTTTGGTTGGTGTTATCCTGCTTGCAAACAATGTAGTCTGATAGCTAAAGAAACAGACTCCTCTCAATCATCTGCATCTTCTGTATATGCGAAAAAGACATGGCGTTGTGATAGACATGGAATGTTGAAATCTGTCCCTAATAGGTAAATAAGTTCAATTAATTATATTAAAGTAATACATGTGTAAGTGCATTTATATATTAGATTAATTCATTTACTACAATCTATTTATCAGGTACAAGGTTATTGTCCGTGTCATGGATCATACTGGATCAGTTTCTTTGATTTTATTCGATAGTATGATACAAAGGTTGCTAGATATACCATGTGTCAAGCTTAAGGACCAATATGATGGTGTTGATGATGTTGATTTCCCAAAAGAGTTAGATGCTCTCATTGGCAAAAAAATGTCGTTCAGATTTTTAGATTCTGAATTCAACATTAACAACAACAACCATGTTTATTAAGTTAAGATGATATCTGATGAGAAGCCAATGATTCAGAAGTTTAAAGAAGGTTTTGTTTATGATGAGGTATATGTTTGTATTATGTTTAAAATAAATATATATCAATCTAATATTTATAACACATATTATTATTATTATCTAAAGTAATTCAAATTGATACTCTTGATTTCAAAATTATAGGATAGTGATGAATATGTTGATAAAGATGATCTTGTAGGCACATTATGCGTTAATAATATTGACCCCACCATTTCTTCCACAGAAGAAAGTGAAATAAACCCAGTGTCTATAATCCATACATCTAATGAGGTAAATTGGTATCCCACATTGGTTAAACAATAGAATTGGTGCTACTTAATAGGAGACGTGGTTGATTAGTTGATTGTATTGGGTTTAGTATAATGTTTTATATACCATGTATGATAAGCATATATATATATATATATATATATATATATATATATATATATATATATATATATATGTTTCTATATATATGTATATATATATACACACACACACACACATATATATATATATATATATATATATATATATATATATATAGTGTAGGGTTATTTTCAGAACAAATAAAAAAGTCGAGAACTGCGAGAACAGATCTGAGCCATCTATTTTTCAATCAATGGCTATAAAAAAAGTTGCATAAATGTAATAAAATGAAATTTCAAGTTACATTTTAAAAATAATGAGAGGGTGTTTTCGTAATTTCGTATTACCACTAATAATAACTGCCAGACTAGTTATTTTTCTAATATTATTTACCCCTTTTCCCTAAAAACCTCCCACCCTTATCTTCTTCACATCGCCAAAATAAAAAACCTAGCCGCCGCCACCACCGTCTACTTCCCACTCCAACAGTCATGGTCTTGTTTCATCATCTCCATTTAAAGATTCTTGGTATGTTTTACATAACCTACTCATGTCTCCCTTTTTCTCGTTCTCACATAGCCACGTATAATTTATATAAATCACATTTGGATATACTTTTGAACCATATGAGCATGGTGAGTTTATATGAAGATTTTCTTTGCCGTGTTCTCAGATGTCGGATCCGGATATAAGGAAGCATATTTTTGTGGTTGTTAGTATTTGATTTTCTTTGCCGTGTTCTTCGATCTCGGATCCGGCGATGTTGTTTATTGATTATAGTCATGATACTGAGGAAATATGTTTAAACAAAAAAACAATAGCAAAGGTTTGTACACTATATGTTTTGTTATACGTTTTGTTTGTTGTGATCAATTTTGTTAGCTTTAATTTATATGTTAAGTTTTATGTTTGATTTATTTATATATAGTTTTTGAAGCATTATAAGATGATGGAAATTGAAGAAGATGGTTCAAGGATAATGATGGATCTTGAAATTTGTTACAAGTTACCGTTTAACATCTTTGAGGTAAAAAAAAATTTCGTTCATATAGGTTTGTTTTTATCTATTTATTGTTTGTAGACATTCTCAAAATGTTTAAATGAGGTTATAAATGATTTATTAAAAAATTAGTTGCTTAAAGCTATGATGATGTGCTCAGTATAATTGCTTTCGTTACTAAGATGATGATTACCAAAGTGATTGCTCTATATAAATTTATTATCTAACTTTTTGTTAGGCACTTTAGTGCAAAAACTATATACTTTTTTTTAGAAAATGCCTAAAAGCTTCAATAACTTATGTCTACGTTAACGATGCTCCGTATGGAATAATTTTCTTTGTTACTAAATGTATATGTTATGCATATCATGCAACATAGAATGCATAGTTTGTAATAGTTATTTTAAATCTTGGTTATGGGATTGCTTTGGTGTGTCATTATTAAATAGATCTTATCGTAGCATGATGTGTTATGAGTGTGCATATGTGTTTTTACATTTTCTGGTGAATTTGATGTCATCTGTGCATATGTATTTTTACAGTTTCAGAGTTTAAATGTATTGAAAGTGCATATACGTTTTTAGTTCTAATATAAGGATTATTTGTGTTTAGTCCTGATTAAAGGGTGCACTTGTGTTTTGTGTTTTAAAAATATACTAATTTCACAAAGAAGTCAAGAATATGGTTTCATGTGTACAAGTTAGAAATACATTGTGCATATGTGTTTTGTTAGTTGCTATGATTAAATAATTCGTTTATTAATTGGTTATGGTTACAGGTACGAGTATGATGAGCGATGTAGAGAGTTCACATGTGTTTTGTACATACTATCTAGCGAAAAGATAGTTGTGGTAAAGAAGGAAAGAGTAAAGAGACAAGTGCATGCAGTAAATACAAGTGCATGCCGTAGATACAAGTGGACATATACACACAAAGAAATCCAAAGTGTCTAAGGAGGGAAAATACATGTGCATATAGGGCAACATTTTTTAGAAATTTGTATTTGAATTATATATCACATGATTTTAAATTTTGTATATAATGTTTTTGTTTTAAATTGTATACATTACTTGTAAAACACCTCTGTTTGCCATTCTATGCACTACAAACACACGTAAATTTACATTATCTAAAAAACATATATGCACTTTACTAAATACATGTAACTTGAACCCTACAAATACACGTAAACTTACATTATCTAAAAAACACATGTGCACCTAACTAAACATGCATGTTGAACAAGATATTATTCAAAAAAATAAAAATAAATAATAAAAATCCTATAATATAGGAAAAAACGTTTTTTATTAAATAAAAATTAGAAAAGAAAATAAAAATGTACTTTTACTATTATACCCTTTTAATTTAAATAATAAAAATTAATAATCAAACAAATCTGATT
The DNA here is from genome assembly GCA_910596185.1 of Chrysanthemum makinoi. Lineage (NCBI taxonomy): Eukaryota > Viridiplantae > Streptophyta > Magnoliopsida > Asterales > Asteraceae > Chrysanthemum > Chrysanthemum makinoi. Next base: position 56,758,510 of record OU343216.1, read on the forward strand.
GGTTGATGGTGGTTCTCGCAGTTCTCGACCTCTTTATAGTTCTGAAAAGAACCTATATATATATATATGTATATGTATATATATATATATATATATATATATATATATAGAGATTGGATCATTTAAAAAGTTAATCTCAAGAGAAAAGTGAGAGAAGTTATCTCAACCGTTAGATCACCCCCTCTTCCCCTCCCTTTTTTCACACCAAACTACAGGAACTTAATTGTATTTTCTTTCATTCTTAAAGGGAGGCATTTGTAAATTTGAACATATCATATATAATCCATATTTTTCTTCATTTTTTCTTTTTCTTCTTTCTCTAGATCAACAACCTGGACATTTTTCTCTTAGTTCCAGATTCACGAAGTTCAAGAAATCACGACCATGAAGATTCACGAAATCATCTCATCACAAAGTTATATCGTGTTATCAGATTCAATAAGGTATGTAACAGATTTGGTGTTATCAGATTCAATCGTGTTATCATATTCAATATCATTTCATCATAATTTATCAAATCGAAGATCAAATTAAGATATGTAACTGAATTTGATAATAGATTTGTTATTTTTGCTACTTAAGATCAATTATAAAGCTTATATATTGATTGTTGTTGTTTAATCAGAATGATGTGTTGTTCATATTGAGTTAGTTTTTTGTTTTTATGTAATTTGATTCGTTAAACACAATCTTCGTTTATAGATGTAACGATTTTTAGAGTTTATTAACATCATTCATTGTATAGAATAGTTATTTTGAAACGAAATTGAGAAATAAATACATGGAAAAGATGTTTACAAAAGAATGCACACCAAGTGTTTGATAAAATGTCTGAATGGGATTTTATAACTGCAATGCACTAATTTTACACTCTGATGCCCTAATTCTTGTGAATATATTCTAGTTACACTGTGATGCCTTATATAATTTAGGCAAGAGGATTTTAGATTTGGATGAAAACACTCGCTAAGACAATTGTATGGACATCAGGTTTGTTGCTAACTCGCTAAGACAATTGTATGGACATCAGGTTTGATGCTACTGTATGTATCACCATGTCAACATACCATGTGCTACGATGTTAGGTTACAGGTTTCATACGGAAAGTTGAAAGTTGTTTGTCTGAGTAGCATAAGTCAAATTAGGACACATGATATGGAATATCGTTCTTTGACAAATTTGAACTTTTTTCAGCAACTTATTTAAATCAAATCTTGACTTAGTTGAAATAGGTTTCCTATTCACACTTGTTCCTGTGTAGGTGCTTGTCAATCAACTGAAAGGTGTTGCCCCAACTATACGTAATTCAACTCGCTAAGAAAATTGTATGGACATCAAGTTTGTTGCTAACTCGCTAAGACAATTGTATGGACATCAGGTTTGATGCTACTGTATGTATCACCACGTCAACATACCATGTGCTACGATGTTAGGTTACAGGTTTCAAGTAGAAAGTTGAAAGTTGAAAGTTGTTTGTCTGAGTAGCATAAGTCAAATAAGGACACATTATATGGAATAGCGTTCTTTGACAAATTTAACCTTTTTTCAGCAACTTATTTAAATCAAATCTTGACTTGGTTGAAATAGGTTTCCTATTCACACTTGTTCCTCGTGCGTTGCTTGTTAATCAACTAAAAGGTGTTGCCCCAGCTATACGTAATTCAATATCAGATTTGAGTGAGAAAGTGAATAGTATCTCCACTAATCTTCCTCAAGTGACAAATTACCGTGGAGGATCTACCTTACTTGTATGACAAAGCACTAGAAGGACTATGGTAGTTACGTTGTACCTTATTTGCTTTTTTTTATAATGATTAGCAAATATTTTAAATGCCCATTCGAGTACTAAACTACACATTTGATGTCTGAGTATCAGAAGTCAAATCAAGACACATCAGGTAGAGCTTCGTTTGATTTATGTCCAAATTCATTCACTTGACCAAACGGGTGCACTAAAGTGACTCAAACAGATGCACTTAAGCTCATCAAACCTGTGCATTAAGTTGCGTCATATATTATCATGTTTCCCTTTCGTGTGTAATTTTCGTATTTTATGGATGTTTATTACAAATGCATATAGTTTACTGATCTTCTACTTGTATGTTTAACAGTGTCTGGAGTGGATGCTAAAGTGCATAACCAAATACCAAACAACATGGAACGTTCATACATAAAAGTTATCCCACTTTTGAAACTAGCGCAAAGCCATTGGTATTGAATAAGTGTAACACGATAAGTAGATACTACCATTTACATCTTGTATTGTAAACTCTCTATAGTAAAGAAGATATAAAATCTGTATATTGTATATATTAGTATTGTGTTCAGAAATATGAATTGACTTTAGATTAAAGATTTCATTATAACAAAGTCCCTTATTCTATATTTGTGGTTTAATATAAATATGTTTTTTTTTATCACATTCATTGCTTTGGAATGTTGTTATTAGTTGATGATGTAGCAGGTGGTATCTCCGTAGAGTCTTTCTTTGAAGGCCCGTCAACTTGAATCTTTGTTTGGTCGTTAATCGTGTTTGTCTTATCATTGTTTGGAGCCGCCTCTTCGTCAATTTCATGAACCTAAAAGTATTGCATTTGTTTTGCTTTTATGATACAAACGGATGCACTAATTACATCAAACGAATGCACTAAAGTTCCTCAAATAGATGCACTAAAGTGCCTCAAACAGATGCACTAAAGTAATATATGAGAATGAACACATCCATTAATGTAAATAGTAAAAAAAATGCTCTGAATGTAATGGAGATGAATGGATAAAGCTGTATATTAAAAAGAATATATTTCTTGTGCGATTGGGAGTAAAAAATATCAAACGAAAAACATAGTTGAACAAAAAATATCAATAAACATACAAATAAGTAGTCATGTTATGAACGAATTAATCTTATAATAAACTTAACTTGCCAATCAGAATACAAGAGATGCATTTTGTATGATGAGTGATGCTACAATATGAATACAACGTCTCTTAAGATATAATAAGCTAAACAAAAACTAGAAAATAATATTTTTACAAGCTAAGGAATGACTATCTTCAAATTCTTGCAAATTCTGAAACATCCAGAGAAGCCTCTCTAATCATTTAGCTTTCGACGCCTATAAAGTTATCACCTTGTAACAAACCATCAACGTTCAGCCAAGAACAAATGTCATATTCTCGATTGACAAAATCATCTTCGTCATTAAATTCATCCATTCCAGGAAGTTGCAGATGGGTAAAGGTCAAATGTTTATTTATAAATAGAACCTAAATTAGTTGAACAATCATTATGAATTGAACAATCATTATGTAATATTCCATATAGATGCCTTATTTTTGAATACATATGCCCTAAAATGTACACAAATTAGTATATTGCCAAACACCGCTTAATAATCATCATGAAATATTTCATACATATGCTTTATTTTTTCTAAGAGCATTGATTGGCATGACTACTTTATATGCCTAAACTTGTGCCTAAAAAAGAGATGATGACATTTGGCAAAATCAAAGGTAAATGTTATGAGAGAGAAATAGTGGAATCCACTTGTTTAACATTGAATTTATTAGGCACAATATTAGTCATGTGAATTAGGTCTCCCTATAATTTTCCTTTTTCTAATACAGATGCACTAAAAATTGTATAGAAATTAATATATTGCTAAGCACCCCAATGTTTACTACATCGCTAGATAATCTTTATGCAATATTAAAAAATTATAATGTATAATTTTGATGCACTAATGTATAACACAGATGCCCATTGTTAAAGACTATAACGTGAGCATTATAGTCTTAGTACTCAACTCCCTTCTAATAACGTAATTAAAAAGAAAGGAACATGTCAAGATACCTCAGGAACAATTGTAACTTGAAGTTGAGCATAAGGCAAGTCAATTGAAATCCCTTCAAATTTAAATATCATCAATGGAATCTTTGTGTCCTTAATAGAGTGTATACCCGACACCTCTACACTATTTTCAATCATGTTGTGTAGACCTATGAAAAAATACTCCTGCATAACGTAAAATAATAATTGTTATCAGAATGTTGCATTTCCATGTTTTCTTTCCTAAGTGTACGCCAATAAATGAATTAAACAGATGAGATGACGAGGCACTGTCAAAATGGCAAACCACAGACCAACACATAGAGCATCAATGCCGTATTCTGCATTATATACCTACACAAGTTTCGAGGAAAATTTAGAGCCAAATAAAATCTTGCTGCAACCAAAAATGAAAAAATAAGTAACATAAAGAGAAACTCACGCCAAGAACATAAGATCCAATAGATTCACAAAACTCTTTCATAATATATTCAGACGCATCAAGAGAAATTCCACCAAGCATACAAACAGACGCCCAAGTATTTCCAATGACGCACTAAACATACAAATGGATGCCCTACTATGACAACCAATGCACTAAACATACAAACGGATACACTATAAAAATACAAGAATGCCCTAAATATCTTTGACGATGCACTAATCATACTCACTGATGCCTTAATATGTTCATTGATGCACTAAACATACAAGTATATGTTGAAGTATTTCTAGCGATGCACTAAACATACAAATGGATGCCCTAATATGACCAACGATGCACGAAACATATACACTAATACCTTAATATGTCTGATGATGCACTAATCTTACTTACTAATGCAATCATATTCACTGATGCTCTAAGATGTTCAATGATCCAATAATCATACTTATTGATACCCATATGTCCATCGATGCACTAAATATACAAATAGATGTCCAAGTATTTTCAAGAATGCACTAAACATACAAATAGATGCTGAAGTATTTCTAGCAACCACAAACACATATGCACTAATACAATCTGATGCCCTAACTTGTAATTCTGATGTTGCAAATATACATACAGATGCCCTCAGATATCATATATTTCAATATTAAGCTCGTATACTGAAAATTACTGCATCACAGCTTTAAAATCTTATTCAGACATTTTATCAAACACCTGGTGTGCAACTTTAATAAACACATTTTATATGCATTTTTTCATCAAATTTGTTCCAAATATTGTAGAAAACATGATGATATCATTCTACACTTTCAACAAAACTTAAAAAATCATTACATCATAGTTAAAAACTTACAGATTATATACAATTAAAAGTTACATAACAAAAATTAAAAAAATCTATAATTAAAAACTTACAGTTGTCTAAATCTCTGGTTCAATTTCAATATTCTTATGATGTACGAAGGATATATGACAGATGGTATGGTGTGCGGATCATGTGGCGATGGAGCTGATGGTGGCGATATGGAGTGGTGGCGATGGAGATGCTTGCGATGGAGATGGTGGCGATGGAGATGATGGTGACGGAAGACGGTGGTGCTGGTGACGGTGAGTCTGTGTGTTTTGTTAGGATTTGGAAAATCTAGTAGTTAAAGTGTCGGTCACCTCAAGTATATGTAATCGTTAGAAAGCTCATAGCAGAGTTATTTAATGTTAAGTAGTATTTAGTTTAGTAACACCGTGGGAGGACGACGGGTCTTTACCCACGTATGCCCGATCCACACTGTCGTCACCGTGGCGCTTTTATGTAATGACTATAAATACTCTCTACCTCCCAAGGTAGAGAGTTGGAGCTCATAATAAGATTTTTCTTTCTCTCACTAAAGTTCCCAAACCTCTAACTTTCTCTCTAAAACTCATTGTGTACGCCTACTTTGCTTATGGTTTGATGTGTATGTGAAATCCAATATGTTACAAATGGTATCAAGAGCCATGGTTAGATCATCTCTTACATATCTTTGGATTTCTAGTGGTTTTTAGGTGGTTTTTTAGTTTGAGAAAGTTTAGTGGTTTTTGCATCATTTGGTGGATTTCTAGTGTTAAAGTTTGGATTTTGATTGTACTTTTGTGTTTAGGATCATCACAAGTGTTTAGGTTTTGATTTGGAAGGCTTGAATCATCGTGGTTGGGTTGTTTTTGGATTGAAAAGTGTGTTTTTAAAGTTTTTTCTAGCTAGCTTAATTTGAGCTACGACTTTTTCTTGGTAGCTTACTTGGTTTGTAAACGGTAGCGAAGTTGTAGTGTGTTTTGGTAGCTTACTTGGTGCTTAGCGACTTGTCTATTGAGACAAGCCGACAAACAGAACACTTAGTGGATTCTCCACTACACTGTGTAGCGACTTGGTAACGGTAGCGACTTGCTTTCAATTTTGGTAGCGACTTGTTCTTTAAGTTTCTTAGCGACTTGGTGGTAGCGATTTGGTCCTTAGCGAAGTTACTATTTAGCGAATTTGACATCTTAGCGACTTTGGTGCATAGCGTAATTTGTCACAAATTCAGCGACTTGGTGACTTAGCGACTTGTTCTCAAGGTTTATAGCGACTTGTCTCTAGGGACTTGTTGACTTTTACCGACAAAACTTCAAACGGCTATAACTTTTGATCCGTAACTCCATTTTCAGCGTTCTACCCATCAAAACGGCTATAAAGTTCATTCGGGTCAACCCTCGAGGCCTAAATCCGCTCAGAACAAAAGTTATTGAGGTTTTTAAGTTTTTAGACCTAAATTTCTCCGTAAAATCGTGCATCAAACAACCCAAATCAAAACCAAACAACATCTCTGCTAATCCTACATAAGTCCTAACACACAATTGTTCATCATTGTGTCTATCCATCGCTATCTTAACACGTTCTATTGGCATTGCTTAACGGTTTGGTCTTGATTTTAGTAAAATCCCGCGAAAGATTCTATTTCTCGGTTTAAATCATAGACTTGTAAAATCCCATACTCAACATCATGCCTAACGATTCGATTCGGGCTTGTATCTAAGATACTCCGTTTATACGACGTGATCAATGAATAAGATACCCAACAATGGACAACAGAATATCGTGTTTGAGTCGGATGATGCTAAAATGGATTCTTGGTGCTCAAATTCACAAGATAGAGAGGTACACCACCACAACTGCAAGTTAATGCAAAGGAACATTCCATGGAAGCTTTGGATGTACCCAAGAAAGCGATGCACCAACCACAACTAAAAATGCACGCACAATGCAGAGGAAAGTCGCATGGATGTTTCTCTCGTACCTAGCAGTGCATCTTCTACTCAAAATGATGATTATGAGCTGCATGAGTACTTTGCATTTATCCCTGATGATTCCTTGACCACTGAACTCAATACCTATAAGGATCAAGTTGCCATATATGAACAATGTGCTAAGTTTGAACCGACCGCCGTGGAGCAGGAGATGGATATCCAAATGCGTACACTTATCAGAAAAAGCAATTTTAGGGAAGAAGTTTTAAAACAAGAGTTAAATTCCTTACAAGAAAAGCTTAATAAAACCGCTAAGCAAAAGCAAGAACTTCAAGAAAATGTGAAAGTGCTTAAGGTGAATTCAATGCTAAGGAATCAAAACTTTTAAATGAATTTTCCAACCTAAAACCTTTGAAAACAAACTTGAAAACAAGTTGTACGCATACAAGGAAACACCCTTCGATCGCTCACATGATCACTAAGCATAGAGTCTTAGCTTATAAGCATAACATTCCCCTTGTTGAGGAACCTAATCCTGAGATAGTTAAAAAGGCTAGAGCTGCTCATAATGTAATCTATGATGGCAATGAGATTCTTAAACCTAGACAAAAACCTAGTTGCATTGAGTGCACTGAGGAGGATAGAATATTAGATGATGCATCTAGGAAGAAAATGGATAAGAAACTTAACAATCCTGCATGTAAAGAGAAAAACATAACGATCAAACCCCATGATTACACTAAGGAAAATTGGATCTCCCTTAATATGTTTAAATCTCAAACTCAATTAACCCCAAATGATTTTTGGAAGAAAGATATAGATATGCAAAAAGCTGAAAATCTTGTTGAAAAGAATCCCCCTTGTAGGAAATTGCCTCAAGCAACAGTGTATCCTCCAAATACACCAATGCATTTAGTCCCTAGATCTATTGCCACTAATAGCAAAACCTTAATCAGCCTATATGTTGTTTATCAGCTGTTTGTTGATTTTGAGAAAACATGTAAGAAGAGAATCACACCTACAGGGATAACTGAGGGGGAAAGGGGTTTTGAGCAAACTAAAGAATGTTATTTAACTGAGGTTATGCCTTTCTTTAAACAATTAAAAGGTCATTTTGAGAGTCTTAAAAAGGGAATAAATTCAGATATTAAAGAAATGGAGAAAGAATTTGATGCAATGATAGTTGAGGTCAATAATTATGAACGGGATCTTAAATATAATGAAATTGAAAGGAAGAATCAGATATCTTAAATGAGAACTTGATTTCTCAATGTGTTGCTCAAGATGTGTTTTACATCGCATTCTAATTCTTCTATTATCTGATCTCAATTTCATGAATTATCTCTTGCTTTTGAAAGTTTCCCATGATCGTATCATTGAGCTTGAGACTACAAATTCAAAATTGCACGAGAAAATAGAACAGGATGATCATGACAACTTGGTCAAACATTTTTTTAAATTAGAGGTTGAACATCCCGCTTTGCAATTAAAACATCAACATCTCAAAGAAAATGTGAAAACCTCAAATGTCAAGACATCCTCGATGCTCCTGAAGTTTGATGCGCTTTAAAATTAACAAACGGATGAAATGATTCGAGCTCATTACAACACGATCAAAACATTGAAAACCCAAATTTCACAACTCAAGAGTGAAAAGAATGATGTGACTGGCTCCCAAGTGCCTCCTCCTTTAGATTCTCAAAATTTCCAACTTCAAAACATTATTGATAACTTGCAAAAAGAAAATAATTGTTTTAAAGCCGAAATCTCAAAGGTTAATGATCAAAACAAAGAGTTATGTGATTCATTCAAAGTTAATCATGATAAACACATTGAAAAGATAACCTCTTTACTTAACGATATTGAGAATCTGAAGCGTGAGGTGAAAGGAAAATTGCCAATCCCTAATTGCAAATATTTTGTTCCTAAGGTTTCGCCAGATAAGTATGCTATCGATATGTTATATATTCCCCTGCCTATTAGGAATAATGAACTTGCACATAAAGCATATCTTTCATACCTTAAGGATAGTTTGAAGGGTCTCCGTGAGATGGTTGAAGATGAAAGAATATAAAAACCATTTGATAGTACCATAGCCTATGCCTCGTGATAGGATGCCAAAAGATCTCAGAACTCTTAGAGTAACGATTTGTCACAAGTCCAAAGCAAGTAATAGGCTAGATAGAATAGTTGCACCCGCCTCTATGCCTAAGGATAAAATGTGATTCTTAATGTGCCTCATGTAATAGGCTAGATAGAAAAGTTGCACCCAATTCTATGCCTAAGGATAAGAATGTGATTCTTAATGTGCCTCCTCAAAGCCTCGTAACCCAAAGACTTCGACCACATATGCGTAAAGTAGTGAAACCAACTAATGTTCCCATCATTTCTTCTACGTGTAATCAAGTGACACTAAGGTAAGCGGTCAAAGCCTCTAGGCAATACACAGCTAGATAGGACCTCGCGATCCAAGAGTGATCAAGGGAAGAAAGTAGAAGACCACCATAGGGACAATATGTTTGACTTGAACAAAAGGAATCGTGTTGGTTCTAGTATTAGCTCTAAGCTTTCATCAAATTAAATCGACGCCTTATGTCGTCGCAAAACATGTAAAGAATGTCTATTTTCTAGTAAACATGATAAATGTGGTGTGTTATTTCTGAGGTCTAAGAATCAATACCCGCTAAGAAAGTTTGGAAAGCTTAAACAGACAATCCCGAAACCTACAGGAAGGTTTTACCAATGTAGGATATCAGTGGAAGCCCACAGGTCGAATATTCACGCATGGCAATCCTTGCCCCTTAGCTAGATCCACTATGCCTAGAGTAGTGCCTGCAAGGTTTGGAAGCCAACCGTAGAATAATCCCATTAAGCACAAAATGTCCTTTGACTAAGTCCGGATGCTTCTACTAGTTCATCTTCTAGTGATAATGCCATTGCACCTAGGGTCTCATGATTCAATGATTGTTTTGCGTAACCAAAAGGAACCCATTTTCACATGGAGATCCAATGTTTTCAAATTTCCACCTCTGCACCGTGTTCCAATGCAGTCATACAAATCATCCGTTGGTACTTGGATTAAGGTCTTCTAAATGTATAAAGGAAATGACAATGACGTCTGTTCACATCAGCTTTAGGCCTCGCTTCTTCAACACTATGTCCCGCAGATAACACTTCAGCCCCGCTCTCATAGAAAAGAAAAGTGTACGCTTTCAGGCACTTTATCTTCTAAGAAGAGAAATCTTAATGTGTATGACCATTCTCATCGACATTCTTCATCAACAAGCTTCATGTTTCTCCCATTCTCATTCAGTCATCAAGTGGATCTACGTTCATTGGTGTATATTTTTATTCACTTGCTAAATCAAAAATGGCAACTTCAGATGCAATTTTTGAGAGGGAGAAGAGTGAATATACTAAATGATGATGGATGTTTGATTAATGGTCATACGACTTAATGTTTGATGAATCTCCTCCAACGTCTTGTGTTTCACTCACTAAGGATAAATGGGATTTATTGTTTGGGATTCATTGTTTCAAGATATGTTTGATGAGTATTTCCAACCGCTAGCGAATGTTGATCATCTAAGAAGTACAACTCAGACTACTCAAGAAACCCAATCTTCAGTTATTCCTCAAGCGCTTGATAATGATTATCATAATATTGCAGTTACACTCATGAATAATGATCCGCTCTTTGGTATTCCTTTACCAAATCTTCACGGATTATTGTTCATGAATAAAGATCCGCTCTTTGGTATTCCTTTGCCAAATCTTCACGGATTATTGTTCTTCTCAATGTGCACGCTATAAATCAACCGCATGAACATTAAGGAAAATGACTACCTCATCCGCTCGAAGACATTATTGGTGAATCTTCAAGATCAGTCTCTACATGTATACTTTTAGGAAGAATGCATTGATGTTGAGGAATCATTTGTTCCGTTCATTCAAAGGTCAATGTACATCCGATTGTATGTTGTTTTCGCGGTTGGGCATTTGAATCAATTATCACTTATTTGAGATTGAAGTTGACTTTCACACAGGCATGTTCTTATTTGATAACTTGCTCGGGCTTAAGAATTTGAGTCGAAGACTTGGTTTGTCTAGTTACCAACAGTCGGGATGGATGGTTGAAGACCTGGTTAACTATCACTATTATGACTTACGTTGTTTTTGTTAGGAATTATGTGAAGTATGAATCATGCTGATATTATCAGCCGATGGATACCGGGCCAAGTGTAGGGATTCTCGAAGACATGATTCTCACGAGTTATATTAGTCGTAGTTTGTTTCTGCGGAGATAGTATTCCATATATTCTAGAATTAGTTAGGATATACATGATATTCCGTATATTCTAAAATTAGTTAGGATATACATGAGCTTTATTAGGAAGTGATTGTGTATATCTTATTTAGTTTCATAGTTATACGTTTCTTAGAAAAGAAGTTAGGGTTCCTTGTCTATAAAAGGAACACAATAGAATGTATTATGTACGTGTGCTTAAACAAGTTATTAATATAACGATCCATAGAGGATCAAAGAAGTTCTTAGTTATCTGTGTTTTATACTTGTGTTTATATTCCGCTAAAGAATACAAGTTGTAGAGATTTTCTTTTAGTTTTATTGTGATTACACAAGCAATACTAACGATCTACGAAGCTCAAGATCTATCAAGGTCTGATAGTTTCTCAACAAGTGGTATCAAAGCCTCGTGAGAGTCTCTACGATACTAAGGACAGGTTTTTCTAAACATCCATACAACCAAAACAAAACTCACCATGCCTGGTTCAGACGTTGATGTTGAAATCACCAACAACCAAAACTCCACCCATCTGCAACAACTAAGTCTCTCCAATAGCAATGCTAAGTTTCCTTACCCAAAAAGGGAGGAGTATGATCTTTGGGCGATGAAGATGCAGAACTGGATTTCCAACATTGATTGGAATCTATGGGAGATAGTATTGAAGGGAAACAGTTTGAAGAAAACCACCGATGCCGCTGAACGATGACTTATGTCCCTCCCAAAATCACCGAAGAGTTACTGAGGTTGAGAGAAACCAAGGTTAAAACCATTCTTCTTCAAGCTATTCCCGAGGATCACTTGAGTGATTTTCACTTCATGCAAGATGCTAAGGACATATGGTTAGCAATTAAGGCTAAGTTCGGTGGAATGAGGAGTCTAGGAGAATGAGAAAGTCCATGCCGAGACAACAGTTTCAAGATTTTCAAATCTCTGAAGAGGAAGGAATTCATAAGGGCTATGACAAGTTTCACAAGATTCTAAGTCGGTTAAATCACCGCAAGCAAAGCCGATAATGATGATTGCAATTCTAAGTTCTTGAGGTCTTTACCTCAACTCCGGCTACAAGTAAGCATCGCTTTAAAAGCTAAAGGTGGCCTGGATATGCTTACTTTTGATGAGTCAGATAACAAACTTAAAGCTCTTGAACATGATGTAAGAAGTCCTTATAGATCATCATCTACTGCTAGTCACACAACATTTGTTGGAGCCTCTACCCCTAAGATGAGTCATGGTCCAAGTCCACCTTACTCATCATCATCTTACACTACCACTCCATCAAGTTCTCAATCTGGAGGTATAATGGAAGATGTGCTTGGATCCTTCTTTGTTGATTATGATCCTCAGCAGGAAATTGCCTATGAGGATATGGATCAGGTGGATCCACTGGATATGGAAGAGATGAAGCTGAAGTGGCAGGTGGCTATGCTGTCCATGGATATCAAGAAGTTTGAGCGCAAAGTCGCGAAGGTTTGGCTTCCAAGGAAGAGATCCACCGAGGTTTGACAAAAGGAAGGTCAAGTGCTTCACATGTCAACAGATGGGTCACTTCTTCAGAGAGTGCAAAGATAGGAAAGCTGGTGATGAGACGAGATACTCTACCTATCGCCAGAATCGAGGGAGGCCGGAACTTCAAAGGGATTAGCAAATTTGGTCACTCTTGACAAAGAATGTGGACTGGAAGCAACATGAACAGGAAAATGATGGTCCCGTTATTGATAATGTTGGTTTGACAAGTCAGATTTCAGAGGATAGGCAGATCGATTGCCTTGATGGGCATCTCTCAGGTGCAAAACTATTTGTTTGGTTGTAGTGAGCGTTATAATGAACTCAAAGAAGCTTATGATATTTTGAAACCTAAATATAATGAATGCTTTATAGAAGTTGAAGCTTATAAACAGGCTTTAAAAACACTACAAAGACAAAATGTTTGGTTTCAGAAGAATCAAATAGCTTATGATGAGAAAATAAGTGTGTTAGAAAGAGATCTAACTAATGCTAAAAATGAGTTAAAATATTCTGAGAAAGAAAGAGCTAAAGTAGAGCTAGAAAAACAAGAAGTGCAAGAAAAATTAGATGCTGAAATTTCTAGGCATAAAGAATGGCTAGTTTCTGGTGACAAGTTAGCTAGTCATCTATATGGTAGTCAAGCTCCTAATTCTGGGATAGGTTTAGGTTTTAAAAAGTATGTAGGATTAGAAGCTAGGCATGATGGGCGTAATACTACACCAGAAGCTTAGCTAATTATGTTAAAGAAGGTGACCTACATGTCAGACGTGGATCTATTAGAGGAATACCTATGCCCGTTGACCTTTCCCTCATCGATGACTTTGATGGATCACACCATTTATATGGCAAAAATTCAAATGACTTGCCGTGACCTCGATACTTCTTCTAATGACTTTGTCTCTTGTGTTAATAAAGTGACAAGTCCTCCGAAAGAAGGGTCTACAGAGTGTGATTCAAATGACAAGTCCGACCTTCCCAAGTCTTCACCCCCGCCGCACCCAAGACTACCAATAAGCATGTCGAAGTTGCCGCCAAGGAATCCTCTTCCAAGACAGCTTGCTCAAGACTTGCTTTTAATTCTTTGCATAATAATACCTCATAAAAACAATTCTTTTCATGGTTTTGGTTTGAATACTTCTGCTTGTAATAGAACATCTTTTAGTTTGAATAAATCTTCTAAACAGAAGACATGTTTTGTGTGTAGAAGTAAATTTCATTTAATTAAGGATTGTGATTATCATGAGCAAAGGATGGGTAGGTGTGATGATTCTAGGACATCTAGACCAATGTGGACTAATGTTAATGCTATACCACCTTATGTTCCACAAGCAACTTCTACTAATACTCCTTCACTTCTGGAGAAGACCGGTTGCAAGACCATATGTACAACCAACAAGTTCATATTTTAAGAATGGTTATTGGCCTGGATATGTTGACTCTATGACTATGGGAAGAGGGAACTGATACTGTATGTCAAGTCCTCAGCAAGTTGTTCTTGGAATAAAAAGGGACCTAAATTTCAATGGAAACCCAAGAACAATAGTGGATCCTATACATCTGCATGGCATAATTCATATGATCCATTAGGCGGTTCAAGTCAAAGAATGACTTGAGCCTCTAGAGTGTACTAATATTTTGTATATTTTTGTTGTTGTAGAATCATCCTCTTAAGCATAAAGATGTTGGCATTGTTGATAGTGGTTGTTCAAGAAGTATGTCAGAAACAGGGATATGATGCATAACTTTGTATCAATTGAAGGAGGAGGCAATGTAACCTTTGGAGGAAGTGATGGCGAGTTACTGAAAGGGACCATCAAAACACCTCAACCGGACTTTGAGAATGTATACTATGTCAAGGAACTCCAACACTTCAATTTGTTCTCGGTCCTCACAAATCGTGACACCAAGAACAAAGTACTCTTCAAAGAGGGTGAATGTCTTGTGCTATCTAAAGACTTCAAACTCCCGTAAGAAACTTCAATTCTACTGAAAGTTCCCGGGAATCACAATCTTTATACATTCAACTTAAGCGATGTTAAACTAGAAGGTGACTTAACTTGTTTGGTGGCTAAAGCATCTTTGGATGAGTCTACTAAATGGCATAGGAGGATGGCCCATGTAAACTTCAAGACCATAAACAAACTCTCAAACTGACTTGTTGAAGGTCTTCCCTCCAAAGTCTTCACAAATGATCATAACTGTGTTGCCTGCAACAAAGGAAAGCAACACAGAGCCTCATACAAAGTTGTTACAGTGAGCATTATTTAACCTCTTCACCGCTTCATATGGACTTGTTTGGTCCAACCTGTTAGAAGCATTGATCAAAAGTATTTTTGTCCGGTTATCACTGATGGTGATGCGATTTTGTTGGGTATTCTTTCTAAGGACCAAAGATGAAACATCTCCAGTGCTGAAAGACTTTATTACCCTTATTGAAAATCAGTTGAACAAAAAGGTTAAAGGAATTAGGTGTGATAATGGGACAGAGTTCAAGAATGCTATACTCATAGAACTATGTAGGTCAAAAGGGATAAAAAGGGACTATAGCACTCCAAGAACCCCACAACAAAATGGGGTGGCAAAAAGAAAAAATAGGACCTTAATAGAAGCTGCAAGATCAATGCTAGCAGACTCTAAGCTACCCACCATGTTTTGACCAAGTCTTGTTGGCACAACTTGTTATGTACTGAATAGAGTGTCCATTACTAGACCACACTTCAAAACACCATATGAACTTCTATGGGAAAGTTCCTGCTATTCATTACCTTAAACCTTTTGGCTGTCAAGTGACCATTCTGAATACAAGTGATCCATTGGGCAAATTTGATTAGAAAGTTGCTGATGGTTATATTGTGGGATATTCCGCTCATAGTAAGCGCATGGGTTTAAGCAATTTATCTGCTAAGAGGATTGAGGAGACATTGAACCTGAGGTTTCTAGAAGACAAACCTAATGTTCAAGGACAGGGTCATGTTTGGTCTTTTGACCTTGATTACTTAACCGATTATTTGGGTTATTCTAGACATATGGCTAACCAAAATGCAGGTACTCAAGAGTCTCCAACTACCACAGGAGAGAATAAGGATGCCGATTCGACAGTGAGTTTGAAGATAATGAACAACCCATTGTAGTGCCTTCTTTCTCCCCTAACAATTTTACAGATGACACTTCCAAAGTTACTTCTGATGAGAGTGAAGACGAGTCCAATTATGCAGAGGACCTTGCTAGGCTAAAGACGCAGGAGTATGCAGCTAATCTAGAAGCTGAAAGGAATGCTGAGGAGAATGAAAGAGAAGCAATCAGTGAAAATATACATTATGTGAACGATCCGGTTTCTCCTATCATCACCAATTCTGCTTAAGGCTATGCTGTTTCTACTCCCATTTCTACTAGAGTGTCCACAGACTTTGGAGATCCTTATACTCGTTTCCAAGACCCTCAGATCTTGGTAATCATCAACCCAAAGCTGGAATCTTCACCTCACCTTCTTATGACACCGATTTTGAACCTACTATGACTAATCTTGATTCTTCCATTGAAGTCAACACCCATCGCTACAAAAAGGATTCACAATACTCATCCACAATCAAATATTATTGGTGATCCTAATGCACCTGTTAGAACAAGGGGTACCGTGGCAAGTTCTAAATATGGTCAAGTGGCTTTTATCTCTTATGTCTCAAATCAACAAAGAGACAATCACACAGACTATGAACATTGTCTGTTGCTTGCTTGTTTTCTCAAGTGGAACCAACTCAAGCATTACTCGCTCTTGAAGATTCAAGTTGGCTTGAGGCAATGCAGAAGAGATGCAACAATTTCAAAATCGCAGTTTGATATTGGTACCACTACCACCATGGATGGCAAGTACAATTGGGACTAAATGGAATTCTGAAGAATAAGAGAGATGCAAGAGGTGTTGTCATTAAAAACAAAGCAAGATTGGTTGCTCGGGGTTATAGACAAGAGGAGGGGATTGATTATGATGAAGTGTTTGCACCTGTGGCAAGAGTTGAAGCCATACGGATTTTCTTGGCTTATGCATCCTATATGGGTTTCATGGTCTATCAGATGGATGTTAAAGGAGCCTTCCTGTATGGTGAAATAGAAGAGGAGGTTTATGTCACTCAACCTAAAGGATTTGAAGACCCATATCATCCTAATCATGTTTACAAGGTAGTCAAAGCTCTCTATGGACTACATCAAGCACCCAGAGCTTGGTATGCTAGGCTTTCAACATACTGCATGGTTATCAAGAGGTGCAATTGATAAGACTCTTTTCCTTAAGAAGAATTCCACAGATATTATTCTTGTGCAAGTGTATGTGGATGACATTATTTTAGGATCCACAAAGGAAGCTTAAAAGCAGGGAGTTTGAGGAGCTTATGAAGGGAGAGTTTAAGATGAGTGCCATGGGAGAAATGACTTTCTTTTTGGGTCTCCAAGTTCAGCAGAAACTTGATGGTATCTTTATCACCGTGTCCGGGACAAATATGTGAGGGACATCTTGAAGAAGTTTGGTATGGAGAGTGTAAGGATTGCCACTACACCTTATGAAGCTCCAAAGTCAAAGACCAACAATGAAATAGATCCACCAGTGAATGTACATATTTACAGATCTATGATTGGTTCTTTGATGTATTTAACGACTTCACGGCCCGATATTACTTTTGCCGCGTGAGTGTTTGTTCTAGACATCAAGTTACTCCACTTACTTCCCATCTCAATGTTGTTAAGAAGATCTTTAAGTACCTCAAAGGCCAACCTCATTTAGGCCTTTGGTACCCAAAAGAATCTCCATTTGAGCTGGAATCATATAGTGATAGTGACTATGCCGGGTTAAATCCGGATAGGAGGTCCACCATCGAGGTTGCCAATTCCTTGGGAAGAGATTGATTTTTGGCAATGCAAGAAACAGAGACTATTGTGACTACCGCTACCTCATCTATCAAGCAGTAGTATTGCTGCACCACCAATTCATGTGTGGCAGGTTCTTTGGATTCCAAATCAATTGTTGGATTATGGGTATAACTTCATGAACACAACAATTTTTATTAATAATCAAAGTACCATATGCATTGTTAAAAATCCAGTTTTTCAAAATGAACAAAACATATTGAAATTAGGCACCACTTTATAAGAGATGCATATGACAAACATTTGATAAAAGTGGTTAAAATTCACACTAACCGATGATAATGTGGCGATTTGTTAACAAAAGCTTTTGATGGACCAAGGTTTCAACAACTTGTGGTCCATATTGGTATGCTTAACCCTTAACTGCAAAGTTTAAGGGGAGGCATATGGATTTGTGTACACTTTACATTCTTTTATGTAAATTTGTTTGATTTTTGTGTATACTTTTTGATTCTGTTTACTAACACTAACCAGCTAATGTAATCTTAGTTTGTTTTTCTTTGTTGGTTTGTGTGTGTCTTCTGTGTCTGTTTTGCAGTTTAGTTATTCAAGTTGGTATTTACCATGGTTGTTAATTTGGAATATGGTCAAGAAAGCTCTAAAGCTTGTTTCTACTGAATTTAAAGTGCTGAAGTGAGCTATTTGTTTCCATCAAGACAATGTAAGTTATAATGTTCATTCAAGAGAAGTAATCAAGCAAATTGTTCATTCATTCATTCGAGAAACAAATTTTATACTACAACTTACAGTACAATCAACATCAAATGCAATTACAAGAAAAGAGCTATACATGATCTACTAATCCAATCTTGTTTATATAATCTATTCCAACATCTAACGAGAACCGTTGGATATGCATGATTGCTCACATCTTTCACACTAGATGCTGATATGCATTTATCAGACTTGCATAACCACCCATTCCTTCTATCTTGATGGTCGGATATGCATGACTGCGACGATTTAAGAAGCCTAATGATCAAAATGGGAAGGATGGATTGATGAAAACGATGATGATGAAGATGACCGATATGTCTTTTGTGCTTCATCCGCACGATTTCACACAAAAGCAATCCTTCCACCTTCCTTAACCCCTTCCTTTATAATGATGTGTGATGATGCACCAAAACCGTGTGTAGAAAGACCAAGAACCACCTCTCTATCCCAGGGAGTGGCGGATTTCTCGCTCATGGACTTCTGGAGACCGAAGGTGGAGGTTGGGAGTAAGATGTTATCTCCTTATAGGAGTCATCAATCATCGCCAGATTCACTTGATTCACTACACTATCATCTTCCAAGCAAGAGAAAGGGTGATTTATTTGGTCGTGGATATGGTTGAGGAAAGTAATGAAGCCATGGGTTTGAATCATCACTTGATGATGATGAGGATGATGTTGTGAGATCTATGATCTCGTGTTTAGTACTCAATGACCGATTGTGGTTAATTTTGAAGCATTGATGAAATTAGGGTTTGTGATGTTATTTGGGGGTTTTTGATGAAGAGTTATGTGTGCATTGGGATTGTTTTATAGAAGCCAAGACTTAATGAGATTTAATGCGTAGGGTGAAACAAGAAAAGATATTTATCAAGCTTTTGAATAACGTGATCTATTTCTCACGATTGGTATTCTTTAGCAGAATGACTAGTGTTTCTACCGAAGTTGAAAGTTTAATTGGGTAAAAGTAGAAGATACGCAAGATCGGTCAACAATTTGACCAAAATTGGGAAACTACTACTTATTCTCTATTCTATATCTTTGTCTCAAATTAAACGATTCCCTCTTTACTCATGTTCAAAACACTTCCACTTGTGTGAATCTTAACCCTAACTTACGATTTTTCTCATGGCCTAATTCAAGCATGATCATAATAAAGTCGCTCGGGAACAAAAAGGGTGATGAGTTGTATAGACCGATGGTAGAATTCCTAAAGAGGTCCAAGATTCATTATGCTTTAACGATTCTCCTAAGTGATTTATGAATCGCTGGTTAAACAATTTTGGGCGATCAAAAAGAGGAATGATACGTAGATTGTAGCTATGGTTGACGGAATAGAGTATGTTGTGACAGAGGACTTGATCAACTTGACTTCATTGAATGATGAGAATGGAGTTTTCATTCAATGTCAGAGTGGTACTTGATGGGCTAAGAGCAATTGGATATCAAGGGACAAGGACAAACATGTGGTTAAAGAATCACTTTTCCTATGTGGAGGTTTTGGTTCATACATTGTCAGTTGTTTAAGCAATAAATTAGGAGGATGGGACCAATTTTCTACTCAATTGGGATGTGGTATTATATGTCTATCTCATGGTTTAACTTATAATTTTTCTAAGTTTATTTTTGATAATATGGTTGAGAATATAACTAGGAAAAAGAACAAGTTTTTAATGTACCCTAGGTTTTTGCAAATAATATTAGACATTACTTCCCAAACCCAAGCCTTTTATCCCATAGGAGCTTTATCTGCTAAACTATTTGCTTCAATGAGAACTAAGTATGAGGGGCACATCATCCTTGCTATACGCTATGTTGCCTCAAGGCAATGAATCACGAAGGGAATGGTGTTGGTTCTCCACCTTCTACTATCAAGTGCCATGGAAATCCATCGCTGACAATAGATGAAGGCCCTTCTAATGGGCCGAAACACATCTTGTTACTCTCGAACAACCTTTATCCACTCTTCACCTAGATCTAGTCCACCTACCTTTCCACAAGTTCCTCTTTGAGGATGAGACCGAAGTTTAATAGGATGTCTACTCCTAGTCCGTTAGAGATTGCTTGATGATCATGTTCCATTCTTTGAGCATATTGATATTTCTTTTGAAAGGCCCGATGATGTTCCCATTCCACGAGCAATCACCGGTGGAGCCGAGGACCTTATTACACTTACATCTTTGTATGCTCTAGTGAATGTGTATGTAGTAGATTATCGATCTCAAGAAGGAGCTTGCAGAGACTAAATCTACTCTTGGTGGTAAGATTGTGGAGTTGCAGGATAAAGTTAAGAACTTGGAGGAACAATCAATCGAGAAGAAAAAGGAGATTGATGTTTCTTCCGATGAGGATCAAGAAGATACCTGCAAATTGCATCACTAGGAATCTTGGTCGATGCAGCTCTAACAACTCATGTTTCTTCTCCTATTGCTGCTAAATCTTCAAAGAAAAAGGAACCTATTCGATACACTAGCAAAAGGAAAAGATTATATTTGAATAAGGAATCTCAAGCTTCAGGGACAAATTGTTGCGGTGTGTTCACGATGTTCAAATGGAGGATGTTGTCGCCAACATGGTCAAGCTTCATTTGTACAAGAACCACCAAGTTCTCAACCTTCCCAGATGATTCTACGTTGTTTCTTAAAAGTAAGTTTTAACTTGATTCTAATGTAGAAGTCTTTTCTACACACCTGAAGCATTTTCTCAAAATGTTTCTTTTGAAGTTCTTTTTGTGCATATTCCTCAAAATGATTCCAAATTGTGGAACCTTCTCGACAAAGGAAAGGAAACTGTGATTGATGAAGTAATTGGTCTCGGACCGTGTCCGAAGAAGAAAGGTATGCTCAAGCTAGGATGCCGATTATGAAAATATGCAAGTAAGAGTCGCAAGGCTGAATTTCTTCACATGCTCACTCGACTCTAATTTGTCTCTACGTAAAGACAACTAGAGCTTGATGAATTATTTCTAAGATCACCATGCTCAATGGGATGTCTATATTAATCAAGGTGCATCTGATCCTAATCTTGCTAAACGAATTTTAGGTGTAGCCTATGATAGTGAGAATTTTGTGGCTCAAATGGTGGCTCTTGGAAACAAAAAAGCTAGAAGCAGCTGCAAAGAGGAATGCTATTGTTGCTCAAAGGAATAAAGCAAAAAGGAAAAACTAATGACCGAGCTCTAAGAGAGCTCATATGAGGAGGATTGTGAAGAATCATAGTACTATCAGATACACTACGGCATGTCAATGAAGCAAATCTTAGATTTATCTGATGATGCTTTGATCATAAAGTATAATATGATTATGAAGTTTTCTTCATCTGGTTCTACTTCTTCTTCTACATTGAAAAGGATTGCTAATACGTCTGATGTTCCTAAAGCAAAGAGACCCAAGACAGTTGAAATTGTAGATAATTTTGATGATGTGGCACCAAAATTAAGTTCTCCTCAGAAGTTACTACTGGTCGAGGGGAGAAAAGTTTAGCGATATGGTTTTATCTACCAATTAATCTATCAAGCTTTTCCGAAGCTTCTTAGTGTTGAATCTATCGATGATTTGGGTGATACATTGAGTAAGAAAAGGATGACTAAAAGGAAACTCGCTCCTTAAGGAGAGATCCGTAAGACTAGCTAGGAAACATCTTCCAAGAATATCTCTTTAGATCTCAAGGTCAGCTGAAGTCAAATTTTATTAAAGTAGGATCGCTTGATGTTTTTCTTGAAGAAACAACATGTCGTATTGATCAATTGGACGGTGGGAAGCCATCGCTTATCGATTGATAATTCTACTATACTTCAACTTCTTGAAGGAAATCTTCATTTGGTGGATAGACATGATTTGAAGATGTCAGATGAACATGTTACTCAAAGATTATACTATTCATTCACGGTGGTTCCGTTTGTATTTATTGGGTTATCTTCAAGTCTTGTTTGATTCTCATTCTCCAGATGGTAAAGGGTATTCTATTTGGAAGAATTCACAATGGGAGATTGAGAGTTGAGATTTTATCCTATGCCATGTCCATGTGGTCTCGCATAAAATGTGGCATGATTTTGTGTATGTTCTATAAGACTTATCCTTTGTCCGTTCATTAATGGAAAGAATGCTTAGACGTAAGTTGAAGTACCTCCTAATCCAATGATGGACTATGAAAATGTGTTGTGTTGATTGATTAAAACTCGCAAATATAAAGGTTCATCTTGATTGTGGTATTTTGTATCTTTTGTAATATTTGTTTTCTTTATTAGTTAAAAAATTTTGTATATATTTGATTTTGTCTAACTTTTATTGCAGGTTTGTTGTATATTATTGATGGTTATTGACTCACCAGATATACCTTGTGTATATCAAAGAGTTGGCTAGTCCAAAGGGTATAGCTTTGGTAAAGACACATAAAATCTATTGATAAATGTGAATGGTTTGCTCAAAATCATAGGGTTTGCAACCACCCATGCAAATTGTCGAGTGTTGTATGGTCATCAATTCACCATGGTTTATTCCTATTTGGAATCTAAGAATTGACTAGCCCACATGTATATGGCTTGTGGTAAAGGTAGTGGAATACCATATTTGGTAATCAGGCCCAATTTTAAGAATTGACTAGTCCCGAGCAAACGCTGTAAAGACATATCAAACTCCATTATAGTAGTTGCTCGGTTTGCTAATAAATCAAATGGTTATCAGTGTACCATAGTTTTCGAACTTAAACATTTGGCTACTCCAGAGTGATGGCTATTGGTAAAGAGACATCAAATCCATTATTTTCAATGATTCACCTCTCACAGAGTTAACACACCTGGATGTGATGAGAATAGTTTGAAACTAATATGTTTTGATGTACATGTTGTCATTTGTTGCCGCAAAAGATATGGAGTTTCGTGAGTTTAATCATCAAAGAGATATTTTTGTTTTGATTCTTTGTCGATGATGTTCGAGTACAACTCTCTAGTGCCGCAAGGTTAAAGATCATCAACAAACCGGAACTTAACCAAGTCAAATTCCTGAGGAGGATTGTTGGGAATTATGTGAAGTATGAATCATGCCGATACATGCACATGGATGATACCGCCAAGTGTAGCCGGATTCCTAAGACATGATTTTTTTGAAGTTATATTAGTCGTAGTTTGTTTCTGCGGAGATAGTATTCCTCAGATATTCTTGAATTAGTTAGGATATACATGATATTCCATATATTCTAGAATTAGTTAGGATATACATGAGCTTTATTAGGAAGTGATTGTGTATATCTTATTTAGTTTCATAGTTATACATTTCTTAGAAAAGAAGTTAGGTTCCTGTCTATAAAAGGAACACAATAGAATGTATTATGTACGGTGCTTAAAACAAGTTTTAATATAACGATCCATAGAGGATCAAAGAAGTTCTTAGTTATCTGTGTTTTATACTTGTGTTTATATTCCGCTAAAGAATACAAGTTGTAGAGATTTTCTTTTAGTTTGTTTGTGATTACACAAGCAATAATAACGATCTACGAAGCTCAAGATCTATCAAGGTCTGATAGGTCTGATAGTTTCTCAACAGTTTTACTCAGTGTCACACGCAGATGACGGTGTGGATAATCGGAAGAGGTGTTAATGTCTCATACTTTGTTGAGTAGTGAGTACCTAGAGATTTGCTTGAAGCATAAATTCTCAACACCGTTCTTCCAACATTAGTGCAAGCTTAAGATGCAAATGCGGGGAATTCTACTTCAGTTTCAAGTTTGGTGTAACGGGTTTTCCTCATCAGTGGTTACTTCAAATTTTCTCTGAATGGGTTGATAAAGATAGTCAGAGAGAGTTTCTATAGCAGTTGATTCTCACAAGATTCATTTGAGCTAATTTTTGTTCTTTTCTATTTCAAGAATATTTGGTATGAATAATGTGTTGCCGATTATGAGGTATCAAAACCAAGGGGAAGGAGACATACATCTAAACACACAACGAAAGTACACGTGATGAACCTAATACTCTCTCTATTGAAGTAATCCTGGGAAAGAAAAATGTCATAACCGTAGAGAAACTCAGTGTTTACTCATAGCCTTTGGTGTGTTATTCCAACTATTTGGGGAAAAGATATATTATTCTAACTATTTGGGGGAAGGATGTATTATTCCAAACATTTGGGAGGAAGTGGTCTCTGGATACTTTTGGTATGTGTTAACTCAAATTTCAAAGAGGGAAGAAATATTAGAAGAATATTTGGAACGTGAGATGATATTGCTTATCGACATCTTCTATGTGGCTTATGATAAAGTGCTTCCGGTTAGTGTTTCATGTACACAATGTAATGATGATTCCATGAGGTCGCAAACCATCGTGAGATATGTGTACATCGTGAGAGATATGTAATGATGATTCCGGCGATAAAGTTACCGTGATCGCTTGTTTTACTCCGTTGGGTACATGTGTACACTATGGGTGAATGGTTATATGGAAGATAACCGAATGCACTGGTAATATGAAGATGTTGATATATGGTCTCCTCAATAGAAAACTGGTCAATCTCGAAGAGTAATGTGTACATCGGGACGCATAAAGTGTTCATGTGATCGGACTTAATCAGCTATTCCGCATTTGATAACCACCGAGATGATCAATGTTTCAACTTGTTACTCGTTGTTCTGATTCTTCGGGTGCCGAAGCTTCATTCAATGAGACCGCTTTGTCTTCAACTCTACTTCTTAAGGAAATGGTCTTTATTCGATGTTTGTCGGTTTGGGGGGAAGCTACCAAAGATTAAAGTTGAGAAGGCTCTGTGTCTGCATCATTTTCTTAGAAGCCTCGAATGCTTTGGTGGCTAAAGTTTAGAGAGATGTTGATTCCTTTCTTCTACAAAGTCAATAAACGATATCTTTATCTCTGCACTCATTTCATCATCCTCTTAAACTAATTTATCTTTTGTATATATTTATTCAAAAAGCAAAATACAAAATTATAAAATCTTCTAAAACCAAATAGAAAAATATAAAACTTTCAAAAAATCCATAAAATCAAAAATCTCGAATTCTCAAAATTTTTGTCTTTTGTCTTTTCTTTCTTGATTCGATATATATCTACGGCTTTTTTGCCAACAAAGAGTGACACGGACTTTAGATGTTGTTCAATGTTTAAAAAATCAAAAATCAAAAAAATATTTTGGGAGAAAGTAAAACAATGGTTTATCTATTTATGCAAAGAACCCGCTTCTCAAAGAAAGAACAGAGCCATGCTTTATCTCATGTTTCAAACCTAATGCTCTGATTCTAAAACAAATGTTTGTCATCAACAAGACAAATGTTTAACTTCAAATATTTTTCCTTCTAAAGATTCCTCCAAAAATATTTATAATCTTATAAAAACTCAATTGTTTTGGAAAACACTTCACTCTATTTTGAAAATCAAAAGAACTTATCAAGTGTCAAAATCTCATCATCAATCAACTTTCGCCATTGATTGAGGGGAGAATGATTTTTCAATTAAATCAAAAGTGTTCTTTTCAAACAATTTGCACTTAAATGAGTAAGGTCTACTCTAAATGTTTTTCAAAATGTTACACAATTGGTTCCAGATCTTGGTTATTATTATGTTTTCAAAAGATAATTATGCATGTTTAATCAATGGAGTTTAAAGTCTCAAATCCAATCCTTATCGGGCTTAAACGCTTTCATAATCAAGTCACAATTCTCCTTAAAAGCTTTCAAAATCAATTTAATCTACAGATCACAAATTTCAAATGATTTGATAATTGTGATCGGGGAGAATTTTTGATTTAAATTGATTTAAACCGATAATTGATAAATGGTTTCATAAGTGTTTAGCATGTTTGCCTCCCCCGACAAATGATTTCAAACTTTCCATGCACATGTTGAGGGGGAGCATCTATTTTAAACCTCAAATTATTGAAATGTGACTGAATTGTCTCTAAGTGCAGGTTCCCTCTGTTAGGTCACAAGGTTTACCACACAAGCTTATAAGAAAGATAGAGAGGCGATTGAACAAGTATCACACACACACACATAAATAATACTGGCTTTTGGCGTAGAGTGTTTGTAAAAAGAAAACTTGAACAACCAACCTTCAAATGAAGGTTTACATAAGGTATTTATAGGTGCAAGGAGCCAACACACCTACTCCTTCCCTTTCTCTCCTATGGGCTTGGGCCTAAGCTCACGGGCCTCTACAACAAACACATAAAGGCCATAAATAAGCTAACTATTACATATGAGTAACTAACACTTGAATAAGGTTTAGGAGTGATTCCAACAATCTCCCTCAAGTATTTTATACAGTAACAAACACTCAAGTGTTGGTGATGAAAACTGAAGGCGCTGATGTAATAAGTAGCTTTGACGCCTTCTCGACATTCTTCTTTGTGAGAAGAATTGACTTGATTTGAACAATCTCCCCAATGTAGAGAGATAGTTTACTTTGAACGGTTATGCTTTGACGTCATCATTAACCTTGTTCTTTGATCATTGGTTTTGTTTATGTATGTTGTTCCGCGATCAAGTCCGCCAGTTCACCGCTTCATACGCGTTGTTCCACATCGCCATCAACATGCTCACACGCCTTTTGACGCTGGAATTCAAGACGATGGAGTTCTTTAAGTCTTTAACTTTGTAGATTCTCTTGACGACGTAAGAATCATTCTCACATCAAGTGTTGCTTTTGGATAGAACTTCCATTAGTGATGATGATGCGTGAGCATGAGAAGAATGCAGACGATCATTCCGCTTCCGCAGCTTCCATAAGAAAACATTTAAACGTTAGTAATAAGCGGATTCCGACTTACAAGTTTGAACTTTGAGAGTGTCAACAAGATAGTGTGAAAACACAACTCTAATTCTACAAAGGCCGCCTCAATCGAGTCCCATAAGTGAGATAACACGATGTACCGGCACACCTACGATTCCGATGAGCCGAGGTACACCAAGCATCACCTCACGCATCAGACCGCTTGAGACCACTAAGCCAATCCAAGGGAGTTGCCGAAGTGACACTGCCGTGGTGCTTTAATGTTGACCCCGGCAGAGTTTCCATTCATTCACCGAGATCACATGTGAACCTCTCATAAATGTTCTCGATGATTGCTAAGATCCTGAAGGAATCGATATGAACCACCGATAACCTTATTTGTTGATCATCAAATGATTAAATGTCAAGTGTACCTAAGAGATCTTTTGATGAATCTCGTGGCTCTAGACTCAATAGTGCTTTTGGTTTTCCGAAGTGAGATAGGGAGAGGTCTCCTTCTTCAATACCAGCAATCTCTAAGAGAAAGCCGATAGTTTATTTAGGGTTCCCTGTGAGAATGAAACAAGCTTTTGTTAAGAGAAACTTGAGTGGATAAGAAGGTTTAGTGCATGCGTCACCGGGTCCATGACGACTTTTAATCTTCAATACAAGGCCACAAAGTGACAACAAGAGCATATGAATTGAACCCTGGTTCCGCCTCTAAGTTGAATAACTGAGGGCTATTTCTTTTCACCACCTGCATTTCTTTTAATTCTTCAACTCTTTTCTCCGCATTCTCATTTTCTCCTTTATATAATCATACCTAAGGACTTCTAAATACTAACTATTTGTGGTGTCTCCAGATCCCTCCCTCCCAAGGATCAGGATGGTTATTCCTAACATTAGTCACCTTATAACTCCATGACTAACCTATGTTGCCATAAAAAATCCATCATCTGAAAAAGTGTTTGTGAATGAAAACATTTTAGTACCACCGCTGAGATAAGATTTTGCATAAATACACCCCCTCCACCTGTGCTTAAGAGTTTTAACGGTTAAAATGCATGGAGGAAAGAGCGCACACTTTTGAATTGATTCCCTCAAGATAGACAATCCCCCAAGACACTACGCGGCATAGTTAAAGAGTTGCATTGTCGCCTTTTAGGTGACAACTAGCTCTAATAACTACCTGAAGGTGTAGACAATCCTCAAAGGTCGCCCCGGCCGTAGTTCATGTTTATCAAGAGTTTCTAATGGTACATTCTACTCGCACAAGTCCTTTCTTGTAGACACGCTTACATCACTAGCTAACTAGCTTGAAATTATTACCCGGCACAAGTCTTTTCGAAGTTACTAACGCTTAAGCATCAGCAATTCGTTGGTTAAGTCCAATACACAAATTCATTTGCATTTTACACAACATATTTCTTATCACATATTTCTCCCCCTCAAAAATGGCATATTAAAGTGTTATTTTTGAAACGCTTGAGAATAAATATGACCATTTCGAAAGTTAAGGGAAGAATGACCATCGAGAACAATTTTGAACAAAGTTTTAATTCAAGTACTCCCCAACGAAAGTGATATAATGTAAAGGTTTTGAAAATCATAAAAGAAAGTACTTGTTCTTTTGAGCAAAACCTTGAAAAGTGAAAGGTTTGATAGGTTTTACTCAAAAGTAAGAAGCTTTCTCTCTTTTTATAAGGATTGTGGCAATCCGCGCACTACAGGTCCTTTATTTACAAGTACGGGTAAACGTAATGTGTGCACAATCCATTGACATAATTAATCAAACATCCAAAATGATATGAAGAAAACAATTCAAGGGGTACCAGAAGTGCGTTGATGTTCCTGTGAGTGTGCATGTATGCTGAAACTGCTGTTTCTCCGGTTTAATTACATCGACATAACTCTCCAACCGAATCGATCCCTTCAAACAACCGCTCATCAATCATTGTGATGATTCGTCTCACATCCCTCCTTTCCCCGAATTTCGGCTTAGAGACCCAATTTCTCAGCGATATCCTTCAACCCGTATGCCAATCCATCCCTAAATTCAAAGTATGATCCCTAACTTGTGGAGTTCACTACACGCCATTAAGCGCTTTGAAGTTCACTACACGTAAACAACGTAGGTTTGCCGATGAGTGTATATTGAGATAGCCGGTTGATATCGGAAGATCAAGCTTTGGAGGATGAAGTTGACACGCCATTCGATAAGATTCAAACACCGCGAGATCTTCTACACGTTCCTTGATGACAATGCGTCCTATGAAGATGAGAAGTGACTTGATAAATTCA
Organism: Chrysanthemum makinoi; assembly: GCA_910596185.1. NCBI lineage: Eukaryota > Viridiplantae > Streptophyta > Magnoliopsida > Asterales > Asteraceae > Chrysanthemum > Chrysanthemum makinoi. The sequence continues at coordinate 56,788,013 of OU343216.1, forward strand.
CGCTGTAATCGCTAGCTTGAGAATTTTCTCATGCGACCTTGCATCTTGGCATACAGCGCTTCGATGTCATCGAGAGACAAATTCTCTCGCCTCAAAGCATAGTCCCGCCTCATCTTGTCTTTGACTACGCATCTTCTTTAGGAATGTGTAGTCCCACTGATCTAAAGGTCAACGTAATGATGGCAACGATATCTTTAGAACTATGCACGATGTTGAGACTTCAACCCTCAGCCTTCTATAGTAGATCGGCTTGCTGCTCTAGTGATGAATCCCATACAATGCATCTCATGAGCCTCCACCGTGTTGGAGAACAAGTGATTGGCACGCTCTCAATGGCTATATGCGCTTTGAGTATGTACTGGAATGGAAGTGTCAACGACGAGCATATATTTCTGAATCGCCATCAGCAGTAGAAGAAAATCCGTGTCTTTGTTGAAGAAGTATCCGAAAGGAATCCTTGGTTCAAATTGCTTGTCCAAGTGTTGGTAGAGGTTTGGTCCAATCGGTGTAGTATGGAGGGTTGTCCCTGTGTGAAGTCAATGTTTGCTTCCGGGTTGAGCCAATCCATGTTGTTAGACATAGCTCGAGCAATGTTTTCAAGGTGATATTCAATTCCTCGAGGCATCTTCTTTAGTTGAAATGCTTCATTTTTGATTCGCCTACTTCGATTTCATTTTCTTCACATGGACCCTTCATCGCCATTTTCTTCACATGGACCTCTTCATCGCCATCTTCATCTTCATCGCCATTTTCAAATTTTAGATTTCACGATTTCGAGCAATGGTTTTTCAACTTGTTGGGAGAGGTGGTTGTTGTAGGCTCAAGGACTTTCATCGCCACCACCGTGATACTCAAAGTGATCATCGGCTTTTCGAGTCGGGTGGTAACTCTAATCGCCCCGAGGTTTTTTTCAAAGAAGAACGAGGAGGAGATTTTGTTGAACAGATCCCGCTGCTGGGAGGAGGTTGCATCAAGGAATATTCACCGATCGCTTCCACGCGCTTAGTACGCAGCCTTTATCCTTATCCTTGTCTTCATCGCTCCTAGGACGCGACTTTTCAAATTTCAAATCTAAGCTTTGAAGTTGGTAGTCCAACAATGCTTTGAAACTTTCCTTCATCGTAAGTAAATGTCCAGATCGTGCGCATATTTGTGTGACAAGCTTTGCCACCAATTCATTATCCGAGAAAACTACCGGATCGGTTGGATTGATTGTGACGCTTACGCTGATCGAATAGTTTGCTTGGCGACCGCATGAGATTTGGATAAAGTTGTTTGGTGAACAACCTTTGTGATTTTAGGAACGCATCTTAAGGTAGTACTTTTCGTAGCCTTCATCATTTTCAGCCTCTTGACGGTGATTTTTCATGAATTCTCCAACAAACTTCCTTTCTCCTTTTATCTTTTCATGCTCGCTATATATATATGCCGTATGATCAAAGAAAGAAATTTAGCTTTTGTTGAGCACGCTTTTCTTTCCCGACTTGTCCGACAAATTTGGTAATCCGCTCATGAGCTTGAGAAATCCAAGATTTAGATGGTTTCTTCACGGATTTGGATGATGATTTGGTTGACTTCTTTGATGGTGGTGGCGCAGGTGATAGAAGACTAACTGATGATGAAGAGATATGAGGAGACTCTGAATCCTTCGGAGGTTCAGAGGTTTCTTCCTTTGATCGCTAGACTATCTAGAAGAAACGTATCATAATCAACATCTTGATCTTTTTCGACTTCTCGCTTTCGGTTCCTCAAACTCATATTCGATAGTATCCTCCACAATCGCTTGTTGCACAAGAAGTGGTGGTAACTACCCCTTTATCGTTGATTAACCGTGATCGAGATGGTTCAGAGTGGGCAAGACTAACTTGATCCTCCTGACCACCCATTTGGTCTTAGCAAATTCTTCCTTTTGAAGGTGTCTAACGATATTAAACTTCTTCCAGTATGATATATCCAGGCTCTCTTCTTCATCCGAAGCTTTCATCATACAGTACAAGTACATGAGTCTTCCCTTTCTTTGTCACCGCGGACTTGGAGGTTTAGCTATCAAGGAAGTGTTGTGCCAAGTGCATCGTGAGTAGGTAATCTCTTCATGCGGTGTCGCATTCTTCGAGCTTTCGCCCACAAGCTTTCTTTAAGGTTCAAAGGGAATAGGTTATTTCCTTTACTGAACAATCCTTTTAACGAGGAGGATTCCTTGGGAAGCTTCCTATAAATATCAGACTTGTAACACTTCCAAGATTCCTCGTCCTCCGGTAGGGTGTACTCGTAAGATTTTTCATCAAGATGACCAACTTTGCCTTCTTTACTAACCCATACCTTTTATATGTTTCAAGCTTTTGATTTCTCGGTGGTTGGCGTGATCAAAACCAACCCCGCTTTGTTGACGATTCTTTGATTCCGGCGTATAGTATGGGTTCAAATATGTCGTGATTATCCGGTCATTGAGCCTCATGGGGATGTCGATGAAGTCCAAGTGCTCTCTCGATCAAAGGGATCTCCGACATAGGAATCTGGAGCCAAGCTTCTTGTGAAATACCATCATGTCCTCCCATCGCATGCTTCTGATTTCAATGTCCTTCTTGTTGATCAACCACTAAAAATTTGTAGTTCCATGAGCTTGATGCTCTATAGCCACCGCTACCACCAGACTGACATTTGGTGATGATCATGTAGAGTGTTCTCCATGGTTGAGGAATATTCTTTAGCTCTACATGAGAGTGCTTAGTAATGATTCCTCGAGGCTTCATCATAACCAATATCTATCAAGAACGGTGGACTGCTCTTCAGAGGGGTAGCAAAGAAGTCGGTTGGAGCGATGTCGTGAATGATGAGAAATGTTCGTAAGTCGCCAGGAGTGATAGTGACTTGTTTGTGATTAAGTGTCACATTCAACGACTGACCCGCTGATCCTCGCATAGAATCCCAAAATTGTTGAATGTAGACCTCCGGACTGCGGGCGAGTGTGAGAGCATGTTCTCGTAGGGATGATTCCGAATATCCAAGAATCAAGCAGAAGATTCGGAGCGTTGAGGGTATCAAAGTCAACCCTAAGGTTGTTCTTTCCAATCTTTCTCGGATAACCGCTTGGAAAGATATCAAGAATTGTAAGAACTTCGATGCATCAACAATCATTTGTTCACCATGTCGTGATCCTAAATAACATTAGCCAAAAGAACCAACATATCGAAAGACATAGTGTTAGTCAATGTAGGTCTTATTTTCTAGCTATTGAATGTGTATAAGGTCAATGATTGTTACGAGTCCTAAGTCACTTGTTTGTTCAATAGTCCAATGACGCCGTGAAATGTTTTCGTGAGTTAGTTAACTTTAAGTTTTAAAGTTTATGTTATCACTTATTGTTCAAACATATCAAAACGATTAAGTTTATTAGTGACATTATTGGATTCGCGGACGTTATGATTAGTTTATTTACCATTGTAATAACAATTCATTATGAAGGTCAATCCAAAGCCGTAGTTTTGGCAAAGTTTAAGCGTGCGATGACGATATAGATGAAAGCTTACGCCAGTAGGGATCCTAACTTACGCTGCAGTAGAAATGTTACGCCGTAGGGAAAAGGGGACCGCGTAGAGCTTACGCTATAGGCGTGATAAAGACCTTACGCGTAAGGCTTTACTCGTAAGAGTAGACCCCGCGCGAGTGTCACTTTACGCATATCCTTCACAGGATACTAGTCCCATTGTAGAACCTTACGTAATAGTTGGCGCGAGGGGATTGTTACGCATAACTTGACTACGCCAGAGGTAATCCTTATGCGTAGAGTTGCAAATGACCTTTATTCCTCAATATTTAAGTGTAGCAAAGCCCAAATAAATTCATCAAATCATAAAAATTAACACAAGCATTCATTATATCAACAAGTTATGGCATGAACATTCATAACACACTTACGCTGCAGAGAAAGTCATACGCCAGAGGTCAAAACCCTAGGGTTAAGATTTACGCAGAGATAATTTCTAGCCATGAGAATTGCACCAAATAAATTCTGGTAGTTCTAAGATGTGTTGAGAGTCTATAAACCAAGTTATAACATCTAACTCATTGTGAATCAAATTTACCCAAAGTTATGAACTTTAAACCCTAACATCAAATTGTCAAACAATTAGTGTTTTTGGGTGGTTAACAACCATGGAAATCATCAATTCAACCTTATATGACCATAACCCAACAATCTTTTAGACCAAAACACTTCACATTTGGAAAAACCCAATTCGACTCATAAACCCTAATTTTCAAAATCATTAATAAGTGTTTCTGGGTAGGTTTTGATGGTTAAAATGATATTCTTGATGTATTTGTTGAACATTTTGACTTTTTTCATAAAAATATTAATAATATATATCATGTGATAATGCTATGCGTGAGAACACCTAATCACGCCAGAAAACAATTTTAGCCGCTGGATTTGTATGAAATTAAAACCTTGGCTTAAAAACATGTTTAGATCTAAAACACTTAAAAATGATGATCAAATCAACGGATAACTTTGAATGAATCTTAGTAGATATATATGGTTGAGAGTAATAAATGAGTAAGTGAATAAGTTAGATGAGGTGTTTTATTAAAATTATCTTTAACATTTTGACAGTTTTGGTCCCTCCACCTTTCCTTTTTTTTTCAACCAAAGCCATTTAACTTCCATTTTGGTTACCAAACAAAGATTTTTAGGAAAGAAACTTGACGACACTCCCCTCACTCGAGAAAATAATGAAAGTTTATAAATTTAGTCCGAGGAGTGTCATTGTACCGGAAAATTTACCACCATTTGTTAAAAGAAACAACCGAGATATGATAACATGCAAGCATACTGCATGTTTTGAGACAGCTTAAAGTTTTGATTTCTCCCCTCAACACTTGATCTAAAAATACAATTTTGAAAGATTATAGTGTTGACTAAGAAACGCATTTTGCAATGTTGAAAGAAAATAGATAGAAGAATATTTTGTTGTTTTATCAGATTTTATACTTTTGTATTTTGTTTTTGAAAGAATTATTTACAAAAGAGATTTTGGTGTTTGATGTTTTAAGATCGTTTAGGAGGTCATCCACCCTTGAGTCAAAACACCTCATACCAATCCCGGGACCAACTCATTAAAACTCCCAGAGGCAAGGCTTTGGGTGAGAAGATTCGCCAATTGGTATTTTGTACCCACAAAATATAATTCAACAAAGACTCGCTCCACGGATCCTTGATGAAATGATATCAAGATCGATGTGCTTTGATTTCGAGAAATAATCGAAGTTACACGAGATCGCAATGGCATCGGATTGTCCGTAGACATCGATTCGTTTGAAAGAGAGTTGTAATACAAAATGCAAGGTTAGATTCCAGAAGCAACACCCCTTCCATGGAAGAGGTATTTATAGTTCGGCATAATACGCCTCCGCTACTATGGATCTGTATACATGGGTAAAGACCTCCCTTCCTCCGCTGTTACACTAAACTAATAACTAAGCTAACAACTAACTAATTGATCTGCAAAACAACATAAATAAACGTATATGTCTACGAGCTAACTTATGCTAGATAATATTTGGGGTGACCGATACTTCATTATGGAATTCCAATCCTAACAATCCCCTAAGGGAGGTCACCTATGAGTTACATTTTGCATCCTAGCATTCTATTCTTATCATGAGCCTCGTAGACTTCAATTCTTCAATTTTCGCATTCTTTGTGCTTTAGCAAGCAAAGGATTCTTCAAAGTCCATCGCTGTTGTACTTTGGTGAGGTCTTTGAATGATCCCACATCTTGATGATCTTCGCTTACTTGAGATCATCGCCTATGAAATCTCTGGATCACCCTTTGTTGTGTTGCCATCATGTGATGTTGTGACTTTGGACCGACATGCTACACTTTCGTGATCGCGACATCTTTCCATCGAGTAGCGGAAGCTTTATCGGGTTCATGATATTTCGCAGAGCGTAGGTGGGCATAGTATAAAAATATCGGAGCTGTGTTATGTAGATATGCACTAGTCATGATTTCTTCACTTAAGTGCGGATGCCGCGTGGAGCATGCGGCTTTGGATTGACTTCAATTCCGATCACCGCAACCATCCAAATGTACCTCGCAAAACAAGCTAGCATAAAAACACACGAAAAGTGTCTTGATCACTTTCGCTGAATTGAGGTATACGGCCCACTGCCTCGCTGATCAAGCATACAAGTACCTGATCAAGTATAATTCAAGAATCTCCTCACAAGGTTTCGCAAATTGCTCTAGCCGTTCTTCAAACCAAAACGTCTCAAAGAAGACAACACGGAGGAGTGAACCAATTGAGATTCACCGATTGGATGAAAATTGATTTGAAAACAATCGCAGATTGCTGCTTAGAAGAATGAGTTTTGCAATACGACAAAGGTTTTATGAGAAAGATCAATTTTCAATCAAAAATACCTTTTGTATTTGAAAGAGAATACATATTCGATGTGCTAGAGAAAAGAAGAGATTTTCACATCAAACGGTTTTTCCAAAAGTATTTTTACAATCAGAGATACTTTTTGTGTTTGAAAACATTAGTACACATTCGATGTCCTAGAGAAAAGAAGATTTGCACATCGAACGGTTTTTCCAAAAGTATTCGGCAATTCATTTCCTGGACCAAGGTTGATTCAAGAGTGAATCGCCCCATCGTTTCTGTCCTGTTGTCACAAGCTTGATCTTTAGAAAAGATCTCACATGTCACCCACCAAGAGCTTGTTTGATGTTGGCTCTAGAAGGATTTCCATCTTCATTGTGAATATTTAACATATCACTCGGATGTTCTGGCAATACCACAAGGATAATGCGTAGGACTCTTAATATATTCTTACTTTCCACATTGTGTGAAACAACAAGTCTTCATTAATTTTGTGTCCTAATGAGATATTGTGGATTATCTCTTGGCTCTATACTCAATAGTGCATATTTGGTTCCTATGCTGGAGACTAGGGAGAGGTTCTCCTTCTTCAATATCAACAATCTCTAAGAGAAAGTCGATAGATAATGTAGGTTCCCCGTGAGAATGAAACAAACCCTTTTAAGAGGAACTTGAGTAGCTTGGAAAGTTTAGTAAAGGCCACGGGTCCATGACGCCTTGTCTTCAATACTGCTGTTACCTTAGTAACCACCACAATAGTATGAATTGGACCCGTTTCACCTCTAAGGTTGAATTAATGGAGGCTATTTCTTTTCACCCTTTCACATTCAGCTTATTTTTCATTCTTCAATCAGTGCTTACCGAGACTTCATAACTAGAACCTTGTTGAGTTTATTCCAGTACTAGCTCTGTCTCAGTCCGCCCTCTTCCCATTTTCTCATTTTTCTCCTTTTTTCATCATACCTAAGGAATCTACACTATCTAGTGGATTGTCCCTGGGTAGATCCCTCCGGCTCTGGCGGGATCGTGGGAATGAATACCTAACCTAACCATCCTTATAACTCCATGCATAAAGTAAATTGGTCCGTCTTTTGGTATTGTTCTTTCCTTCATGAAACCAATTGAAAAATCATTTGGAAAAATCAATCAAGGTACTTGTGATATAAAATCAAAACATTTTGTACCTTAATTGTTTTTGATCATTTAGAAATGCTCTCCCTCAACATGTGCATATGTTTTTGAAATTGTTTCGCACATGGAGGCAAGAGTTCTTTGAAATATATTCGTGATCACAATTTCCATGGAAAAGGCCATTTGATTTTCTTTGGTAAATTCTCCCCCTCAATATGTGCATAAGATATTTGAAATCATTTTATCACATAGAGGAAAGATTTCTTTTGAAGTACATCTACGATCACAAAAGCCATACAGAAAACCATTAGAAAATCAATCAAGGTACTTTATGTTGAAATATAGAAATCATTGTACATTAAAAGTTTATTTTCTTTTGAAATGCTCCCCCTCAATATGTGCTTCGAGATTCGAAAGTGTTTAGCACATATGGGAGAGCAGGCTGCACGTTTGAATCAAATCGATCACCATTTATCATATTTCATAATTAAATCACAAATTCTCCCCCGATAAAAAATATCTTGAGATTTTGGATCCCAAGTGATTTAATAAGGTTTGGAAAACAGGGGAGAATATGTGCCTTGTTTAAATACTCTTCTGGTTCTTGGTTAAATGCTCCTCCACAATCATGTGCGTTACAAAATCGTTTGGCACATGAGGGAAAGAGTGCTTTTGAAACAATCAACCTTTATAACCGATTTGAGATTTAAATCAAGATCTCTCCCCCGATCAAAAGTTTCAAACCTGTTGAGATTTGTGATCCAAATTGATTTAAATCATTTAAAAATTTTAGGGGAAAGACGTGGCAAGATTTAATTTATTGAAATTGACTGATGAGGACCAACTATAGAAATTAAAGATTGTTAGTGTCAGGTATGATAGTTTAAGAGATCTTTTAGTAAAATAAAAGAATTTCACAATCAAACAAGAACAGAAAAAATTTCATTTTGAAAGATCTTTGAGTTTTAAAGAAAATCATACCATGACATAACATTAAATATTTAGATCACCACTTATTATTGTACAAACCAGACTTTTATGAAGAAATATCGTTTGAAAATATTTAATTTGAATCACTTCTCCCTCAATGACCGAGTCGAGTGATTGATTTACTTTAAGATTTGATAAAATGAAGTCCGGTGATTTCCAAGATTTAAGTCCAATTTATTTTCAAAATAATATTTTCCATTTTCAAAACAATATTTTCAAAATTGTTTTAAAAAATGGTATCATTCATTACTTTCCCCGCACAAGATATGTTAGGTGTGTAGAAGCGTTTCAGCCGTAAGGCTGAAGAAAAACTATCTCCAGATGCATAGACCTCCGGTTGCATCTATCGTGCCAACTTATCCATAGAGAGATCCAATTAAGCTCGCTTTCTTCTCTTTTTTCAAAAGATAGTTACCCTTTCCTTTCGGATCCAATCATCTTCAATTGTGGGATCCGGATCGAAACATTCTTATAATCCATGATATCCGTGACACGCTAGTAGACATACAAGCGATATATATGGTGGTCGACAACACCAAAAAACAACAATCACTAATAAAGTCAATTCAACATATCAATCAGATCATAAAAGGCATGGGAATAATGTGTTTATCAAACTCTAATCATCTAATCCTAATAAATACATCCTGTACACCTAGTCCTTCAAATGTAGGTAAGCATATATTTTCTTTTAAGCACATAGGATGATTATATAAACCCGTTAGATGATATATTTTGAAAACATTCTCCCCCTCAATCAATGACTCATTTTTTGAAAAGTTTAAAAGCTACCAGTCATTGATTGATTTTTCAAATTTTATGAAAACTCAATCATTGATTTTCAAGCAACTCATTTTCCACCATTTTTTAAAACAAATATTTTCTCAAGAGTTTTAGAAGGAAAAATATTTGAGTAGGAACAGCATTCCATTGACATAATTTCCTCACTTTGTTTTAGGATAAGTGCACGAAATTTTTGAAAATTGGTTTAGCGAGACTTTCCTTCTTTTGAAGAGCGGGTTGCTATCTGAAATAATAGCAAACAATGGTTTTAAGCATGGGTTACAGTCAGAAGTAACTGCAAGCCATATTTAGAGACATGTTTAGAAAGAAATACTTACACCTCCTGCTCGAACTTTATCTAAAGTCACGTGCCATTATTGAATGACATTTGATGTTATCGATACCAGAAGACATATCTTGAGAAAAACAATATTTTTGGTCTTTTTCAAGTTTTCTAATTTTTATGTGTTTTTGTTGGTTTTATATTTTTGTATTTTAGTTTTGTTGGTTTTATATTTTTGTATTTTGCTTTTAGATAAATATATACACAGATAGAGTAGATGATATAGTTTAAGAAGATGATGATACGAAAATAGATAAGGATATACATCGTTACCGTAGAAGATAGAATTCGTCATCTCTTATACTTCTACCACCAAAGCTTCCAGGGCTCTTGAATCGAAGAGAGAATTTAAACCATCTGAAAGTGAGACTTTGGCAGCTTCCCCCCAAACCGAAAATCCTTTTGTTGAGCGCTGATTCAAGCTCTATTTCAAGCTTGTCTTAGCTGTGTGCACAAGAAGGACACCATTATCGCCGATCTTGCTGCCCTCTTTAAGAATAATCATCGATTCTTCTTCGAGGTAATATCATCCAATAGATCAACTTACGATCATCCCACTCATAAATAATCTTCTCACATTTCATAACTACGTAAGTCCAAGCAATTCATACCAAAAGTTGTCACAAGAAACTAAGTAGATGAATTGATGTAGTTAGTCTCTTTGAATAGAGCTATTTAACCCGAACACACATACATATACGAAGAGAGAAACTTATACCATCGAAGTAGCAGATTAAGTCCGATAGCTGAGAATAAGCCCATGTATACTTTTCTCCCCGATGATAGTGTGTATGAAGCTCAAGAACCCGGCGTACCAATGCCCAAAGAGAATAGATAACCGATAACATTGAAGCAGTCAATCACGATTATCTCAAGGATGTCAACTCCGAATAAGTGATTATATCTCTCAATCGATTAAGCACTCCTGTGAAACAACCGGTTCCCCAATGCTGCACAATTCTCCTCCCCGATGATTGCGTATAACATCGAAATCATCATACACACGCGTGTACCTCTTTATCTTTAGAAACTTTCTTACATCACTTCCCCCACGAAGTTGGAATAATAACACTAAAAGCCTTGATGAGTAAAACCTTGAGTTTCTCTCGCGGTCATGACATTTGTCTTCCTGTGATATCTTCAATCACTTAGAAGAATTAAGTTCATCAAGTTTACTCGCTTTGTGTTTAGATGTGTGTCTCCTTCCAACTTGCCGGTTTTGACACCTTAATCACAATATATTGTAAGCCCAAATACTTGAAATCTTTTTGAGAAGATCACATTTAATCTTTGTGAGAATCAACTTGTTGAAGAGTGTGAGCAAGTCTAATTGGGGATTAAATCGTATATTTCTACTCTCACCAATTAGTGCTCTCTAAACCGGCAACTGTTTGATAAATGCCTGATTAAGAAGAAGTCTTTAGATAATCAAATCAACTCGCTCTTAGTCTCTAACATGCAGCAGTAAAAAGTGTAGAACAGACTATAGACTCGACCTTCTTCAAGATTGTCCAGTTGGGGATCAAAAGGTTAACATCTTCTTCTCACCAAATGCATTCCCGTTAACTTGTATATAGAAAATCCCCTTAACTCAAATCCCTCCCAATCAAACAAGAACATAAAGATGTTCATCAAGGAAATCAGCCCCGCAATAGAAAGCACTTTGTCATTAAACTCATAGCAGCTAGTGAAGATGTCAACCAACGGCTTTTAGAAGAAACTCCATGTAAAGATGACCCGATAAGAAAAACCTCTTGGCCTACGAGTTATGAGCAGATGACCATATATTCTTAGATGTCAATCAACCATGCGAATTATCACACTTCTTCTCCCCTCAAAATGCATGCACGGAGATGCCATTCTTGATTAAACAAGTGAATATATTTTAAATGTAGTCTCTTCACACTTCTCCCTCGCAAAAATTTCATATGATGTCGCCATCGCCATTATAATCGAGCAAGTGAGAGAACAATCATAGGTAGTCCGTTCACTTGATAATTAAAAGTGCTTGGAAAAAGCATGAAGCATGTTGATGAGAATGGTCATAAATGAGAAGATTTCTTTGGAAGATAAAGCGACCGATACGCATACACTTTCTTTCTTTAGAGTACGAGGCTTGAATCTGTGTTCAAACGCCATAATCTCTCTTTTCAACCTCTCTTGGCAAACTT